>JABTTQ020002926.1:29-600029 GCA_016081115.2 Rehmannia glutinosa
TTGGATGATCTAGGTGATGGGAGGCGAGAAAGATTGTGTTGATATTCTTATTGAGGTGTTGAAGAATTTGGTATTCTTGAGTTAAATTTATTAATCTTCAGGTGTCGTTGGAGATTGTGGTAATCTTGAGAGATTGTGGTAATCTCAAAGTGGTGTTGAAGAAGGTGTGGAGCTCTTCAAAGGTGTCGATTTATTAGTAAATTGTTTGTATTAATTTGTGTGGTAAATTAATAAAATGTTTTTTCTTTTTAAAATCACGTCCAGGATATCTTTGGTAGTAGAGGATTAGGTACTAGGTGGGTTGAACTTTATATAAATCGGCGTGTGTTGTTTACACATTCCTTTGCTATTACTAATGTTTTGAGCATTCAATTAGTAAAGGGCAAAATCGAAAGATGGAGATAATCTATTCACCCCTCTAGATTATCGAAGTGACCGGACTTCTGTTGTGGTATCGAGTCAAACTCTTTGGCAAGCCTCGTTTTACATCGCGGAAGAGAAACGATCGTCGGCTACGAACAAAGCTCATCTATCCGGTACTTCCACCAAGCCACCACTATTTGATTCCAAAATTTTATATTTTGGAAAAAGAAATGGAATGTTATTTACAAGATTGGGGGAGTTCGATTTATGGAACATCATCATCAATGGAGAATCCATTCCTATGAAAAGATACACCACACACTCACAAAGGCTTCAAATAATCGATGATAAAGAGAAAATCACCTCCTTAAACGATAAAGCTCTCAATATTTTGTATTGTTCACTTACTAATTTGGAAATATGAACATATCAGGAATTGATCGGCACATGAAGTATGGCAAAGATTGAAGTCATCTATGGAGTATTTGCAAATGAGCGAGTCAAACAAAAACATCTACTTCTCAAAGGGATACGATGTCAAATCAAAGCCTCTTATAACTTCCAACTATGAAGAAATTGAACATTGTCTTATGGCCATCGAAGAAGAAAAGCGAGTATGCCTTTAAACCCTACTTCCTGATATTGTTATTCAAAATGATTATAGTGATTTGCAAAATGATTATGATGAACTTCAAAATGGTTAAAGCTTACTTGTTAAATACAAAAATTTGAAAAGGAATTCAATGTTTTGAAAAATGATAAGGATAGTTTATTTACGCCCATAATCACTATCATGTGCTCACACCACCACACTTGACAAGGTTAGAAACTTTGAAAAAGAAAATAGTACTCTTGTTGAGAATATTGATTGCATGAAAATGGATTTATCAAAATCAAACTCGAGTACCAATCAAATGTCAAATATTGTTGATATTCATAATTGTGATAAAGGACTTGATCATAAGCCTAATGTTGTTAATCATATGAAAAGGATCAATCACTATGCATATTGGTCATTATGCTCCTAGAATTATTACTTGTTTTATTGCGGTAAAGGTGGTCATCTTGCTAATACTTGTCGGGCTAGAAATAGCTCTAATTCATTTTGGAGACCTAAAAGTCTGAAAAGCTAATCTAAAGGACCCAGAAGCACTTGAGGTACCACAAAATAATGTTGTATTAGGTACGTGAAATAATGATCAAGAAAAATTCATGCCGCCAAGAAGGCATCAAATGACCAATTCATTTGATCAAAGAAGGATAAACTATTTTCAACAAAGCGATTTCCAAGAAGAGGATATAATCAAAATGGGAAGAACACAATCACGGAAAATGGCAAAGACATCATCAACAAGATGATTTTCAAAGAAGAGACCATCAACAATGGGAAGGTAACAAACCTTGAAATGGAGTAATCAAAGTCATCATCAACAAAGTGACTTCTCGAAGGGGGTAAATATCATCAACAATGGGGAAAGACACAACCCGTGAAATGGTGTAATTGGTAAGTATCTCCCATTTAAATGTGCATTTATTTTATTTTTATGCGCTTTTATTTGTGTCTTAATTGCAAAATGCGTTTTTAAGTATTCTTTTTTTAAGGTCTTCAATATATATTTGTCTTTTAAAATTTTTTTAAAAAGACCTTATATGATATCTCCAAAACTCTTTGTGCATTTAATTAGGCTTATGTGGTTTTATTATCTCTTATGTATTTTTATAGCATAATTATTTTTGTTATCTCTTATTACTTGCCCACACTTGTGCTTTTGCGCATATTTTGTTTAAGGATTGTGTTTCTCATATTCATTGGTTATTTTTCGTCAAGGTTCTTAAACTATCGAGGTATGTTCACTCACATTTTTACTAGAACTCATTTTATGCTTATGCACATATCTTTCAAGATATTTCATTTCAACACCTTTTAAAGTAATACTAAATGATTTTGCAAATTTCTCTTAAAAGGCCTACTCGTTAAGTCTCGATTTTCTCGAATATATGTTTTTCTCGAAACCCGTATTTGTTGGACTTGGTCCAAAATTATCTTTTGCAAAGTTTTAGAACTTTTGGGGTGAAAATCGAATTTTTGAAAAACCTGGAGAATGAAAAATTGCCTTTGGGGAGTGCCAAAGCAGGTCGCACGGCCGCCGCACGCCACGTCGGCCGCACCCCACCTCGGCCGGTTGCCAGAGACAATTTTCCAAGTTAAAACGTTATGTTCTTTCGGGTTGAAGCAGGACGAGAGAAAATTCTTCAAACCTTAAACGCGGAAATCAAATTTCTCATAAGTTGGTCAATTTCTTCATCAATTTTCACTATTCTTGTTGTTAATCCTCCTATTTTTGCAAGAATCTCACATATATGGCTCCTCTAAAAAATTCTAATGGTCGAAATCCCATCTCCAAGCGTAGAAGTGCGGAGAGGGTTCTTCAAGAAATCGGCAAGAAGTTCAGAGACAAGGGATATTCGAGCGCCGGAGAAACATGGCTCGAAGGTGATGATGTTCAAAATCTCAGACTCTCCGGGCCCAAATTACCGAGCTCATGTGAACAATTTCGCTCCAAAATTGCCGTTGGGCGAAAGTAAGAAATCTTTTTATTACTCAAGCTCCTCATTCCCATAATGTTCTTAATTTTCACCAATAAATATCTTAAGAATGGTTCATGAGGATTCGGGAATGGGAGAAAATCAATTGCTCGAGACTAAAATGTGTCGTTTTAATACATTTACAAATGAATATCCTACTATTAGAGGATTCTTTGAGGAGCAAGGTTGGATGTTTTTATGGGAGCATGCTTATGTCTTTATATGATGATGATATTATCCAACTCTTCTATGCTAATATACGGGTGCGATATGATGATGAAAAGGAAGCGATGGCAGTAAATTCGTTTATAAGGGGTCATCATTTTAGGTGGACTCTAATGATATTTGTAGGCTTTTACATGTTAGAGAAGGTGGTTGGGACTATTTCTCTTGTGGCGTGACTTGGAATGATGAAATGATAGGGGTTAATACATGAAAGGCGTTAAGAGCGTATTTGGGGTTTGGCCAAAATATTCTTTGTTAGCGATGACAACGAGCAATCGTATTTTATCGGTTATTGTCGCCCTCGTATTTGTGGAAAAAGCGCAGTAAAATGCCCTAGCAACATAGATTATTTTTGACTTATAAGATTGCTACGAGGGAACCACTTAACTTTGGCGCCATACTTATTCGAGGTCTAATCGAGTCCATCACTCGAGGTAATAAGAAGTTGGTTATGGGAAATTGGATTTGTAAACTTCTTATACTGTCGGGACTACCCGTCGGAGTGTAACTCGGAGGTATTTCAAAATGACTTTGACATTGATAACATCTCCCAAATGGTCACTATGCGAGAATATGGACATCCGACCAACTAAAATGGCTAGAGGAAGAGTCAAGATTCCCGATCCCTAACGACTTCTTTGATGACCGAGGCGCGAGATTAGGCGGAGGAAGGCGAACCGAGCAATCCGAGGGTATCTAGGTGCTCAACCGCCTAGGAGGTACCTGGCCGAGTTTGATGATTTAAGGGCTTTTCATGAGCGAGTATGAGGCTTTGGAGCAAAAAGACCTCCAAAATGCAAAAATCAATCGGCAAGTTGAAGAAATTCATCAAAGACTTTATTCCGGATCTTGCTTCTCCTCGGATGAGGAATGATGTTCCCCCCCTTCACTTTTTAGCATTTTCTTTCACGTTGCTTTGTACTTCTATGAACTTTGTAAAACTCTTTTGCACTAATAATATTTGCTTATTTTCTTGAAAGGGTTAATATTGCAAGATGATAATGACTTGAGGGTGATCATGATATTGATGGAGTATTTGATGGTAAAAATACTCTAGTTTGGCATAATTTGTTGTTGGTATGAAGTACTTGATGGTAAAAGTGCTTCTTTTAATTTGTGCTTGAATGCATTTGACATCTTGCTCATTTTATTTAGATGGATTATTTGGGACATTTGTAATGTCTAATATGCTTTGTTTGATGCTTAATTTTTGCTTGATGGCATTGGTAATGCCTTGCTCTCTTTGGCTAAATTATCTCAATTGGGTTGAACCCTTGAGAATTTCTTGTCTATTATTTGTTGGGAATATGTTGAAAAATGCCTTTGGTGATGGTATGAAAAACTTGGCTAGATTTCATTTCAAGGGCTATATATATCTTTTTCAAATCTTTGGCCCTTACATTAATGGCTCAAAAGCTACTCTAGAAAACCATAGGCAAGTGCACCTATCGTTTTGTATTATAGATTATTGAGTCAAGTGTCATTCACCAGGATTGAAAATCTTAATAATTACCGTCTTTTTGTTATTTAATCTAGCAATTTTCAGTTTTGTTTGTTTAATGAAAATGAAAAATAGAGAATTTTAAAATAATTGCAACTTACAAAAGATCAAATAAAAATAGATTGTAGAATTAAGAAATCAAGAGCTAGAAATGTGTTTGAATGTAAATCCCTCTAGAATGTTTTTGTGATTTAACAAGATAAAAATACAACCATAATCCCTAAAGCAAAACCAACTTGACCTCTTTTAGTAAAATCTCATGTTTCATGGACCGTAGAAATTCTGATTTAAGTTAAACCCTCTATCGAGCGCGAATAACTTCTAATCTCAAGTTGATTAACTGAAATCTCTTTCTAGTTAAAACCCCAAGACAACATTATAATGATTTGTGAATTCCCATATTAGGTTTGACGCTAATCCGGAAGATTTATGTCGCCGTCTATATCTAGGATTGCATGCAACTCTTTTCACTTATATAGGTTATATTTCACCATGAATCTCTCGATTTCCGGATGAAAAATAAACTTCAAATCAATATTGCGCATATACCAATTTGAATGAATAAAGCATAATATAAGTGAATCACACAAAACATGAAGATTTTATTAAAAACATACAAACCTTAATCACAAATTAATTCTAGAGTTCATTACATTCAAACACTAGAAATTTAGCTACGCATGGCTTTGTCAAAAGAGTATACTACACACAAGAAGATATGAATAAAATGAACATGGTGTACTTAGCTCTTATTCAAGACCAATACAAGACTTCCTCCTTGGTTGATTGCAATGATGTTGAGCTCCAAGTCTTCTCTTCTATTGCTCTTCAACTTCCAACTCTACCTCTCTTTTATCCTCTCAATGTATTTTGCTTTAAAAGTTAGAATATACAATGAATATACAATGAATCTCTCTATCAATGAATACTACATGAATTATCCTTTCCCAACTCAAACTCTTGGCTTTTATAGGTATCATCTTTGTAAAAGAACACATCAATAATGCTAACAAATGCTCCACTTCCATGGTTGTTGGTTGAATCATTGTGTGCACATTCATGGTTGAGTTGGTTGAATCATTGTGTCCACATGACAATTGAGGGAATAATAGAGTTTGGTGCATCAAAATGAGGTGTAAAAGTTGCTCAAAGGTTGTCAAAAGCACAAAGAGAGAGAGTCTCCATAATTTCCAAAAGAAAAACCAGTCGGGACGAAAATCACGCCCGTGCTTCAAAAGCACGGCCTGGCCGTGTTTGGTGCGTTTTGGACAAAAATTTGCTCGGTTTTGGCTCCTCAAAAAGCACGATGGTGCTTAAAACACACCCCGCCCGTGTTTCATTGTTGAAAAGGCCGAAATGACGCGTTTAGCTTGGGATTTTGAGTGTTTTGCATCCAAAAACCCCGGGTATGTTTTGACATGAAACCATGGCCCAAAATTCACCAAAAACAGCTCCAAATCATCAATCTACATCAATAAAAGCACCTCGGAGTAATGTGAACTATGTACAATCAAAAATTTATGAAACTAACAATAAAATAACTCAAATCATACTTAAATATACACATAAAACATGTAAAAAAGACCCTTATCAAACTTTATGCTTCAAAATGTGCTCTTTGAACTTTCAGGTCCCCTTTTAGGGCACAAGCTTCCAACATGGACTTTGAACAACACTTTTCTCCAAGAGATTTTTAGATTTCTCCTCGTACAACGAAATTGAATCGGCAAAAGAACAAGTAGTATCCTTTTCAATATCAACATGAATTTTAAAAATTACTTGTTCATCCCCCACCCTCAAAGTTAATTTTCCTCATGCACATCAATGATTGATTTTGCCGTGAGCAAGAAAGAACGCCCCAAGAATTAGAGGAACCTCAATATCATCATGCATGTCGAATAACAAAATCAACCGGGAATATGAATTTATCGATCTTGACTAACACATCATTAATAATACCTCTAGGATGTTTAATTGATTTATCGGCTAAGTGTATGTCCATCCTGGCAGGTTTGATTCACTTAATCCCATATGCTTGAATGTTTCATAAGACATCACATTGATACTAGCTCTAAGTCGGCTAGTGCTCTATCAACAGGTAAACCATCAATTGTACAAGGGATAATAAAACTTCACGGATCATTACATTTTTGTAGTAGATTATTGGAAAAACATTTATCATTCAATTGCACATTTGATAGTTCGTTAAGCTTATTTTCATTAGAAATGATGTCATTTAGATCCTTAGCATGCTTTGAAAGAGGTTGAACAAATGGAATATTAGTATGTAGTTGCTTGAATGACTCAAGTACTTACCAAATTTGTCCTCCCTTCTATCTTCTTCGGTTAGACTCCGGTAAGGATCTTGGGCTTGTATTCGTGACCACCTTTTCATGGGCTTTTCTTCTGCCGTGTTTGTAAATCCTCACATATTTACGCATGGTGGCGTTGTCATAATCATGATCATGTGGAAAAGCGTGGTGATTGCCTTTACGTGCTCCTCCGGGTTTGGCTCGGTGTTACCTAGCAAACTTCCTTGTGGCCTTTCGGAAATCATTTTTGCAATCTATCCTATTTGGTTTTCCGGATTATGGATAGATGCCTCTTGATTTCTCAAGGATGTTTCCACCGCTGGAATCGGGTATCATTGATTGACAAACTTTGTTATAAGATCTTCCAGAGTTAGAACTTTTACCTTGATTTGGCTTTGAAAACGGGAGCGTGTGTAGATCGAGGATTGGGATTAGGTCGTGGTTGGCCTTGGTTTTCCCAACCAAAATTAGGATGTTGTCGCCATCCAGGATTGTATGTGTTGTTGTAAGGATTACTTGGGTAATTTCGCTTGATTCCCAACGTCGTGCTTTGTTCGGTGTGAGGTATCATGTGTGTGGGCGATCCCTGATGATTATGCAATCATCCGCAAGTTTCACAAGATAAAACATGCGGTGGTGGTGGTTTAGGAACGCTAGATCGTCAATCTTTTGGGTCAAAGCTCGACTTGTGCATTAGTGTAACCACCGCATCTCGCATTATAAACGCTCATTGTTTCGTTAGGTTTACCTCGTCACGGATTGCCATTGATAGCCATTCATGGCCATTCCTCTATCGGATCTTGGAAGAACACGGTGTTTTATTGTTCAAAGTTCCCCACCCGTATCAATCATTGTCTTGTTGAGAGTAGCCCCGTTGTAAAATGTTTGGACTTGCATCCAAATAGGAAGACCATGATGTGGGCATTTTGCGAAGAATTCTTTGAATCTCCCCAAGTGCCGTACAAGGTCTCGTCGTCTTCTTGAGTGAATGAAGAGATTTTATTCTCAATCGTGCGTTTTTGGTGGTGGAAAATATTTCAAAAGGAACTTTTGGCTATGATGCTCCGTGTTGTGATTGTTCCTTTCAAAGTATTTAGCCCGTTGTTTAGCCCATCCCGAAGAGTAAATGGGAATAGGCGCAAGCGGATGGCATCGTCGGGAGACTCCATTTATTTTGAAGGTATCACAAATTTCAAGGAAATTTGTGATATGATTGTTCGGATCTTCGCCTGGTAAGTAGTCAAATTGAACAAATTGTTGCACCATTTGAATGACATTCGGTTTGATTTCAAAATTATTGGCCGCAATGATGCTACGATCTTTAGATGATGTCGATGTCCATGGATGGTTTGGCATAATCATACATAGTTCTTTGTTCATCCTGCTATGACGCGAAATCTTTACTTTCGTAAGTATCCTCTTCGTGTCCGTGTTAGTACTTTCCTTTGTGTTGCTCCCAAGCGGTGTCGCGCTTCCAAATCGGCGACGAGTAGGCATACACTGCGGTAAACAAAGAGGATAAGTATAAACCAAGACTTACAAAGATAGAAAAAATAATGGTAAAAAATGATTAAATTAACAAAAATAAAGCATTCTTAATATTACAATCCCCTTAGCGGTGCCAAAAACTTGATGGCTCAAAGCTACTCTAGAAAACCATAGGCAAGTGCACCTATCGTTTTGTAGTATAGATTATTGAGTACCGAAAGTGTCATTCACGAGGATTGTAAGTACTAATAATTACCGTCTTTTTTTGTTATTTAATTTAGCAATTTTCAGAGTTTTGTTTGTTTAATGAAAATGAAAAATAGAGAATTTTAAAATAATTGCAACTTACAAAAGATCAAATAAAAATAGATTGTAGAATTAAGAAATCAAGAGCTAGAAATGTGTTTGAATGTAAATCCCTCTAGAATGTTTTTGTGATTTAACAAGATAAAAATACAACCATAATCCCTAAAGCAAAACCAACCTCTTTTTAGTAAAATCTCATGTTTTCATGGATCGTAGAAATTCGATTTAAGTTAAACCTCTATCGAGCGCGAATAACTTCTAATCTCAAGTTGATTAATCGAAATCTCTTTCTAGTTAAAACCCCAAGACAACATTATAATGATTTGTGAATTCCCATATTAGGTTTGACCCTAATCCGGAAGATTTATGTCGTCCCATATCTAGGATTGCATGCAACTCTTTTCACTTATATAAAGTTATATTTCACCATGAATCTCTCGATTTCCCGGATGAAAAATAAACTTCAAATCAATATGCGCATATACCAATTTGAATGAATAAAGCATAATATAAGTGAATCACACAAAACATGAAGATTTTATTAAAAACATACAAACCTTAATCACAAATTAATTCTAGAGTTCATTACATTCAAACACTAGAAATTTAGCTACGCATGGCTTTGTCAAAAGAGTATACTACAGAAGATATGAATAAAATGAACATGGTGTACTTAGCTCTTATTCAAGAACAATACAAGACTTCCTCCTTGGTTGATTGCAATGATGTTGAGCTCCAAGCCTTCTCCTCTATTGCTCTTCAACTTCCAACTCTACCTCTCTTTTATCCTCTCAATGTATTTTGCTTTGAAAGTTAGAATATACAATGAATATACAAATGAATCTCTCTATCAATGAATACTACATGAATTATCCCTTTCCCAACTCAAACTCTTGGCTTTTATAGGTACCATCTTTGTGAAAGAACACATCAATAATGCTAACAAATGCTCCACTTCCATGGTTGTTGGTTGAATCATTGTGCACATTCATGGTTGAGTTGGTTGAATCATTGTGTCCACATGACAATTGAGGGAATAATAGAGTTTGATGCATCAAAATGAGGTGTAAAAGTTGCTCAAAGGTTGTCAAAAGCATAAAGAGAAAGTCTCCATAATTTCAAAAGAAAACCAAGTGACGGGCCGAAAAGCACGCCCGTGCTTTCAAAGCACTGCAGCCGTGTTCGCGGATTTTCCGAACACCCCGTCTTCAAAAGCACGGCCTGGCCGTGTTTGGTCGTCTTGGCCAAAAATTTGCTCGATTTGGCTCCTCAAAAGCACGTCGTGCTTAAAAACACCATGCCCGTGTTTGATCAAAAGGCCCGAAATGAGCGTTTAGCTTGGGATTTTGAGTGTTTTTGCATCCCAAAACCCCGGGTATGTTTTGACATGAAACCATGGCCCAAAATTCACCAAAAAAAAAGCTCCAAATCATCAATCTACATCAATAAAAGCACCTGAGTAATGTGAACTATGTACAATCAAAAATTTATGAAACTAACAATAAAATAACTCAAATCATACTTAAATATATACATAAAACATGTATAAAAAGACCCTTATCACCCGCCAAGTGTTCGTTATAATGCTTCAATGAAAATATCATCACATACATGAATCTCTTATTTTCAATGTCTTAAAATCTTTTTGAGATCATGTTTTTGGCTAACTAATGAGCTTATGGATTTCTTATGATACATTTCTTCCAATTTTTTTTTTTATTCTAAGTTTAATTCTTCAATGGTTGATAAATCGTATTGTTGGCGCACTTTGATAAACTTGAATGATGTTTTATCATCCTAATATTCTTTTGATGATTCCAAAGGGGAGAAACAGAAAATTGGCTCATTAGCTCATAGAAGCTAGTAAAAGCTTGTTATAAAAGTTATAAGCTATAGCTCGTAAAAGCCGTAAGTAGTGATTTATTTTAGTCCAATTGTTGCTTGATGGACTTATATACTTGTCTAATGATGTTTTGTGACAGGGGGAGCTTATAAGCTCTTGAACAATTTATAAAAGCTATAAGCTATGGCTCATAAAAGCCATAAGTAGTGATTTATTTTTAGTTCAATTGTTGCTTGATGGACTTATATACTTGTCTATACTTGTCTAATGATGTTTTCAGGATGGGGGAGCTTATAAGCTCTTGAACAATTTGTAAAAGCTATAGCTTTTAGCTTATGGAAAATTGCTTTTACATTATTCTTGATGTGCTTGTTGATAGGGGGAGCTTGTATTTATTATTGAATATATTTACTCCCTTACTTGGTTGCTTTTATATTGTGGAAATTTTGGTTGCTTCCAAACGGTCAAATGTTTTTACCGGAAAATCATTTCTAAAATTGTTCTCCTATTTTTTGTAAAAATTGTTTTGGTTTTGTAATCATCAAAAAGGGAGATTGTTTGATACATATTTTTATCTTAATTTGATGATTTTATTTTTATACCAAAACAATGTTTTTAATTGTTGTCCAAATACTCCTAAATGATTTAAAATGGTTTTAATATTTTCCGGAGTATTTCTTCAAGTTTTACTTTAGATAAAATTAGACAACACTTCTAATGATTTTATGTTTATATGTTTTTACTTCAAAACAAGGCTTCTAAATGTTGTCTAAATACTCCCGATTGGTTTAAATTTTTTTACTAAATTTTGAGTATTTCTTGAGTTTTATTTTACAAAAATTGACAACATTTCTATCTCTTGTCGAATGTCGCCCTATAGGGCAACCCGCACTGAAGATGATTTTGAAACAGTAAAATGAGACGGAAGAAAAATCATGCAGGTCGACGGCCGCTCAGGCGTCGATCGGTCCTATCGACTCAGTGCGACTGCACTGCAAAGTGCTTGGTTGAAACAAAACGATTTTTCTTCTCAAACCCATGCAGGGGACCGGTTGAGTCGAGGTCGACCGGTCGAACCCTACGTCGATCGGCCGCCTGTAAATTTATTGCGCTTCGTTTCAAACTTCTATTTCTCGGCGACCAGCCGCTTGCTTTGAATGAAAAAAATATGACCGTTTGAGACATATTTCTTAAAATGTGGGATTGATTTCTAACTATATTCTTGATTTTAATTGTATTTTTCTCAGATTATCAATCCCCAAGAGGAGCCTATGCTTGATCAATCATCTCCTATAAATAGAGGAAGTTTTGGAGCAACCAACACAACAATTGAGATACAACACAACGAGATACACTTTCCAAGCAAATATTTGTTCTTCATTGTTATTATTCTTGTTGTAATTTTAAACTAGCTTATCACTTTCACATCCTCGGCGTCTAGCTATTCTTGATTACACTTTTGCACTCAAATTGTAATATTCATTATCGAGTTGTAATCTTGATTTTTGGTTATCATTCAAACACAAGATATCGTGAGTGTGTTCTCGTGGAAAGAACACACTTGGATGATCTAGGTGATAGGAGCAAGACAAGATTGTGGTGATCTTCTTATCGAGGTGTTGAAGAATTTGGTATTCTTCAAGGTCAAGATTGTGGTAATCTTCACAAGGTGCCGCTGGAGATTGTGGTAATCTTGAGAGATTGTGGTAATCTCAAAGTGGTGTTGAAGAAGAGTGTAGAGCTCTTCAAGGTGTCGTTGTAAGTTGGTGTTGTATTAATTTGTAGTAAATTAATAAATCTTTTTTTTTTTTGAAATTCATCAGGATATCTTTGGGGTGCAGTAGAGGATTAGGCCCTAGGTGGGTTGAACCTCTATAAATCGACGTGTGTTGTTTACATTCCGCACCTTTATTATTGTCTTTGAGCATTCAATTAGTAAAAGAGGGCAAAATCGAAAAGATTGAGATAATATATTCACCCCCCTCTAGATTATCGTAGCCGCTTGACAATTAGTAAAAGGGCAAAATCGAAAATTCAAAATTAAAAAAATATATTGTAGGCGCCAAACAAAACTTTAAAAAAAAAAAAAACATTGGCAGGAGGCACCATTGAAATTGGAATTGACGTGGCGCCCACATAAAAATTAAGACACCCCAAATCACCCCAACTCGCAAAAAGTTTGTGGCAAATGCCACAAATCACAAATAACCCAAAAAGGTGGTATAGTGACGATTGTCATCTCACCGCCCAAAAGCAAAAACATTAAAATAAATAAGTAAAAAAATCATACTCTTGTTCACTATAAGTGTCTTTCTAGCAAAAACCACACATATTAAAGAATGTATTAAATACTCAATATACCCTTAAGGCTTAAATATAGGCATTATTGTTAATAAGGGTAATTTGGAAAAAAAAAATCTAATTAGTCTTGAAAACATCAAAAGGTCATTCTTTCTAAATAACTATTTACCATTCGAATAATAACAGTAAGTGCTTTAAGAAACATGGCAACCTAAAATAAGATTCAAAGCATGAGGAACATGAAAAAAAATGAACACATTGCGCCACCAAAAGCTCATTCCATATCATCGAAATCAAACATAGCAGGCCACAGCAAATGCCAACTCTAGTTCCATATCCTCAAACCTCCAAGTTACACACAAATTAGTATCATACAACTAAAAAAGAGAAAAACTTAACAATTCGAGTAGGCAGCAACTTCAAACCCTCCTCCACAAACCCGATGGCAGTTAACCCAGGTACTAACTAACCTGGGGCTATAATTGTATATTCACCAAAGCCAGATGGCAGACCGCTCAACAAACATATATAGTAACTAACAGTAGTAGCAGTACACACCACTCCAGATTTGTATTTACAGTTCAGCGAATGGAAAGTCATCTGTCTAAGAAGTTAATATTCTCACTTACCCGATTATCAATGGCGAGAACTGGAGATTCTTAGTCCTGCCCTGAGTATTATAACCCCATCATAGGGACACCAATGAAAACGGTGGTGTTATATGTTGACTATATTCACTTTTTTTTAACTTCCTTGCACCTATTCCTGACCTTCTTCGACTGACGACCATTATTCACCCATCCCACTGAGCAGTAAATACACCACCAGTATCTGTAGCATATAAACTGAAGCGCCTCTATAGTTTTCCAAGACAAGCATTGTCTGTCTCCACCACCCCTGCTCGTGCAGGATATTCTATCAAGCAAGAGATTCTATCAAGCAAGAGAGAACTCCAGCCACCATCAAAATGTATGGTTCAATATGGTAATTGACCAAACCATCACACTGCAAAAGCACCCAATAAATAGTTATATCGCACTTTTAAGTACTTTTCTTCAAATTAAATAGTTATGAAAGCTCCAACCAGATAGCAACACAATGATTGCTACTATCATTAAGTATCATCACATTAATCACTATTATTTTGCATCTATAATATTAGACCTCAACGCTAGATTCAGAACTTGCTGTAGATGCAACTATCTGGCCCTGCCACTGGGCTAGCGCGGACTCAGCCCAACCCGAAAACAAGAAACAACTTATGACAGGAGCCAAGGTGTAAACAACGACTCTTTCTCCGCACTGGATCCAACCTGGCTAGCCTGACTTTGACCACATCGAGTATTTCATTTGACCGAAATGTCCCAACAAAAATGACAAGGAATTAGAAACAAAATACAGCGGATCTTACCATATACAGCAAAACTATGAGCCAGAACTGGACTTTTGGACCCACACTTGTTTCTGCAAATGGGAAGAGCACAATAATTAATGAAGGTCCATCTAACAGAACACGCAGAACGAAAAATTGTTAACTGCAATAAAGATTCTAATTGTGGAACAGAATACCTCATGGGAGCCATAACCAGAACCTCCTCCTCGCTTCAAGGGTTTCCCTCTACAACTGAAGAGCCATCTGCATCCTTGATATTATAAGCTGAACCACGACGGCCCCCATTCCGATAAGAACCTATAGTAACTCCGAACATCAGCATGCAAAGCACGTAAGTTAATCACTTGTCGCTCCAAATACCGATGGTAAGACACCTTACCATTTTCAACAGAGTAATGACTGTTGCGACTACTTCCAATGTGCCTGTGTTCACCACCACGGGTAACCAGCATCTCATTTTTCACATCTACATGAGTTCCAGGGAAGTCAAACAATTAATTATAAACCAAAGACTTGATAGCATAGCACAGATTCTAAAGCATCATCAGCACATAAACTGTTAATTTCCAAGGAGACTAAAACTATCTCAGTGACATAAGCAACACGTCTATGAAAACCCAAGAAAATATATTGTCAAGGGTGTAGACCTTCTGCCGAATCCACTTGGGAGGTCTGGGAAGCAGAAGAAGATAATGAGTCATCACTCGCATGTGATCCCTCTGAACGCCGAAGAGGAGTCCAGACACCACGATCAGGCCTATCCTTATTCTTCATTCGTCTATCCTGCTTTTCAGTATGTACAGCATGCAAATCATTGCTGACTACCTTATCCTCGAGGACCCCATTTGTTTCCTTCTGAAACGACTGCATACTTGGAGGTCGAGGAGGTTTTTGTCCCTGTCCTGATTTGAAGTCTGAATTCGCATTCTGATTGAGATCCAAGTGGTGGTTGATTTTGACGAGTATCCCTGTTAAGGAGAATACTCCTGATTATCCTTCCATTAGTTTCTCGTCGCTGATTCTGTCTGAACGGAGCTGAACTATGTGAATTTTTGGCAGGATTTGATGCATTCTGCTGCAGTGATGAACCACCAGAAACCTACGGAAAAAAGAAAATCAAATATCATATTATTTTCCTCTTCTTCACTCTCAAACCTGGAAAACTAGAAGGTAAAGCAATAATATCAAAACTAAAGCACATCTAAACAGATTTACCTCATAAGTCACAAGGATAGGACTGAATGTGATACTTAATAACTGATACATTTATTCAGCTGTACATCACAAATCAGAAGTCTATACTCACAACCCCCGGATGTTGAGCCACAGTCAGCTGACAACCACGTCAAAAATCTTTGCCTTGGTAGAGAGGCTTTTCAAGTTTTTGGTCATCCTTAATGCGTTACAGATGAGCTAAAGAAGTAAGAACAGGCATCTAAATGTGATTCCGTTAAATTGGCTTATAGAAGCTATTCAGGCAGTAATATCTATTCTTTGATAGGCCCAGCTTATGGTTTACACAAGATGTTAGCTGCTCTGTCTACCTCAAGTAGACAGAAGTACAACTTGCAATTAAAAACATACCACGTGGACTTCTCATCTCCAGGGGCATATGGGCATCACCACTAAGCAATCTATTTCGCATAGTCTCAAATGATTGTTACTGCCAGGGAGTTGCAGCAACAGATGCAAGTCGTTAACAGTCATAAACCATAAATACACAGCACCGCGACCAAGGTTCTCATCAAAGGTCATTCTATTGATTTCTTAGCAAAACACACAATTCAATCCTTGTCCACCTATCACACAAATTGCCCATAATCATACACCTACATCCGAACCATAGGCATGACATTTTTTCTAATTTAGCTAACAACGCAATTTTGTTTTAATCAACTGGCAAGAGCTTCCAACAGGAGAGACAATAGAGCAGGCACTAAACAGTTAGATCACTAGTATCCTTGAAAGTGGATATTTAATAGACACTAAAACATAAAATACATTCCGACCTCTGGCTAGGAAAACTCAGAATAAGCACACTTAATAAAGTCCCAAAAAGGAAGAGTAACTGACCATCTAGTAATATATGGATCGCACCAGACAGTTGCAGCTAAAACAGTTAGTTCAATTCTTTCTCTCATCTTAGATGAGGAAATTTGAGTGTTCAGGAAATATATTTACTCCAGTTCAAGAAGTGACTCAGGTATATTATTGTATATAGCTCCCATCATGTGTTTCCAAGGATGACAAAAATCCTACTTTCTGACCACATGATATGCACGAAGTCCCTTAAGAAAATTATGCAGGCGTAAACGTTCTTGACGATTGCAGTTAACTACTGTGGATCAAACAGAAATTGAACACTTGAATAGCTCATGCGATGCACATTGCATGTCTAATGGATGTACAAAAGAGTCCATAGATGAGGTCAAATCAGGAGACATTTCTGGCCCTCAGTACAGCATATAGGCCACATCCATGAATCGCAAAATGGTATTTTACAACTTCCCAGTTCATGTGACATTGTTGTGGCCATATCTATTCCTACATTACCAAAATGCTGAAATTGGAAAGTTTTTCTTTTCCCTACATGCTTATTCAAAAGTTCTGAAAGCTGCGTCATGCTTGAACCAGCACCAGCACAACCATAAGACTTTTACCACACCACCACCACACCACCAAAAAATAATAATAATAATAATAAACATTAAATAAATAAAAGGGCTAGTGTGCTGAAAGCTGTTAAATTCATAGGGTCACTTTTCTCACTCAATCTTCTAACGCACATAATATAGTAACAGAATAATAAATTGACTTACATTAGAAATTTCCTTTTCTTTTCCTTTGAGAAGCAGGATTTTCTTTTCTTCACAACTCCAGTGGGTCCTGACCCTCCTATAAGTCAAAACAGTATCACATAAAAGATGGACGAAATACGGAACAACTATAGTGAAACATTCTCAGAGAGAATAAACCATTATCATAGTCTGACAAACTTTGGTAAATGACAATGACGGAAAGATAACTTGGTATCCTTACAGAACAAAACTAAATCTGCATTTGTCAAATCACGCAGATGTAGAGCTAGAAAATATCAAAACCAACTGAAAATAGGTTGGAAAGCACAAGGGTAGGATATCTAAAGGACTAGAATCTCTAGCCTTCAAAAATCTGAGATACATATATCAATGGGCCAACACCTAAAGGAAAACAAAACCATCAGATTGACTTACGACAGTACGAAAAACAAAGGAGGTCCATTTTTCCCATCCAATTTCAACTTGCATCAAATTCATGCTTCATTTGTATTTTTCTTGTTTTAACTATTTTTCTTTGTAATAGATGGAAACAATCCGCCCTCATTTATTTAGTTCTCTACCATCCATATTCCCTAAAAAAACAGTAAAAGACAAATTGGACACCAGAAACCAAGAATATAATCCATCATGAGGGCACAATGGTCACAATCACGATTCACTATACTTATATCAACAGAGATAGGATTGGGGTATCCATTGAGGTACCTTTCTATAGTGGATATCACCAATAAAATAAGTGAAATCCTATAGTGAACATTACCATTTTCCCCTTCAAGTGCATCAGTTCCGAGACAGAAGCTAAAGTGGCAGAATTGTCCGTAAGCTGTTGATCATCGTGCTTAGGGACCAGTGAGTAAGTTGACTTGTCCTTGCCACCCACACCCTTGGAGCTGTCCTTAAGACATACTGCTCAAAGTAAAGTTGAGCGAAAAATTAACTTACTATAACCATCAAGTTCAGCAAAGCATCAAAAGTCAATTTGTACTGTGAATTGTGATGCCATCCCAGTGCAAACGCACACATACATAACAAACTTAAAAGGATGAAACAAGAGTTTATGTACTGATATACTTATTTACAAAACTAAATTATTAACACTTCCACTAACAAATCACACTCATCAACAATTTATAAGCAACAACCAGAATAGGTGAAATAGTATACAGCTCAATATAGAGACTTGATTTGTCCGTTAACTAGAACTGACAAATCAATGAATATTAAACAGTTTCACTTTCACTGATGACCGCACATAATGCATATAAAATGTCATCCAACAAAAACATCAGCAATAGAATCCAGACTGCAGCAAGAGAAAAGCAAAAGAATAACAAGAGATACATGCTAGTATTCATCAACCAGATACAATTAAGAATTCAGGTAGAGAAAAAAAAAAAAATAAAGGCAATTCAGGCAACATGTACATCAGTGTGTGTTACCCCATGTTGCGTCAAGTTTTTCTGCAGTAACAAAATGCAACCATGTTTGGTTAAGTTTTTCTAATAGCGACATCCTAATTACCTTTTCTCTTTCTGAATGAATGATTATAAGGTAAAAGAAGAAACATAAAATGGATTCACACAGCTTGAAGAAGTTGGAGATTCAAAAAAATTCTCTTCTGTTGGAATAAGATTAAATGCACTTTTCCCTTTCCCAACCACCAAAAAAATTCTGATGATGAGAATAAATTATCAACACTACAATACCAGCAGGCAGCAGTGAGCATCAATCATAATTAAAAAAAGAAAAGAAAAGAAAATCACTTACCATGGTGGTAGAAGTCCTCCTCTTTTCTGATCCTCTTTTTGAAGAACCTGAGACAGTACTCTTGGATGAAATTCCACTGACTCTTCTTGATGACTTCCCATTTAACATGGTTCTCTATCAATGGTTGTGAGAAAAAAGAGTACATGTTATAAATAAATCCAAAAGTTCCACGACAGGGGTGAGATGATAAAAATTCAACTAGAGTGGTCACATAATTATTCATGGTCAAAAGTTTCCATCAGATCAGATATGCAACTATAAATTTAAATATATCTATAACTAAAATGAACCGCAACCATATTTCCTGTGCAACAACTCAAAAGAATGCTAAGAAATATGAAGCAATGGTCCAAGCAGAAAGCATTTAGAAATGAAATGAACTTGCAACCAAGAAATCCAACTATGGAAATAGTGATAGAACCACTCACAAGGATAGAGATGAAAACACATGTTATTCCCGTTTCAACTCAAACCACCACAACACGTTAGATAAAAAATGTCATACAAATTCAAATCATGAACTTCTCTTCACAACCACGGACTCCTTTTGTGAAACCACAAATACAACCACATGGCTGTCTACTAGAAGCAGAAAATATTTATTCGTTTTTTTACAACCTTATTATCGACAACTTAACAGACTAATGTGCAAAGCAAGAAACAATTCTATGATTTAGAGGATCCGAGCAAAGAAACGTCTCAAGATGAAAACAATTCATATTCAAATAACAATTCAGCTGCTTTGACATGAGGAAAACAGATGCCAGTTTCAGCAAACAAGTGGTAAGATATCCTACCCGAGCTCCACCTTTTGCAACTCTTTTCTGACGAACGAATTCCATCAATGGAGTAACTATTGGGGCATCCTTTGGAGCACCTAAAAGAAAATGCAAAACTTGTTCAACTTTGGAAAATCAGAAAATGCTACTATCATACATCTTTTTCCATTGTACAACTCCACATAATCAATTGTTATATTAGATTTTAAGTACGCATGAGGTTGAGCATATTCAAGACTGACCTGCTCGTTCTGCTTCCTTTCTCTCCAACTGTATCTCTGCACTAGGAAGATTCTCCACGGGCTTTGCAATAATTTCAAGGAACTCCAAATATTCAGGATCTACATGTTTGTAAACAAATTAACAGGGGTTGAAGTAAATATATGATGGCATCAATGCCATGTGCGATCGACACACAAGAAAATCACCTTTCAATATAGTCCCTTCACGACCATCCTTCTTAGACCATTGCTTCGGAACACACTGTGAAGGAGCATACTCAACAATCGCTTTAAATTGAGCCCCTGGAAAAGACAATGTAGCAACAAGCATCCAGTAGGTCAAAAACAATTTGGCACAATATCTTATGTGTGACAGGAAGTTAAAAATAAAATCAAGTTCGCTTCATTAAGCGAAACAGCATCAAATTTGAAAGCTATGGAGATGAAGCAAAGCTAATAAATGCCCAAATAGGCAAAACATTATCTTCAGATGTGAAAATATCATCAAGCCACCTCAAGGACAGGTTTCAAGTATGCTCATGAAAGTTACCTTTCTCATTGACAAAAACATGGCCGTTCAAAAACTCAGCAAACTCAATTACATCTTCTGGCCTATTAAAGTTGATGTAAGCTCTAGAATGGGTTAAATGCTTCGGGCTGCAAAGGAAAATACAAAACTTCAGAGCGCATAAAATGAGAAAAGTAAGAGATAACTTGACAAATCACATATATGATGGAGCACAAAAGAAAACAATTCGACGGAAACCTTTTTCCATAACGACATGGAGAGAAGGGTGAGCTTTCACCTAAAAGGCTATTTCTTATAAATGTTAATTCAACCCCAAGAAAATACTCAACAAAGTAATATTTTGAAGGTAGGAATGGTCAGAACCCAATGATTTCAACAATAGGTGCTTAATATTCCAAAATCGGGAATATTGTCACATTGCTTGCAGCTTTTTTGCGATATTTACAAACTCTAATCAAATGACAAAAGAGAAAATGAGGAAGGATTTCATAAAAATGTATAAGAGAAGATGACAAAAGAAAGTCTATATGTTAGATTACATCACAGGATATGCGCCAACGCTTGTTCAAAAAAGAAAATAAAGAAGCAAATTAATGAATTATTGATACAACACATGTCCGCCAAGGTAAACAATAACAGCCTACACATGAATGACAGCAAACATAAAACGCACGGCAGTCAAGCGCCATTCCTTTGTCCATATCTTAGCCTTACATTCACTTCCTGCCACTACTCACTTATTCACTCATCCCAGGCCTTCCCATGAAGTTACAGCCGCATAAATGTTTAGGCACACAGAAAAAGATTCATGCTCTTCTACAGTCTTCAAACAAATAATAAGCAGATGATCTTTCCATTTCCAAAAGAACAAAGAATCCAGAATGGCAAAGTCAAATTATGACCAAATTTAAGATAAAACAGCTAAACAAACCATTAACGAAAAGCCCCATCATACTATAATGGCCATTCAATACCTTTTGAATAGTCAATGGCCCCCACTGAATCCCGCATGGAACATTCAAAACTGGCACGGAATCAAAATAAACAAGCACAACCCTTATCTGATAAACATTCTCTACCATAGGCCAACAAGCAAAAATCCAAAAAGCTAAATGATCACTGAATATGACAGCACTAAATATGATTAAGAGGGCCACATTCCTCTCTAGAAAAACACTACGTTAGTAACATTATCAACATTAATAATTCCAACTTTTTACCATTTGTTGTGAAAGTCTTAATTCCAAAGAAGACTCATTTGTTTGTCCTACCATGATACAGCACCAGATAGAAACAAACTTCATCCATTAGCTCTGAAAATATATAATATCTAAGACATACATCCAAATCCCATTGAAATAAGCAATGATATTGAGAAAATCAACCAAAAGCGGCATGATCTTAATTAACTGATTATCCACACCACAGAAACTGAGAAAACAAGGTAGTCGATCATAATAGAAACAACCATGAACTTTTCCTGACATTAAGAAAACATGTTCCTATCTTTATAAAATCCCCTAAACTCTGCTCTGTTTCTGGAGAAAATTTGTATCACTTCCCCACCAGTCCTACATCTTATCTGTAGAGGTATCATTTCTAACATATATGCAACTTGCATGCCACCCAATCAGCCAAAACCCATAAGAAAAGCTAAGACAAGATGCAGGCCTAAAAGCAGAGCACTTAGTCCTAAACGGCTAAACGCTTACCTGTAGAAAAAGTTTTAACAGAGACCATGAATCAATAGTCTACCAATATGAACCTCGTTGAACAAGAAAATCAACTAAACCCACACTAAAAATATAAAATATTTCCCTTAAATTACAATCTTAAATTAAACAGACAAAAACACGTAACTTATAAAACAGAACCTAACCTCGATTTTCCAGGGCGAAAGGCGAGCCAATGGTAGCGGCCGGAGAATCGAGAATCGACATGCTCAACGAGGTTTGACTGAGAAATCGTCGGCGGCAAGTGCCGCAGCACCACCTTCGTTCGATCTAACGGGCCCTTCATGCGAAACAAAAACCCTAACACCGATTCTACAGTTTAACGGAAATAAAAATCACTCTTCAACTAACTTGAATTCCAGCCGATACCCCCTCGAATGCCCTGAATTTACATCTTGGACACGCGGTTTTCAACGCCCACCGGTGATTTTTTACCATGTACCCTAATCTTCAAATTCCGATTTCCGAGTGGCCATACAGGAAAAAGATAGAGAAATAAAGCCGATGATGGAATACAAAGAGAGAGAGACAGAGAAGAAAGAGAGAGAATTTGTGAAAGATGGAGAGAGAGTGACGAATGAGGATTTGGTGCGTGTGTGTGAAATGTGTATATATATGTGTGTGTATTTATGTATGTATGTGTGTGACGTGTCCTATCACTTTTCTCTTTCACCGGTGTAGAATTAATTGTACTTATTTCTCATATATGCACGTGTTTAACTACTCGTATTTATACTTAAATCAGATTATACTTTTTCATTAAATTGTATTATATATATTTGTGAATTGTGAGAATAAAAAATAATCTTTACAACCTAAAGAGTAAAGTTTTTTATCTTTTACACTTTGTCAAAATGCATTTAAGTGATTCTTAGGAATTAAAATTTTCACAACATTAGAATTTTATAAGCAAAGAAATTAATAATTTTAGTGGTACATATTTTATAAAAATTACAATCTTGCAAGTTGCAACTAGGGGTGAGCAAACGGCCGATTTGGTGCGAAACAAAACCGAACTGCAAAAAAACGAAGACCAAATTTCAATTTCCAATTTGGGCTTTATTTTGTTTGCTAAAAATACATTTTTTTGACATTTTAAAAATGAAATAAAATTAAAAAAAAAGTTAAATAGTAATATAAAAATATAAAATAATATGTTCGGTTCGATTCGGTGCAAACCGATATTTTTTAGACCAAAATTGAGTTGAGCCGAAAATTAATTCGGTTTATTAGATTTAAAACCGAACCGAAATTGTCTAACAAAAAAAAGACAATCTGGAACGCACTGCATTGGTTCGGTTCGATTTTTCAATTCCGATTTAGTTTGCTCACCCCTACTTGGAACATTCAAAACTTATATGTTTTTGAGGTAATTGTACAGTAAAATATGTGTTTTGATCCTGTACTCCCACGAAATAAAAAAAAAAATTATTATCTGCGAATTAACAAACAATAAAAATATTACAAATGAAAATTTATATGAATCAAAATATTAAATATGGGTTACAATTTCTATTCTTCTTCATATTCTTTTCTTTAATAACGAAATTTTCGGAAGTTGAGACTTTTGGAAATGAACTCTTCAATTTGATCTTCTCCAAGCTTGAATTTGAATTTGAATAACGTTATCTCGAGGGTTTGATAGTTCAATATTGAATCAAACGTGAAATACTCAACGATATTTGACTTTGGATATAAGAACTTCTTGATGGAATTGACTCTTCGATCTTCCTCTAAGACGAACTTAAAGTATGAACCCCATGTTAGAGTAGGGTGCCTTGCACTCCAATTAGAATTGGATTTATCCTACTTGTAAAAACAATTTTATTGGAAATTATATTAATATAAAGGCATTTTTCTTTATCTTATGTTTTGCATTTATTATTTAATTGCTCATAGATAAAGTCCTTAGATCATTTTAAGCTATGGGGTATGGTTGCGCATTTGATGGCGATCATGGAATACGCCAAGCCGCTTTGATCTTAAACTAGTTAAGTCAATGAGTTTTTCAAGATAGGATATTGAATAACCCCGTAAAGACTTGTGTATATGATGCATGCGAGAATGTTACATTCCATTAACATTAGCGTTGAGACGCAAATGCATATATCTGCTGGTCTTGTTGGCGAACAAGTTCAATTCGAACATGACCCAATGGAAATTCTTACATGGAAACTTTGTTTGTCGAATAAGAATTTTCATATTGCAATAAGTACATGATTAATCCTCGCACTTGAGGTACGGATAAAGAGCGCGTCTTGTGTCTATCCCGCAATACTTTGATTTATCTTTTGATTGCTTGACAATCACAAAGGGGTATTTTGGGTATTGCACCGATGTACATGGAGGCTTTGTCTGTACAACATAAAATTCGACACTTGTCTTTTGATAAGTGGAATTTCTGTGTTTTCATAGTTTGTGATTCAAAGACTCGCCAAGAGCACGATGAATTTGATTCATAAAAGAATCACTAGACTTGAAATGGAATCACGCTTATTAAATCAAATGGGTTTCGATAAATCCATACCCAAGATTTAATCGGAAATTAGTTGTCGAAAGGATTGTACATGTATGCAATTGCAATTGAAATAGGTTTACTCGTTATTTCACCTAATACTAGAGTAATCATGCTACTTGCTAGATGTTACCATGATTTGTAGGTTCTTGAAATTAAAGAGTTAATTTCAAGTATATTAATTAATATGATTAATTAGTAGAATAAATTATTTTATTTGAAAGTTACAAAAGTTGTAAGCCTGCAACTAATACTAGGTAATCACACATAATTTTGATTGTTGACATTTCAAAATTGATAAATTCAATAGTTGAATACAAGTAATTAATATAGATTAATTATTCAGGGTTTTAATTTAATTCAATTGTTGAATTAAATATTTAATTAAATAATTTGATTATATAATTAAATCTAATTTGATTAGAAGGCCCAACAAAAGGAATAGAATATATTAATTAATCAATTGGATTGATTAATTTGGGTTTTGGGTATTATTCATTTGAATTAATCAATTGGACTATAAAGTCTAAATCCATACCATAATCTAGTAGGCCTAATTGTAGAAGCCCACTAGATAATTGAAGTAAATAAATAAATAAGATTTGTTTATATATATATGATATATATATACACTTAAGAGAAAAAAAAATATAATAACTTGGTTATTTGTCACAATGTACACGGCAGTTTCTTTTGCCAATGTACATGGGAGGTTTTAAACTTTTAATGCCATTAATTAAGGCATTAAGTGTGATGGTTTTAAGTAGTGGGTAGTTACTACTTGGTGATTAAGAAAAATATTTAAGGATTTTTCTTAATTGAACTACACACAAAATTTTTTGAAGGAACCTGCCGTGTGTTTTTGAGGAAGAAAAAAATTTAAAGTGTTCATTTTGTTTTCTTCTTCTTTTTCTCTCAAGGCACTTATCTTATATAACAATTAATCTCCTATCACTAGTTGATTGTGAGATTAAGAGTTCTATTTCAATTATCATTTTAAAGAACGGAATAAATTTTACTAGCGAAAGATTTATTCCGGTGTCTACAAACAAAAGGTGGACTCGATTGGAGGGGAGACGTCTGAATCCCTATTGGCGAGCATTTGGAGTTTTGGTGATTGCCATATATCCGGGAATTGATTCCCTCTCAATCTTCGCTAAAAGGAGAAGACTCTACGAGGGTAATTTCCTTTTCACTTACGAATCAAAATTTGTATTCTCGCATGATAACGAAAATGTCGATCGTTACAATCGCTACGAGAACCTACGGGGTTAATGTTTATTGTGATGAATGCACTTGTTTTAATTCGATTAAAAATTTTAAATTTCCGTTGTGCGAACCCTGTGTGGTATAGCGAACCCAACACCCCATCCCTGATAGCCCCCACTGCCCTTGCCCTAAAGCTTCATGGAGGATGTGAAGCGCGGGTTATGCATCAACTAGTCAGGGTCATTGGGTTGCCGAAGACTGAGTCACCACACAAGAAGTCCTCCTCCACCCTATAAATCGTTACCAGAAGGATTCGAACAACCACACTGTGGGTGCCAGCAAGCAGACAACACGTCACCCAAGTCCTTTACAAATTGAGCTATGCCCCAGGGCTCCTCTAAGACGAACTTGATTTTAATAATATTGGCTCGAGAGCTTGATGGCTTATTCCCGAATCAAACACTAGAACTTGAGCTGAATCCGCGATGAACACCTTGAATGTTGCTTTGAACATCGTGGATCTCCTTGAATTTGACTTATTGAGTAAAGATGATTTCACCATTGTCTTTATTGCTTGGAATTCTTATCCACCAAATTGTGATTTAATTCTTTGAGAATGACCCATATTTATATTTGTAGAATACGGGTTCTTAGATAAACCATTGGATGCAAAGATTTGATTTAATTGGTCAGGTAATATTTGATATTTATCTAGCACTTTAATCACAAGATGTGATGATTATAAACAAATATAATTATCACCTCAATATCTTATCAAGATTAGCCATAGTATCTAGAGATTTGAGATAACTATCAGGATATGTCTTGTTCTCAAAGTATTGAGATATGACACTTGAGAATTATCGATTGGCCATAATTTTTATATGCCTACATAAATAGTTAGCTACAAACTATTATGTCAAGCCTAGGGCCATCCGAAAAGTAGTGATTGTGGACTTTCCCATTATAAAATAAATAAATAAACAAATCGTATGCTACAAAGTTGTTTGATTGTATTTCATTTTGCTTCATAACCTTTTCAATAAATGCATATATGCTCATAAAAAAATTAAATTATTGCAGTTGGTCTAATATATACGTGTCAATAAAAATATTGTCCTCGTAGTATTCCAATCCGTTCATTATGTAATTAAATTTATTTATGATTATATTTCCCTTATTCATGTGTTCACATAGTAAGTAAAACTGTTTTTAGGATTATCTATTATTATGATTTGAAAATAGATAGGTGTAATCTTAACTATATGAGACCCCCGTGCAATGCACATGATGTATATATGTGATGCATATGATTTGTAATGTGAAATGTGCATTTTCGTGATAGTTAATTCAATTTTATCTCCCAACATTGTAATAATTTTAAAATAGCATTAGACAATATGTGTAGAAAGTGTGAGATTGGGGATTAGAAAAAAGTTTCATTGTTGTTTTTCATACATTGTGATAAGTTTTTTTAAAGTAAGAATTGCAATGTTTTCTCTACTTTTTCTTCAATCTTTTGTTTTATTTGTTTTTTTTTATCTTTCTAATTTTATTTAGTTGAGGAAAAATGGTGAAACTTGTGACGGAGGAAAATGAATGATTGTAAATTTACATTACATTTTATTGTTTTGTGTTATTTAGATTATATTTTTTATTTGTTTAATGGTGTTTCTTGATTCATGTATATCCGTTGACACAACAAATACTTGGTTCTGTTTAGTTAAATATTTGGTTTATTTATCCGACTTCTAAGGTGGATATTGATTTGTTGTAGACAATATAGTGCATAAATACTTGATTCCATAAAAGTATGACAAACACTCATATAAAACGATCTTACGTGTCAAAATTCGTAAGACAAACCCTAAACTCATACCCATTGGGCACTTGTATAGGTTGGCATTTTTGTATTATTTAGGCGCTGGTACAATATTTCTTTCGACTCGAAATATATTAGTTTTTTCTCGAAAAATATTATATATTGAACTGAGAAGTATTACCTTAATATCACTGCCCCTTGATTCACAAACTCTTGTAGCAGAATGACGATTTCAATGTATCGATCTCCAAGCTCATCTCTTTCTTTATTCCTTTCATCTTCCTTTTTCTTTTCTTTTTTTTTTTTTTCCTTTTGCAATCCATGGTTATAAAGCTTTTGGTAGCTCAATTCGGTGATTGTTTCTTCCTATTTTGTATCTATGAGGTTTCTACCATTAACAACCTGAAGAAGCTACAATTTTTACTTATTTCACCATGTAATGTATGTTTTTAAACTTTGAAACTCCATTGATAGAGATTTTAAGTTCCAAATCCAAATCTTTTATTCATCTTTTTGAAACTTTGTTTTTTTTTTTTTTTAGAAAATGAAGCGAAACAAAAAAGAAAAACATGGGACAAAGGGGAAAACAAAAGAGAAGGAAAAAAAGAAAAAAGAAGGCATCGTCAGAATGCAACACTAAAAATATTACATTTGAACTGAAAAATATTACAATTTTAAGTGACAAGTATTGTTAGTCCAAGTGGCTACAATAATCTAGAGGGGGGTGAATAGATTATGTCGATTTTCTAATTTATGCCTTTTTTTTTTAAAATGTGAAGATAAAAGCAAGAATGTAAATGCAGGAAAATAAACAACACTCGTTGATTTATAGTAGTTCAACCCACCTAGGGCCTAATTTACTACCACCCCGGTATATCCAAAGTGGATTTCGAAAAAGAAAAAAGAATTTTATTAATAGTTACAAAACCATAGTATCTAGAGATTTGAGATAACTATCAGGATATGTCTTGTTCTCAAAGTATTGAGATATGACACTTGAGAATTATCGATTGACCATAATTTTTATATGCCTACATAAATAGTTAGCTACAAACTATTATGTCAAGCCTAGGGCCATCCGAAAAGTAGTGATTGTGGACTTTCCCATTATAAAATAAATAAATAAACAAATCGTATGCTACAAAGTTGTTTGATTGTATTTCATTTTGCTTCATAACCTTTTCAATAAATGCATATTGTGCTCATAAAAAATTAAATTATTAGCTTGGTCTAATATATACGTGTCAATAAAAATATTGTCCTCGTAGTATTCCAATCCTTCATTATGTAATTAAATTTATTTATGATTATATTTCCTTATTCATGTGTTCACATAGTAAGTAAAAGCTGTTTTTAGGATTATCTATTATTATGATTTGAAAATAGATAGGTGTAATCTTAACTATATGAGACCCCGTGCAATGCACATGATGTATATATGTGATGCCTATGATTTGTAATGTGAAATGTGCATTTTCGTGATAGTTAATTCAATTTTATCTCCCAACATTGTAATAATTTTAAAATAGCATTAGACAATATGTGTAGAAAGTGTGAGATTGGGGATTAGAAAAAAGTTTCATTGTTGTTTTTCATACATTGTGATAAGTTTTTTTAAAGTAAGAATTGCAATGTTTTCTCTACTTTTTCTTCAATCTTTTGTTTTATTTGTTTTTTTTTATCTTTCTAATTTTATTTAGTTGAGGAAAAATGGTGAAACTTGTGACGGAGGAAAATGAATGATTGTAAATTTACATTACATTTTATTGTTTTGTGTTATTTAGATTATATTTTTATTTGTTTAATGGTGTTTCTTGATTCATGTATATCCGTTGACACAACAAATACTTGGTTCATTTAGTTAAATATTTGGTTTATTTATCCGACTTCTAAGGTGGATATTGATTTGTTGTAGACAATATAGTGCATAAATACTTGATTCCATAAAAGTATGACAAACACTCATATAAAACGATCTTACGTGTCAAAATTGTGAAGACAAACCCTAAACTCATACCCATTGGGCACTTGTATAGTTGGCATTTTTGTATTATTTAGCGCGGTACAATATTTCTTTCGACTAAATATATTAGTTTTTTTCGAAAAATATTATATATTGAACTGAGAAGTATTACCTTAATATCACTGCCCCTTGATTCACAAACTCTTGTAGCAGAATGACGATTTCAATGTATCGATCTCCAAGCTCATCTCTTTCTTTATTCCTTTCATCTTCCTTTTTCTTTTCTTTTTTTTTTTTTTCCTTTTGCAATCCATGGTTATAAAGCTTTGGTAGCTCAATTCGGTGATTGTTTCTTCCTATTTTGTATCTATGAGGTTTCTACCATTAACAACCTGAAGAAGCTACAATTTTTACTTATTTCACCATGTAATGTATGTTTTTAAACTTTGAAACTCCATTGATAGAGATTTTAAGTTCCAAATCCAAATCTTTTATTCATCTTTTTGAAACTTTGTTTTTTTTTTTTTTTAGAAAATGAAGCGAAACAAAAAAGAAAAACATGGGACAAAGGGGAAAACAAAAGAGAAGGAAAAAAAGAAAAAAGAAGGCATCGTCAGAATGCAACACTAAAAATATTACATTTGAACTGAAAAATATTACAATTTTAAGTGACAAGTATTGTTAGTCCAAGTGGCTACAATAATCTAGAGGGGGGTGAATAGATTATGTCGATTTTCTAATTTATGCCTTTTTTTTTTAAAATGTGAAGATAAAAGCAAGAATGTAAATGCAGGAAAATAAACAACACTCGTTGATTTATAGTAGTTCAACCCACCTAGGGCCTAATTTACTACCACCCCGGTATATCCAAAGTGGATTTCGAAAAAGAAAAAAGAATTTTATTAATAGTTACAAAACCATAAGATATCTAGAGATTTGAGATAACTATCAGGATATGTCTTGTTCTCAAAGTATTGAGATATGACACTTGAGAATTATCGATTGACCATAATTTTTATATGCCTACATAAATAGTTAGCTACAAACTATTATGTCAAGCCTAGGGCCATCCGAAAAGTAGTGATTGTGGACTTTCCCATTATAAAATAAATAAATAAACAAATCGTATGCTACAAAGTTGTTTGATTGTATTTCATTTTGCTTCATAACCTTTTCAATAAATGCATACAGGCTCATAAAAAAATTAAATTATTGCAGTTGGTCTAATATATACGTGTCAATAAAAATATTGTCCTCGTAGTATTCCAATCCGTTCATTATGTAATTAAATTTATTTATGATTATATTTCCCTTATTCATGTGTTCACATAGTAAGTAAAACTGTTTTTAGGATTATCTATTATTATGATTTGAAAATAGATAGGTGTAATCTTAACTATATGAGACCCCCGTGCAATGCACATGATGTATATATGTGATGCCTATGATTTGTAATGTGAAATGTGCATTTTCGTGATAGTTAATTCAATTTTATCTCCCAACATTGTAATAATTTTAAAATAGCATTAGACAATATGTGTAGAAAGTGTGAGATTGGGGATTAGAAAAAAGTTTCATTGTTGTTTTTCATACATTGTGATAAGTTTTTTTTAAAGTAAGAATTGCAATGTTTTCTCTACTTTTTCTTCAATTTTTTGTTTTCTTTGTTTTTTTTTATCTTTCTAATTTTATTTAGTTGAGGAAAAATGGTGAAACTTGTGAAGGAGGAAAATGAATGTTGTAAATTTACATTACATTTTATTATTTTGTGTTATTTAGATTATACTTTTTATTTGTTTAATGGTGTTTCTTGATTCATGTATATCCGTTGACACAACAAAAACTTGGTTCTATTTAGTTAAATATTTGGTTTATTTATCCGACTTCTAAGGTGGATCTTGATTTGTTGTAGACAATATAGTGCATAAATACTTGATTCCATAAAAGTATGACAAACATTCATATAAAACGATCTTACGTGTCAAAATTCGTAAGACAAACCCTAAACTCATACCCACTGGGCACTTGTATAGGTTGGCATTTTTGTATTATTTAGCTACGGTACAATATTTCTTTCGACTCGAAATGTATTAGTTTTTTCTCGAAAAGTATTATATATTGAACTGAGAAGTATTACCTTAATATCACTGCCCCTTGATTCACAAACTCTTGTAGCAGAATGACGATTTCAGTGTATCGATCTCCAAGCTCATCTCTTTCTTTATTCCTTTCATCGTCCTTTTTCTTTTCTTTTTTTTCCTTTTGCAATCCATGGTTATAAAGCTTTTGGTAGCTCAATTCGGTGATTGTTTCTTCCTATTTTGTATCTATGAGGTTTCTACCATTAACGACCTGAAGAAGCTACAATTTTTACTTATTTCACCATGTAATGTATGTTTTTAAACTTTGAAACTCCATTGATAGAGATTTTAAGTTCCAAATCCGAATCTTTTATTCATCTTTTTGAACCTTTGTTTTTTTTTTTTTAGAAAATGAAGCGAAACAAAAAAGAAAAACAAACGAAAAAGGAGAATGGGACAAAGGGGAAAACAAAAGAGAAGGAAAAAAAGAAAAAGAAGGCATCGTCAGAATGCACCACTAAAAGTATTACATTTGAACTGAAAAATATTACAATTTTAAGTGACAAGTATTGTTAGTCCAAGTGGCTACAATAATCTTGAGGGGGGTGAATAGATTATGTTGATTTTCTAATTTATGCCTTTTTTTTAAAATGTGAAGATAAAAGCAAGAATGTAAATGCAGAAAAATAAACAACACTCGTTGATTTATAGTAGTTCAACCCACCTAGGGCCTAATTTACTACCACCCCGGTATATCCAAAGTGGATTTCGAAAAAAAAAAAAGAATTTTATTAATAGTTACCAAAACTATTACACCTTCACCTTGAAGAGTACCACACTATTCTTACAACACCACCAAGGAGATTACCACAATCTTCCTTCACCTATGAAGAATATCACACTCTTCAACACCTAAGATCACCCAAGTGTGCTCTTACCACAATAACACTGACAAGGATGTCTTGTTTTGGATGATTGACAAATTCAAGATCACAACTCGATAATAAAGTATATAACTTTTGAGTGCAAATGTAATCAAGAATAAAAGCCTAGACCTCAAGATGTGCAAATGAAAGAACTTAGGCTATTACAACAAGAATTTAGACAATGAAGAACAAAGTGTTTGCTTGTATTGTTGTGTTGTATATTGTTGCTTCAAATCTTCCTCTATTTATAGAAGAGGTCTTGTATATTGATAGGCTCCTCTTGGGGAGTGAAATCTGAAAAGAAACACAGATTAAATCATCGATATAGTTGTTACAAATCAACTCCCCCAAATCAGGAAAAGTTGTCTCCCAAAAACTCAAAAATCGTCTGATTTTATACTGGTCAACCATGTGGTCGAATGGTCGGCCGACTAATACAAATATTCAAAAATCGGTCTTTGCGGTGAGTACACACAGTCGATTGGGGTCGAGGTTGACCACCTGGTCGGCTTCATCACTGATCTTTCACAAAATGAAACAGAAGGGGGACAGTGAGGCAGGGAATCAACATCCTGGGTCAACCCTTGTGGTCGACCGTAGGGGTTGATCTGTCCCTGGTGCAGTTTTCTTCTGGAAAAAATGTAATCTTAAGCTTCAAGCACCGGTTGACTTAGGGGTCGACCGATCAACCAATTCCAGGGAGTTTTTGGTCAGTGAAAAATTTCGACTTAATTTTTTGGGCACCATTTTACCTTGATGGTATTCGGTAATTATTAAAAATACTTTAAAACATGAAAACACTTTTAATATCGCTCGAAACGAATTGTTTTGAATAATCGAGAAATAAACCTCAAGATAATATTGCGAGAAATAATTTAAAACATTTAGGAGTATTTGAACAATACTTGGAGACACTGTTTTAAATACCGGACCGCTCGGTTGAACCGGTTATACCAGATACCGGTGGTCGGACCGGTACGGTAAGGCCTTAAATACCATTTTTGCGGTTATGCCGGTCAAAATCGGTTAAACCAAATTTTTTATATTTTTTATTTTTTTCAACCATTTTTTTATAAAAACTTAGTATTTAACATATTTATGCCATGATTTAAATCAAACAAGATTTCAAATCAATTATTCAATATTTATGTTAAGATTCAAATCAATTATTTATATTTTGACTAATTCAAACAAGAATTCTAATCAATCAAAATATTCTAAATTTGGACAAACCTCTATAATATAGACATATACAATCAATCAAATAATTACATAATAAAAAATAAGAAATAAAAAATATATTACTTCTCTTTTTATATCAATATATTACATTAATATTTTATATAATATATTTTTATTAAAATCGATAAAACTGGCGGTTGAACCGGCCCGACCGGCTGAACCGCTTACCGATGGCTTGGCTTGATCACCGGTACGGTATTTAAAACATTGCTTGGAGACATTGTTTTGGTGTATAAACACATTTTAAACACAATCATCAAAATCATGATAAAAACTTTTATCTAACAAGTATTGCATGTTGAATTGAAAAAATTACGTGTTGAACTAAAAAATATTACAGTTTTAAATGAAAAGTATTACATGTTAAACTGAAAACTATTACATTTTAAATGAAAAATATTACATGTTTGCGGGAAAAGTATTACTTGTTGAATTAAAAAGTATTACAATTTTAAGTGAAAAGTAATACACATTTAAGTGAATACTATTAAATGTTGAACTAAAAAGTATTACAGTATTAAATTAAGGATATCACACATTTAAGTGAAAAATATTATATGTTGAAGTGAAAAATATTACACGTTGAGTGTTACTTATTTGAAGAAAAATATACATAGTTGAAGGTGCGAGTCCAAGGCAACAATTGTTTTCCTGATTTAACATGACAGAGAGAAGAGAAAGTGGCCTCTCTCATCTTCCTCGAAATTCACCATTTTTTTCTCAAAAATTTGGGGATCGAGTTTATAGGTTTATGTATATGTGTGAAAGAAAAACACACTGCTATATATATAATATATAGAGAAAGAAACCATGTATAGGTTGAGGTGTGAGAGTAACTCTTGTACTTGAAAAATGAAGGTTCGATTTTACGGGAGCTGCCAAAAATTTCAGATGTAATTTTAGGACTGCTCTTTCAGATTAAATCAATGAGAAATATTAGAGTTGTAAGTTGAATGAATATACAATTTTTGCCTTAAGGGAAATGAGGAAGGGAGAAGAAGAAGCAATGAGAGATGATGGAGGAGAGATGAATGAGAGAAAGGGAGAAAAAAAGCTAACGCATATATTTTTTTTCTTGGGCCGGATTTGAGTGTTGGGAGCCGTCTCACGGATTCAAATTCTTGAGACGGTCTCACAAGAGACTCACTCAACAAGTATTGGTGTTATAAGATAAATTATAATTGGTAGTACAACAACATATTCACCTTGTTGCACGATTTATATGTATAATACATTCTCATCGGAACATTCGTTGAGTACGAATTCTAATAGTGGCAATTTAAGAGGTAAGAAAATATATTCATCCATTTATCCAAAAATTTTGTTAATCAGATTTTTTGTAATACATAAAAAATTACTAATTTAAAATACATTTACTTCTCCGAAATAAAATTATCATGTAAACTTCCATCAACTTCCCTATGGATCGACTTTAGACTCACGAGAAATTATTACTTGAGACAATATGCACTTGGGTTTGCAACCTTAAAGATGTAGCAAAAACCCATATATTTCACATATATATTGCTAAATTTCACTTTGCTCCCTATATCATTAACTATTATTTTACCCCTTTTACTTTCAATGTATCAATTTACCCTTATAATCTCAAGTTGTATCATTTTACCCCTTATACTTTACAATATTAATTTATACTTATATACTTAAGAAAATGATCATTTTATCTTTACCTAACAAAACTATTCTAAAAGAAAGTTATTTAACAACTTCATTAATAAACACTTAATAATTAGATTTATATAAAAATATTTTATATTTAGTTGCTAACTAGTTAACCTTAATATAACCCAAATTAAGTTAATATACAATGGGATATTTTTAATTAGATAATATATTTGTACTCATAATCTCTTATTCATCAAAGAATTCAAATTGTGTAATATATATATATATATATATAATATGAGTACATTTTTATTAAATATGTGAAATTTTAGTAGTATTTAGTCAATTGTTGATTGAATAATCACAATTTAATAAAAATTATGTTAAAGTGAAAAAGTCATTTAGTGGTTAATTTTTTAATACTAAAATAAATATTCTTATATTTATCATAATTTTCATTAAATATGGATGTACGATTATATTATTAATGATGAGAAACTTATTATTGATAGTATACTTAGTACAAGTATATTATTTACAACATAATACTTGATTTTGGATTTATATGAAAAAAGTTCGTGTAGATATAGTTGTAATTAACATATATTAACCTATGATATAGTTATTTAATATGAGCTTATTAAAATTAATAAATAACAAATAAAAGTTTCAGAAAATAACTTATATGATTTTTTTGCCACTAAGTTTTATTTTAAGTAATAGGGACAATCAGGTCATTTAATAAAAGAATAAGAGGACAAAATTATATTTAACAATATACGAGGGTATAAAGTAATAGAAATTGAGAGTATACATAGATAAAAAAGAAAATACAATAGGTAAATGGTATTCAATGATATTATAGGGGATTAAAATGAGATTTATGAAGAACATTGAAAAGTAATAATCAATATAGATATTGCTTAATTATATTGTTTTCGCTTTACACTCAACACATTTTTGAATTTGTATTGGACAAAGCTAAGGGCATCTGTAGTGGGGGCTTTTTTGAGGGCTTTTTGGGGGAAAAACCTCATGAAGAAATCTCACCCCATTATGGGATGAAGGTTTTTGTGTTCCCAAAAAGAGCGGTACCATATAAACGGTACCACTTTTTCCTAATTTTTGGTCCTTTTTTAGAGAATACCAATTATTTTTTGGGCCACAAGGAAATGTTTGTAGGGATAATGGGGTGTAGGTCCACACATTACCACTACTTGACAATAAAAAAAAAATTGAAATAGTTTTGAAAATATAAATTAATATATTTTCAAAATATGTATAAAATATAAATATAAATAATATTTATGATATATAAAATATGTATAAAATATAAATATATTTTATTAAAAATATAATTCTATATATTTATATAAATGTAATAATGCATACTATATAATGTAAAATATAATAAATATATGTGATATTATAGTGGGAGTGTAGGGTCCATAAAAAGTTGTTTAGAGGTTTTTGGATTGTGGAGAAAAATGTGAGGTTTTTTTCTTTTTGAAGTTTTTATTTATGATGTGGCACCATCAAAAAGTAGGTTTGTAGATGTTTCTAGAAGTGGAATTGGAGATGCCCTAAGGCATCTTCAATGGGGCTTTTTTAGGGGGTTTGTGGGAGGAAAAAAACCTTGCTGAAAAACCTCAAACCTATGGGGAACGAGGATTGAGGGTTTTAAGAAGAAGCAGGTTTGTACTTAGGGCATCCACAATGGAAAAACCCACAAATATCATTTTTTGTGGATCTCACATTGCCACATCACAATTAAAAAATCTTACTATTTTCTCCAGAATCAAAAAACTTCCAAACAACTTTTTTATGGACCCCACAATTAAACACATCTCCTTAAAAATACCACAACAATTATTATTATTTTACAATTTCGAAAAAACCTGGTTCTTACCTACAAATCAGGTTTTTGTCTAAAATCCTCAAACCTCCTCTCACATTAAGTTCAAGGTTTTTTCCTAAGCTTTTTTCCTAAAAAAACCTCCCACAAAAGCTCCATTGTGCACGCCCTAAGGGCATCCACAATGGAAAAACCCACAAATATCATTTTTTGTGGTACCCACATTATCACATCACAATTAAAAAATCTTACTATTTTCTCCACAATTAAAAAACTTCCAAACAATTTTTCTATGGACCCCACAATTAAACACATCTCCTTAAAAAATACCACAATAACTATTATTATTTTTTTTTTAAATCTTGCTAATCTTCCATACTTTGTGCTTGATCCTTCGGTGATTCTGTTCTGAATCTTCTCCACTGATCTTCAATTAATCTTCCTCAGTGTTGATTTCGTGTGTTTTCGACATTAATGGCGGCGGATTGAGATTTGTTGGTAACCTATCTTTGGTAATCTCATTGGAAATGGCCGATCCACCTGATTTTCAGGAGTTTCCTCCTATTTCTATCAATCGGGATGGTCCTCTACCTCCCTCAGGCCCTCGAGTCATGGATCCAACATCATCGAAATCGCCCTTGGAACTTTCTTCCCCAATTGGTCCGATTTCTGTTTCAGCACCTAATTATCCGTTGAATCGTTCTCAAAACCCTAAACCTTCTATTAACCCTCCCAATCCCCCAAAAGTGGGCCTGAAAACCCTCGCTACTGCATTAGCTGAGAATATAGCTTCACCAAATTCTAAAGTGCTATCACCAATTCTGAATTCAGCAGGTACAATATCAAAGGAAAGCGATAAGGAGGTCCTCACATTTTCGGAGGCTGAGACTCAGTTATTGGCTGCAAAATGGGACTTGGCTCTGGTTGGTAAGTTTTCCCATGGGGTGCCCACAATGAACAGTCTTAATCAAATGCTGTTGGATTTAAAACTCAAAGGTAATGTTATGGTTAGTACTCTTAATTTCAGACATGTTCTTCTAAAATTTGATCATCATGTTGATTTTAATTGAATATGGCTTAAACCTGTTTGGTCTATTAAGGGTATAGCTATGCATATTTTTAAGTGGAGTCCTCAATTCTCTGTCCGACATGAGTCTCCCATTGCCCCGATCTGGGTTAAGTTCCCTGGTCTTCCCATTCACCTATTCGATAAACAAGCTCTCTATGCCATTGCTAAGTTGATTGGGCAACCTATTCAAATTGATCAATCCACTGCCATGCAAACTAAGCTATATGTGGCTAGGGTTTGTATTGGAGTTGATCTTACTTTGCCTCGTAAGGACTCTGTGTTTTTTAAAATCATTTCCATCATGCGTGAGCAAAAAGTGGTGTATGAATCAAACCCTCAATATTGCACTGGGTGCTCTCATTTAGGGCATCTTATGGAAAATTGTTATTCTGTGGGCAATGCTCCCTGGACTGTTCAGGCGACGCCTAGTCAACCTAATGCCCAATCTCCAAAGTCTCCTAGTGTTGCTTCGGTGGATCAGCCTTTGGCTGAGATACCACCCAATCCATCCATTGCTAATAGTCTCCCTCAATGTGCTGTGTCTAGCACATCTAAGCCTATGAATATCCCCATTCCACCCCATAGTGAGGTGCAAAATCTGTCTGAAACCAGGACAGATAATCCCTCCCACACTCCTAAGAGTGTGTCCTCCTCTTTCCATAGTGATGGCCCTTCTGCTGGATTATAATCCCCTGTTGGAATACAATCCCCAAATCCCTCCCCTGGTTCTGGAAAAGGCAAAAACATTGTCTCTAGTCATCCTGAATCCTCAGGGGCTGGATTATCTCTTAATAAAACAGAGCTGGAACCTATTATTTCCCAACCTAACCCCTTATCTCCTCTGGAATCTTTGGATTCTGAGGAAATGTTTTCTCAAAAGGCTCTTGCAGCTCATAGAAGAGCTATCTCTGATATTCCCACCAACAAGAAGGCTCCTGATAAGAGGCCCATTAGGGTTGCTAGAAAAAAACCCATACATTAAATCATGAATCAACATGATTGTATGGAATATCGAGGTATTGTAACAAACCCTCCACAATCACCTCTGCTTCTTTGCAAAGAGCATAATATTCATGTTTTGACCATTCTTGAACCCATGATAGACCCTAATTTTTCACTTTTTTGTAAAAAATTAGGATTTATCCAGGGTATCAATAATGTGTCTAATAAGATTTGGGTTTTTTTTCAAATCTGGCTTCTCTATTCTATTATCTTTGATCATGCTCAGGTCCTTACTGTTGAGATCTCTTCTAATTTGCTCCCTAAGCCCCTGTTTACTTCTTTTGTGTATGCTAAATGCTCTAGGATGGATAGGCAACCTTTATGGGATAGTTTAAGGCAAACTGCTGGGTTGACTACTGATTCTCCTTGGCTTGTTAGGGGTGATTTTAATTGCTTTCTCTTTGACTCTGAGAGACAGGGCAGTGACACTGATAGAAGCCTTGATATGGCTGACTTTGCTGATATGATTGCTAGTTGTAGTCTCCTAGACTTAAGGTTTGATGGGGCTCATGCCCATACCTGGGTTAGAAATGGGTTGCACGAGAGACTTGACAGGTTGCTGGTTTCTACTGATTGGGGTGAGGTTCTACCCAAGTCTGTAGTGTCTCATCTCCCTAGGATTCACTCTGACCATGCTCATTTACTTCTTAAAGCTTCTAGTATTGTCCATAGAGTTTCATCTGCTTTTAGATTTCAAAACATGTGGCTTAGACACCCCAACTTTTTTGATACCATAAAGCAGGCCTGGAATGGCCCCACTGGGGCTTCAGGGATGAATAATCTTTCCTTTAAACTCATTAGGGTCAAGCAAAAATCAGTGGTGGAACAAAAACACATTTGGTAATGTGTTTTCTAAACTCCATGATGCTGAGCAAAAAGTTGCCACCTGTGAGCAACTTTATGACTCTAATCCCACACCTGTTGCTCTGATTAATTTAAAGCATTCTATAGCTGAGCTTACTTTGGCAACCAAGATTGAGGAAGATTATTGGCATCAAAAATCTGCTTGTAAATGGGTTGTGGAAGGAGAGAGAAATACTAAATACTTTCATAACCTTGTCAAACAAAAAAGGCTTCAGTCTAGAATCCACTCTATCTCCCACAATGGTTGTCTCATCCACTCTGAGGATGATATCAAAAAATCTGATGTTGATTTCTTCAAAAATCATATTTCCTCTGACAGAGAGTGTCCTGCTTTCTCCAGGAATTTTACCCTTCCTGTACTTCCATCCTATGTTAACACAGATGAGCTGTGTCTGTGTAGCCAACCTTCTAATGAAGAAATTCATGATGCTCTATTCTCTATCAATCCTGAGGGTGTGGCTGGCCCTTATGGTTTTAATGCACTTTTCTTCCAAAAGTGTTGGACCATAATCAAGGATGATTTATTTGCTGCCATCCATGAATTTTTTGATGGTCACCCTATGACTAAAGCTTTTACTGCCACTACCATTGTGCTTATCCCTAAGATTGCCCATCCTCACACTTGGGCTGATTTCAGGCCTATCAGCCTTTGTAATATCACTAATAAGCTTATCACCAAGATTCTCAATAATAGACTGACTCATATTCTTCCTTATCTCATCTCTCCTTCCCAAAGTGGGTTTCTTCAAGGTAGGCTTATTAGTGACAATGTGCTATTGGCACAAGAAATGGTGCACAGTCTTGATAACAAGGGTGGGGTTAAAAATGTGCTTTTTAAAATTGACATGGCTAAGGCCTATGATAGAATTCAATGGTCTTTCCTTGTCAACATGCTTACTCATATGGGTTTCCCTGATAGGTGGGTGCAGTTCATCCTTAATTGTATCAATAACTGATGGTTCACTGTGCTTATTAATGGGGCCTCTTCTGGTTTCTTTAAATCCAGCAGGGGTCTCAGACAAGGGGACCCCCTGTCTCCTTCCTTATTCATTCTTGCCTCTGAGTACCTCTCCAGAGGTCTTGATGATCTTTTTACACATCATCCTCTCCTGCTTTATAAGACTCCTGGAGGTATCCCTATATCACACCTTGCTTATGCCGATGATCTGCTTCTTTTCTCTAATAATAGGCCCCAATCTATCCAGCTTGTTACTGAGTTCCTGCAGCATTATGCTTCTCAGTCTGGTCAGCTCATTAATGCTTCCAAAAGCTCCTTCATTGTTGGCCCAAGTTTCTCCCCTGAAATCATTCATGATATTGCTTGTGCCACTCAATTTCAGTACCAATCCCTGCCCTTCACATACCTAGGTGCCCCAATATATAAAGGGCATAAGAAGGGTATCTTGTTCAATTCCCTTATCTCCAAAATGCACAAAAAGATTAATTCTTGGGCTTGGAGATTTCTTTCATATGGTGGCAGACTAATGCTCATTAAAAGCACACTCAGCTCTATGTTTCTTTATTTACTTATGCTTATCAAGCCACCTCAATTTGTTGTTCATAAGTTGGAACAAATCATGGCCAACTACTTCTGGGGGGATTCCCTTAATAATAAGAAAATTCATTGGATAGCTTGGAAGACTATCTGTCACCCTATTGATGAGGGTGGCTTGGGGATTAGATCCATCAATGATGCTATCAATGCCTTTTCATTCAAGCTTTGGTGGAGAGTTAGATGCAATAACTCTCTTTGGTCCAATTTTCTTCATGCTAAGTATGTTGGTGGTCTTGCCATAGCTAACATTAAACCCTCTGTGCATGATAGTCCTGTGTGGAAAAGAATTTGTAAAATTAAAGATGTTGCTAATGCTGGTATTTTTTGGGGTCTGGGGTCTGGGAATGTGAGTTTTTGGTTTGATAAATGGCTCTCTAATAACACCATTGTTGATCTGACTGATATTAATAAAGAGGGTTTAGAGCAAATCCCTGTCAATTACTGTTGGTCTAATGGTAATTGGGACATGGACAGACTGACCAGAATTGTGGGCACATCATGGGCTGCAACTTTGAGCCAAGTTCCCATTTTACAAGGCACTGGTGACACTATGAGTTGGATACACTCCTCAAATGGGGGATTTTCCATATCCTCTGCCTGACAAGTTGTAAGACATTCTCTTCTCTCTTCCCCACTTTTTTCTAAAATCTGGAACCACTTCATTACACCATCTATGTCCATATTCCTTTGGAGATTGCTTTTCAACAGGTTACCAGTGGATCTTAAAATGCAGGCCAGGAATGATCTTTAGCATCTCAATGCTATTGTTGTTCTTGCCACCTTGAATCCATTTCCCATTTATTTTTGCTGAATGATCAAGTTATAAAAGTATGGGAGCATTTTTCTAGATGGTTCAACTGCACACCACCAAACACTGAGAGCATACACATGTTCTTACAATATTGGTCCAATTTTACACCATTCGCACACAAGTCACATATCACTTTCATAGTACCTTGTTTGATTCTTTGGTTTACTTGGTTGGAAAGGAATAAAAGCAAACATGAAGCTGCTAAATTTAACTTTTGGCACATCATTAACCAAGTGGAAACTCATCTTAAACTCATGTACCACAGCCACCTGATGAATGCTGCTATGTGGAAGGGTTTTCTGCATGTAGCTTCTGCACTTGGTTTCCACTTCAGGAAACAGGATAGTGTCCAAATATCCCGGGTTTTGTGGATAAAGCCTCCCCCAACTCAGTCAAATTGAATGTTGATGGTGCTACTAAAGGCCTCAACAATCAAGTGGGCAGCGGGTCCTTAGAGATTCTATTTGGGAACATCATTGGATATGTTATGGTTTTGTTGATATATGTGATATGATCTAAGCTATTTGAGTTGCATGCTCTCCTTCAGGGTCTAAATACTCTTGCTTCCCTTGATTTACTCTTGACTATAATTGAGACCGACTCATTGTGCCTCTACCAACTAATTACGCATCATAAGTGTGATGGTGGTCAAATCGCACATTATTTCCAAAATCGGATCTAGATGTGCTCATATGAATCTTCATTTCTCCCATACACTTAGAGAGGAAGGTGTGGCGGATGATGTAGCTCACTAATTTGTCAATATCAAACGTATCACATGTTGAGACCCCGATATCCCTCGAAACATTCTTGGACTTGCTCGGACTGATCAACTGGAATTACCATTTTTTCGTAGAAAAATTGTAAAAAGTTAGCTTACACATTGATTTTAGTTTTGACTAGCAGCTGACGTTCTTAGTTGTGTTTAACATGCTGCTGTAATTCATATATTGTGTACAAAATATCTTGATTCTTATTAATATATAGGTTGGGGATAACCTTAATCCCCCACCCACTAAGGGTGTTTCATTCAAAAAAAACTATTATTATTTTTTACATTTTCGAAAAAACCTGGTTCTTACCTACAAACCAGGTTTTTGTCTAAAATCCTCAAACTTCGTCTCACATTGGTTCAAGGTTTTTTCCTAAGCTCCATTGTGCACGCCCTTAGAGCATCCCCAACAGAGTTGTACTCTGGCGTGGGGAGCTATTTTTTGGCATCCAGCAGTGCGCCATTTGATGGCGCTAGAATGGAGAATGTACCGTGCAACGCCATTGATGGCTCAAAAGTTACTCTAGAAAACCGTAGGCAAGTGCACCTATCATTTTATAGTATAGATTATTGAGTACCGAGTGTCATTCCCACGAGGATTGTAAATACTAATAATTACCGTCTTTTTGTTATTTAATCTAATAATATTCAGAGTTTTGTTTGTTAAAATGGAAATTGAAAAATAGAGAATTTAAAATAATTGCAACTTACAAAAGATTAAATAAAAGTAGATTGTAGAATTAAGAAATCAAGAGCTAGAAATGTGTTTGAATGTAAATCCATCTAGAATATTTTTGTGATTTAACAAGATAAAGATACAACCAAAAACCCTTAAGCAAAAAACCAACCTCTTTTAATAAAATCTCATGTTTTATGGACCGTAGAAATTCGATTTAAGTTAAACCTCTATCGAGCGAATAACTTCTAACCTCAAGTTGATTAACTGAAATCTCTTTCTAGTTAAAACCCCAAGACAACATTATAACGATTTGTGAATTCCCATATTAGGTTTGACCTTAATCCGAAGAAGATTTATGTCGCCCCTATATCTAGGATCGCATGCAACTCTTTTCACTTATATAGTTCTATTTCACCATGAATCTCTCGATTTCCCGATGAAGAATAAACTTCAAATCAATATCGCGCTAATACCAATTTGAATTAATAAAGCATAATATAAGTGAATCATACAAATCATGAAGATTTTATTAAAAACATACAAACCTTAATCACAAATTCATTCTAGAGTTCATTACATTCAAACACTAGAAATTTAGCTACACATGGCTTTGACAAGAGAGTATACTACACAAGAAGAATTTGAATAAAATGAACATGGTGTACTTAGCTCTTATTCAAGACCAATTCAAGACTTCCTCCTTGGTTGATTGCAATGATGTTGAGCTCCAAGCCTTCTCCTCTATTGCTCTTCAACTTCCAACTCTACCTCTCTTTTATCCTCTCAATGTATTTTGCTTTGAAACTTAGAATATACAATGAATCTCTCTATGAATGAATGAATATCCCAACTCCAATTCTTGGCTTTTATAGGCATCATCTTTGTAAAAACATACATCAATAATGTCATCTGTTGCTAAACAAATGCTCCACTTCCATAGTTGGGTTGTTTGCATCATTATTTTTCATATGATAATTGAGGAATAATAGAGTTTGGTGCATCAAAATGAGGTGTAAAAGTTGCTCAAAGGTTGTCAAAAAGCAAAAGTCTCCATAATTTCCGCCAAAAGAAGAAGAATTTTTGAGCTGAAAGCCAAACACGGCCGTGATTAAAAAGCACGGCCAGGCCGTGTTTTCTTCGTCATTTGGGAATTTTTGGCAGGGTGTGCTTTTAAACACGGTCTGGGCGTGTTTTGCTGCTCGTCATGCTGAACACGGCCGTGCTTTGCAAGCACGACCTGGGTGTGTTTTTCTGCTTTTCTTGTTTTTCTTCCCTTTGAAGCATGGCCATATTTTCCAACACACTGGGGTGTGTTTTGCACGAGATTGAGTCTTCTTGCCTTCTTTTTGATCAATGTTAGACTTCATTTTTGTTCGTCTTTTCATACGAAAATCATGTGAGTTTGCTTCAAGTCTTTACCTTAATCATTCAAAACAAGCCAATGTGATTTTTCTTAAATTTATTGATTATTAAGATAAAAAGTTAAAGAAATTATCAAAAAAGAGTTATAAAAACATGAACAAAAATGCACTTATCAGCCATTTCTGGCGCTGTACTGTTTAGGCGCTACTTTGGCTTTTTTTGTTTTGTATTTTCTTCTTAATTTTAAATAGCTCTAGAAAATTAGTTTCATTAATTTAAAATTAGTATAAAATAGTATTAAAATTAATTCAACATGTTATAATTTTTTAAAATAATATGATGTGAATTGAATAATACTGTGAGATTTAAAATACTACACACAAAATTATAAATTATATATAAAATACATTACAAAATATTAAAACATAAAATTACAATAATAATAAAAACTGCATAAAATAGGTAAAATTACATAAAATAAATAAAAATAAAATTCTTGAAAATACAATAAAAACAAATACAAGATTTTTTTCTAATAATCTGGAAGACCACTCCCGGACCCTCAAGATCTGAAAAAAAATCTCCAAACATATCATTGCTTGAGTTTGGTTGTTTTGTTTGTCTCCTCTTCTGTATAATTTTTTGTTGCTCCAATTGGAAGAATTCATGCCGTTCGGGATCTGAAATGTTATCCAAATTCATCATTAAAATATTATCTTTTCTCATCAATTCATCATTAAATTACTTATATAATATATTTATCAATTACAAAGTAATAAAAATCAATATTAAATTAATAAAAGAAGGAATTTTATGGAATATTCTTTTTTTAGTGCAAAAAGTAGTTCAAACATCGGAGATGAAGTCAGATTTTTGCACAAAAAATGCAGCAGTTCTGCATTTAAAGTAGAAACTATTGGAGATGGTCTTAGAAACCAACTTTATTGAGAATACTAAAAAACAATAAAAATTGTGTGTGATAGTAAATGATGCCTCACTTTTTTTTCTTTTGATTTGTTCCAGCAGGCTGTTACTGTAAGCTCTCCATTTCTTTTGAGATTTTTTCCTGCTTTTATTAAATCTTAAAAAGACATGTTATTAAATGAAATGTTTTATTCTTATCAAATTGTTGTCTTCAATAATCTAAATTTATAAATATTCATTATGTATAAAATCTAAATAATGTTTAGCTAACATATAATATAATAATAATTAATTATTGTTTTATGCAATTTATGTATAATATAATATATGTGTATAAGAACGAAACGAAAAATATAAAAAATTATAAAATTATGGTGGGACTTATCCAAAAATTATATGAGATTTTTCTGAATAAATGTGATATAGGTATGGGGTCCATAAGAAAGTTGTTGGGAGGTTTTTTTATTATGGAATAAAAAAGAGAGTTTTAACTTTTTGACGTAGCAATGAAGTGGCAACGTGGGATGAACCTTAACTAATGGAAATGTCCTAAGGGATATCATTAGTGGTACCTTGTTGAGATATTCGAGTATTAGAGGGTGTTTGACTGAGCTTATAAGCTCTTAAAAATAACTTATAAGATATTTAAGAGCTTATAAGCTCTTAAAATGTGTTTGGTAATTTTTGTCCAAAAGAGCTTATAAGCTCTAAAAAAAGTTGTTAAAGAGCTTATAAGCCCCTAAAAAAAATACCTACACCCCAATTTTTTTTTAAAAGAGCTTATAAGCTCCTTATTTTAAACAATCAAAAGACAAATATAGACTTAATAATTTTATAAGATATAAAAACAGCTTATAAGCTCAACTATCTTATTTTATCCAAACACTCTGATATCTTATTTTTAAAATAAGATCTGATATTTTTTAAGCTCCTAAAACAGCTTATCAGATGTAGAAACTTATAAGATGTTTTAAATAAGCTTAGCCAAACACTCTCTTAGAGTTGGAACAACCTAGTTTTCAGCTATGATGATTCTGTACGAACATCATTAATGGTTGTTTCTCATCATCCATCAAATAAAAGAAAAATATATATGTGTGTGATGAATGATTAAAGATTAAAAAAATCGATTATCAATTAATTCAGTCTGAAGCTTCGAATTAACTGAAATAATATATTAAACATATATTACATTAATCATTATATTAATATATCATATAGATCATATTTATATATATATTGATAAACTCAAAACAAAACCTTTAACTTTTTGAGTAGGTCTCTTGTAGAACCGTCTTACAGAATCAAACCCGCACCTATGGAGACATAAGGTGGTATTCTACCACTATACCACTAGTGCTTGTTGTGTAATTTTAGTATAATCATGTATTTAAAACTCATTCATAAATACGCCTGGTAAATTATAAATAAAAAATAAAAACACCTCTAAATGTAGAGGTTAAGAATCGAACAAAAGTCTATTAAAAACATGATATATTATCTCAATAAATGGATACTTATAAAAGTGTTACTTTAATTACATCATAATTATTTCTCTTCTTTTTTTGTTCCTAGTTTGTAATCTGTATTAAGAAATCTGATATTTTATCTCAACAAACGGTGCTTTTACTTATAAAAGTGTTACTTTAACTATATCATATTTATTTTTTATTTTTCCTTGTTTCCTTCATTTCTAATTTGTGACTATATTAAAAAACATGATACTTTATCTCAAAAAATAGATACTTTAACGTATAAAAGTGTTACTTTAACTGTGTTATATATATATATATATATTGTAATATATTCATAATTTGTGACTATATTAAAAAATATGTTACTTTATCTCAAAAAACAAATATTTTTACTTATAAAAATATTACTTTAACTCTATCATATTTATAATTCATGTTTTTTTTGTATTTATTATTAAAAAATATAATACTTTATTTAAAAGCAAATATTTTTACTCTTAAAACATGATATTTTGTCTCAAAAAATATATATTTTTACTCATAAAGGTGTTACTTTAACTCTGATATATTTATTTTTCCTTCAATGTAATGTAATCATAATATGTGGCTATATTAAAAAATATGATACTTTATCTAAAATAACCGATACTTTTTCTCATAAAATTATTACTTTAACTGAGGAAAAACAGAAAAAAAGGCAGTAGGTGCTTTGACCCACGAACCTGGTCAACATGATCAGCGGGTCAAATAGGATCCATCTTACAAATTGAGATCCATCTTACGGATTGAGACCCATAAGACGGTCCTACATGAGGTTTTGCCTAACTTTTTTCAGTAGTTGAGGCTGCGATTGTCTGTCAATTTTGTTTCCTTCCAAATTTTTAAAAATTTGTGAAATGTGTGATTGTTCGTGGAATGCGTGATTGTTTGCGGCAAAAAATTAGAAGGAGAATATCAATTATCTCCAAGATTAACTCATTTTTTTCTTTATCTTTGACACTTTACAGTACCAAACTATACTATTTATTTATATCCTTCTCCTATTCATATAAAGAATTCCAATCATTTATTTATTGTTATTATTTTTCTCTTAGTATTGATAACAAAGATTATAAAATGAGATTCGTATTACATATTTTTGGTTCAATTATATTTTACACTGTTATTTTCCAAAAAAATCCACAAAACAACCAACATATCTAAAAGATTTTCATCATATCAACACAGTCATTATTTTTTCTGCGTATATCCAATTTTCATTTTTAAATAAAATCTTCACTACTATTTACTGAGAAAACAAAAGTTGACATAATGAAAAGATAATCAATCACAACCTAAATTTTTATTTTTATGTTATACATGTAAGATTATTCTATCCATCTCATATTTATTTATTTCATTGGAATTGATATACAATTTTGAATAATTCTTTTTTAAATGTGTTTATATTGCCCTGAAAATTAATAGACAAAAGTCAATAGTGTCAGTCACTTTATATTAAAAGGGAAAGAGTATTTTTGAGAAAGAATTTTTATATTTTCAATTTTATTTGGAATATAAAGAGTATGTTGTCGATTCAAATCCGTTTTCCTAAATTATTTACGTATCATAAATTTATAATTATGGAGTCATTTGAGCCAATTACCTTTAACTCTTTTTATAGCTTGTTGGTTGTATTTTTATTATATACTAGAACAATACCCGTGTGTTATACGGGATTGTCAAAAGACAGTTTTGGTATTACAAATTTATTTGTGATAGTTATAGGAGATCCAAAATACTAATCATGAAGGAGAGAAGACTAATCTATTCTTAAAAGAAGTTGGATCGTCTGGAGTTAGATCGGTTGGAGTAGCTACTTACGGGTTCCAAAGAAGTCTGTTGGTACATATATCATATGAGATGTGAAAACGATTTCCGACTGAAAGACTTCTAGTTGACCAAGAAGTAGAGTCGACTGTAACATCCGACCAGAGAGTTCCATCATGTAGTTGGAACAATACTAGAAAAATAATTCAAAATTTAGAAGAATATCATACAAACCTTTCACTTCAAATTCTGAAAAATTTACTTGTAAACTATATTCAATAAAAATATCGAGTGTATTGTCATTGTGTTTTAATATTTAATCACTTAATTAATTATGCTAATTTTATTAATCAAAAGTGTACAATAAAAATATATTCTTCTATTTTTTTAAAAAAATTCTATAAGCTTTTAATATGTAAACAAATATAATCTATTTAGCGTTGCACACAATGTAGTTGGGTGAAGTCACTTCAATTGAATTTGCATAATATTTGGTAAGCAACAAATAAATTTATTTTATAAAATCAATAAATTTATTTATTTATTATTTATTTATTGTGTTTTGGCTTGTCAATAAATATATATCATGCACATAGAATTTTCGATTTGTGAAAAAAAGATTGCATAAATAGAATTTTTGATTTTTTTATTTGTTACCTTTTAGATCATAATGAGCGGTATAGATAAAATCTTTGATTCACCAAGAAAATAGATTGTATAGATAAAATCATTAATTTCGGATTAATTGTTATCTTTTAAATTATATATGGAAAATATATATTTATGGTTGTAACATGAATAAATGTGAAATATCACGTAGATTTAGGAGAAATTGTCACATGTCTTAAAGTAGTTAGTTGATAACACGTGATATATTTTTTTTTAGTATATGAGATTGATTTTTAAGGAAAAAATGAAAGAAAAAGAAACTCACTACTTTATATTTTTTCTTAATAGATTGAGATAGATATATTATGGAAAAAAAGATAGATATATTGATAATGAGATCAATCATATCTAACTCTCACACAAAAAGTGCTAAACAAATCCAATGATTTTTCACCCCCACCCCCACCCCCCACCCCCCACACACAAAACAAAGCAAAGTATCCAACAAAGAGGTCCACTCCTAAGTAGGGGTTTTTCCCCTTGCAGTCATTTCCCATCTTCCCCCCTCCACCACAACAATAAAAGAGTTCCCACAAGAGGGGGGAACCAAAGCTGGAATCTTCTTCCATATTCTCCTCTGTAGCCTGCCTCAACCCATCTATCCCAGTAAGCCAAACAGCCCCTTAACACCAAAGATCTACATCTACTTGTGTTGATGTGTTTTATCCCCGTCTTTCTGTATCTTTGAGTTCTTGGGCTTTAAGTGTGTAGAGGGCTCATGTTAATTTTGCAGATGTTTGGACTTTATTTATTTATTTTTAATTTTTTTATATCATAAATTCTTTGGATCCTTGTATAAACACAGTAAACGTCTTTGCTTGCAGGTGTATAGACTATAAAATACAGAGTTTTCTTGGGTTGTATGTGTATGGAGAGCAGAATACCACCAGGGAGTTACTTTCAGTATGCTCCTACTGGAGTCCATGGTTCACTCCAGAGGTCTACTTCACTCACAGATCCTGAAAGGCAAGCATTTGACCTTTTTTTTTTTTTTTTTTTTTATTGTTCTTAATTCTTTTGTATCCATTGGATTTCTTGTTTTAATTGTCTCTGTAAAATTTGGTATGTGGTGTTTGTATGAGTGTTCTAATTTTTCTCTTGGTTCGAATCTGAGTTGTTTGTATCATTGTAGAGGGCTCATGTCTTTTTTAAGTTGGCTTGACTCATATGTGGTTAATTGTAACTAATTTATTGATTTGATTATTGGTGGTGAGTATTATATTTGCGAACTTTGGAATATGTGATTTTTTTATAGTAGTAGGTGGTGCCTGGTGGATGCTGATTCTTGGTTTCAATATGAATCGCCGTAAATTCCATGCCACCCAACTTGGGTGACTACCCAAGTGTGTTAATCACCATTGGATGAACACACACACATGTGGGTGTGTATGTGTGTGTGCTCATCCCACGGTGATGAACGCATGGAATAGACCATGAATCCCTATACTGGTTTCACATGAGAAAGTGCATTTTATTCTACCTAAACTTGCATTAGGAATTTAGGATGCAGCTTTTAAGTGTTAAGACATTTATTTTAAGCTTTGTGCTCCCCTCGTAGATTGTTCCACAAGGTCGATTTATGGTTTCAATTTTAATTAGAATATTTTAAATTCAATAGAGGATGAAGTATTTTAAACTATAGTAACATTTTTACCTACAGATAAGTAAAACTAAATAATAAATGGTCAATGTTAGGCGAAAAGTTCCTCAGGGTGACATGCTTAAGAAGGTGAAACGTGCACCTCTATTTATTTGAAATTCGAGTTGTAAGTTTTCAATGATTATGATTGTTTCTAAATATGATTTGCTTGTTTGATGCAGATATTTGGCAGACCTATTGGCAGAGAGACAAAAACTTGCACCATTTCTACAGATTCTGCCAGTTTGTAGCAGACTTCTAAATCAAGGTTCCATTTGTCGTTTTTTATTTACGGATTGTTTGTATTGCTACTATAATCTTTAAGTTTCTAAGTTATTTGGTATGACAATATCCGCAACTGTGTGCCTAAACTGGTATAATTTATGGTCCAGGACTGTTCAATCAGCTTACTTACATCAACAGATTCAGGCCATGAGATTAGCCCAAAGCCTTTTATATATGATTGATTTGAGAACATTTGATATTTTCCGCTTTGATACCTATCCTTGGACACAAGGAGAGCATGAAACTATGGGAAATTACAATGGAAAAAACTACCTTATATATCTTAATTGAAGATCTCTTTAACAACGTGAAAAATGTGAATTGCATTTTTCTGGATACCATGATAACGTTCGGATTACACTAAAATGTTGTATGCTAAAAGAAAATGAGGGAATCTTATTCTCAAACTTTGGTAACTCATTATTTTAAAAAGTGAACCCAAATATAGCATAATTTGTTTATATAGAACTTATTTGAGAAAACATATCAATACCAAATGGCGTAAAATATTAAATATGGACTTGGAACTAATGTAATTGTAAAAAGGATTAGTAAAAGGAGCTAAATAATATTAATGGTTATTATTTGTTCTTCTATTTTGAACACCAATTTACAGCATGCAATCTGAACTCAGTTCCAAATGAATGTGATAAAGATGTGGAGTTGGGGGGTTCCACAAATTTTAAAATTATTGATGACAAAAATTCCGTGAGATCTGAACCATAAAATTCCAAGTTCAAGCTTTATTATACTATTTTTATAGCCTCTAGTGCATTGTCTTTGAAGTAAACTACTAATACTGCTTATATATCAAAAGTAGTTATTCTTACTATCCCGGACCACAAGCCACATGATAATGATCTTTGAAATATACTTACCATCAAATCGAGTGTAGAGAGATTTGGAATCGCCGTTTGCAATATTATGAATGAAAGCCTCTAGATCTGTGCTGTTGACCTTGCCTTTTGCCTTACAAGCTCATTTTCATACTAAGCATGGCATGCCAATTATTGCACTTGTATAAGAGTATATAGATTATGAGGATACCATAGTTGGCTGTTATCTCATCAGTTAGATGGCTCGACGGCTTTTATCCTTGTATTATCATAGAAATCACACTTTAAATTGAGGCTCAAATCATGTCATTTGTTAAGTGAAAGATTTACATGCTCTAAGTTGTATTTATTAAGGACTACTTAGTTATTTACATTACGGCCTTGGCCAATATCTTTTGTTGGATGCTCGTTGGTTGTTCTACTGCTATCACCTCAATCTGTCAATAAATTTTCCTACTTTTGCAGAAATCATGAGAGTATCAGGACTGCTTTCTAATCAGGTTGCAGAGCTTGAAAGATTGGGGCATGACCATCTTTATAGGTCATTGGGTCAACACCCTAATGGAGGTCAGATGAATATGGCACCATGGAATGCTATGCAAACTGAGGTAAGTGGTAGTAGATGCATAGCATTCTCATAATCTCATTTTTTCCTTCTGTTGCTAAGTTTGTATGAGGTTCTTTTATATAAGCTGGGAACAGTTGCATGCATGCTATTGCCCAAAAGATAGATTAAACACCTTTTGTAGTTCCCTTAATTGAATAATTATAACTGTTTTTGGGAACCATACCCCATTTGATGTGATGCTGGTTATTGTCTATGATGGCCATTTTCTCTTTTGATATATATTATTCTTTTTATTGTGTTTCTGCTGTTTAATCATTAACAAGTCCAGCATTTTTTATGCACTCGTATTCCTTTCATAGTTGCTATGTTTTGCTTACTTTCGTAATTGATTAATTCAAGCAATGCGTGTCCTTTGTGTGATAATGTTATGGCATTTGTTGAATTTTTCCCCATACTGTTAAGATTTTAAATTGAAGCTCAAAACCACATTGGATTTCGCCTTGATTTTAGTTTCTTTCCTTGCCTTATAATGCACGGCGTATTGCATGATCATTTTGGAACTGATTTAACCAAACTGGTGTGTAAACTTTGGCTAAATTTATTAAAGTTTTAAACTAGTTCTGTTCTGGTGACATATGTGAAGGATGCTGAAATTTCAGTTCATCTGTGACTGAGACCGGAGCAAATAATATTAGGTTCAACTAACTCATTTGAATTATTGCATCATATTTGCATACGTAAGACTTGGTAAATTTCGTGATATTTTCGAATGGCAAATTTACATATAATATGTAACTTTATCAGGAAGATAAACTCCGCCAGAAAATGGCCCCATTTCAACCGTCCTCTTTAAACTGGCATGTAAGCCCTGGAACACCTACTAATCCAGTCGTGAAGAGGGTCATCCGACTAGACGTTCCTGTGGAAAAATACCCAAATGTAAGTTAAATAATCTTTAGTGGACTAGGCTGCGTTTGAGTTTTGGATTTTCATATTGGTTAAAAGGGCAAGGCTATACTGACTGAAAAAAAAAATGCAGTATAACCGTTGGCAGAATTCTAGGACCGCGTGGAAACTCTTTGAAAAGGGTCGAAGCAATGACAGAATGTCGAATATATATAAGAGGTCAGGGATCTGTGAAGGATACACTTAAGGTACTGATGTGTTTTACTTTCAATTCCATGCAATATTGTTGTTAGAAGCTTCAATTATTATAAGAGATAATTACAAAAAAAAAAAACCGAGGTTCGGGCTAATTACAAAAAAACCTAGAGGTTTTTGAAAAATGCAAAAACTTTTTTCAAAACCCCTTAAGTTTTGATTCCGTCTTACATTTTCCCCTTCATAAGCAAAAATATTTCAAAACCCTCCTAACATTTATAAAAACATTACAGCTTGGCCCCTTAAATTTAAGACATAATCAAACCTGAGGTTTTTTTTTTTTTTTGTTTTTGTTTTTGTAATTAGCCCAAAACTTAGGGGTGTTTTTGTGATTATCCCTTATTAAAATAAATTAGGCATTGAGGCGAATAAGATTGGAGATTTAAAATGAATAGCACTATGCTTTGCCACTTTAAATTTGTAGAATCATCTCATCTGTTCTCCATCTCCATACGTAATCTCTCCACCTGAGAACGTCCTCTCTTGCTTCCCCCTTGTCTATGCAGTTTTTTAAGTTTTTAATCGTAAACTGGGTTATAATCTTCTTGTATATAATGCTATTAATAGATCGTTTTCAACCGTTAGTCAGTATAGTGATGTTCCTCTATCTTTGCATAATCTTCTTTGATGTTCGAACATTTCCATTTCATTGTACTGGACATTTACATAATTGGCCCCGAATTTAGTCAGTGAAGAGGTACTTATCTTGCCTTAGTTAATAATGATAGTGTTAATTACAAAACATACATAAGGTTTAATCTAATTACAAAAAAGAAAAAAGAAAAACCATCTATCTTTTAAAATTACAATAACCCCATTGACATTTGTTTCTATTCTACAAATTGCATCCTCAAGAGGAGGTACAGCAAATACACACCTCAAGGGCGTATTTGTAACTTAGAAAGATAACTGACTTGTTTTGTAATTAGGCTAAACCTCATGGGTAGTTTTTGTAATTTACCCGTAATAATAATATTTTAGGCTGTTAGGCTGAAATATATGCTGTGCCTTCAAACTATGATAGTTCCCACTTCAAGAAGATGGTAAACAAATTATACCTTTGGTAGTACTTGTTGTAAAACTCTTGATTGAAAATTTATTTATTAGCATACAAAAACTTAGATTTCTTACGATAGCTTCTTTTTCCCTACAGGAAGAGAAGCTAAAAGATAAACCTGGATACGAGCACTTAAACGAGCCACTCCACATCTTGGTGGAGGCCGAGTTTCCCGAGGATATCATGGATGCGCGCTTGGATCATGCAATAGCAGTACTTGAAAACCTTCTAAAACCCGTGGTATTATGCATCATGGATTTCAATAAATGTGCATTCGATCTTATTATTTCCTCCATTACTTATAGGGTTAATTACAAAAAATACCCTTGAGGTATAGCCTAATTACAAAATTATCCAACTCTATCTTTCAAAGTACAAGGGTTAATTGCACTTTGCCCTCCAAACTATAGCGTTTTTTGCACTTTGCTCATTGAACTTTTAAAATACATATTTTACCATCTGAACTATATGATTCGTTGCACTTTATTCCCTAAACCAACCAAAAGTTGACATGTGTCAACTCATGATAGGTCCAAGTCAACTCCCATGGGGTTAAGTGCAAAATGTTCAAAGCTAGTCATGCAGAAGAGAAATTTTCAAAGTTTAGTAGGCAAAGTGCAAAACTCACGATAATTTGTTGGGCAAAATGCAGTTATCCCAAATTAAAAATAACCCATTGATATATGTTTCCGTTCTACAAATTGCACCCTCAATAGGGGGTATTTGTAATTTTGAAAGATAACTGGATTTTTTTTCTTTTTGTAATTAGGCTAAATCTCGGGAGTATTTTCTGTAATTACCCTTATTTATATATGTATATACTTTTAACTTTTCCCCTTTTCCTCATAGGACGAATCCATGGATGTTTACAAGAAGCAGCAGCTAAGAGAGTTGGCTCTGCTAAATGGTACTTTCAGGGAAGAAAGCCCAAGCATGAGTCCTAGCATGAGCCCCAGCATGTCACCTTTTAACACCACGGGAATGAAACGAGCTAAAACGGGAAGATAACAACCCATTCATCGTAACTGATGATAGTCCTAGGATCGATTTTCTTGCTTTAGTGAGACTGCCATCAAAATGATGTTTGAAGAAGCATAATTTGACACGAATTCCGCCTCGATTCGACAGAATGCGTAGCATGAGGTGAAATTTGACGCATTCGACCGTAATGGTTGCAGTAGAGTTAACAAAGCTTTTTGTCCCACTGTTATATAATTTTTATGCAGTATGTCTTATTAGTTGCAATAATGTTGTTTTTATGCTAACTCTTTCTTGCAAAGGCTGTAATATTATACATTCAGAGTTTTTTTTTTTGGCCTAGAACTAATTCTGATTAGACAGTATCAGGAAATTATGTATGTTTGATTCTAGGTATGTTTGCTTAAATTTTGCATGTGGATAGTTACTTCTGGAATTTGGTTATAAACCCATTAGATGCTATCCATTAGATTGTATTGTAAACTGTTTGAAATAAAGGTGATGATGTTGCATTTTTACTTTTGTGATATCATTATATGCACATCCAATCTACTTGAAACTCTATTTTCTCATTTGTATAAAAAGTGAAGGAAATTTTAATTTATCCCTAAACTATGCATGCTTTTCTACTTTTACGTGCTAAACTATCTTTTGTTCTACTAAACTATGCCTATTTTGCAAGGCACATGTAGGAATCCGGTGGGAATATTCCACTGCCACTGTCGATGGGCTGGAGATGACACGGTAGAAAAATCATGTAGATGGGGTAAAGTAGAACAAAAGATAGTTCAATAGGTGAAGTTGAAAAACACGCATGGTTTAGGGGAGTAAACTAAAATTTCCTCCAAAACTGGAGTTATAGATTTATATTCTGCACTAAAGTGTGACCCAACACAACACGATGATTATAAACACGACTTACGCTGGGAAATGACACGATAAGACACGACAAGGAAACCTAAAATTATAATTTTAGTTAGTTACACTGATTGTTATGTATGATCAAATAAGATAAATAACATAAAAACACGATAGTGTAACGCAATAACACGAATTGCCAGCCCTAGGGCATGGATTCATGGACACAGCGAGTTTTAAAACCAGAAAAGCACCCCACTTAAAAAATATGTATACGATTGTGTTATCAAACACTGGACACACTGAATAAGCTGCATAATTTGCTGCAGAATGGTAAAATTTACACACACCTTCATATTATGGATGAATCAAATACATATTAACAACTTGCAAAATCCAAACATTTGTCAGTTTATAACTAATCACCAAAAATGAATAATTCAAAATTTCCAGGTGCAGTCAATTTTGATAAATGTTGTAAAAAACGCTAGACGTTCACTAGACAACAGACTGGGACCAAGCGCCTAGGCGGGGTTAGGCGGGTCTAATCGGAAAAAAATCATAGGCGGACAAGAAGGGCCTAGCCCCTAAGCGAGGATTAATTGGGGCTAGGCGGAGATTTTTACAACAGAGATTTTGATACATATGCTACAACCTACAATTGAAACTTAGTCCCTCAAAAAAAAAAAAAAAAATACAATTGAAACTTAGGGCATGTATGGAATTGTTTTCAAATGCAATTTTCCAATTTTCCAACTCTAACCAAACATTTTTATTTCTAAATAGAAATTCAGATAATAAATCAAACTTATTCTCATTTTTTATACGTAAATCAATAAAATTTTAAAATTCATTTCCAACACTAGAAACTGAAAATTAGAGTTGGAAACACATCGATACATAACCAACTAACAACATGTACAACATAAGATGGTTGCTACATATAAGAAAACAATAAACAGATGACAATACTTTTCACAGCTTGTAGCTCTTCACCAGGGAACAAATTCCGGCCCATTGATTGAAGCTGAAAATTGGAAAAAAGGTGGCTGTAATCTCTCTCGTCTCTCATTCTCGGTAAGCACGTACGCCCAAATACACGAAACATCCGAGTTATTTTTTTCTTCATTATTTCAATCGATCGGAAGACAGTCACCATTAAAAAAAAAATGGTTAGCTTCCGATCGAATAAAGTTTCGATTAGTTAAGTTTTTATTTTATTTGTACGATTTGAAACCCTAAATCTATTCTGATCGAGTCTTTTGGGTAATACATCTGAAAACATACATAGATTTAGGATTTTTACGTGACAAAAAAATTAGATTTTAGAGTTTCGACTGAAACTCTAGTGTGTGATGGACTCGTATAGTAGCTCATTACTTTCTTTTCGCTGCTGTTTTTTGAATTTCAGATACAGAAGGAAGATGACTCCTGTCCCATCTAAGCTTTATACAGGTCACTCTTTTTCTTGCTGTGTGTTTCATTGGGATCTTTCAACCTAGTGTAGAAGTTTGCATACAGTAGTATGTATATCTTTATCTTAATTTTTTTTTCCAATTTTGAATTTTCCAGATGATGTGAGTTTGTTGATGGTACTAATTGATACCAACCCTTTCTTTTGGAACTCTGTCAAATCCACTATCCCTTTCTTCAAGTTCCTCTCCCATGTAATTCCTTTTCTTTGTTTAATCCTATTCTTTATTACAAAAGATTCCCGACTTTGCTTTGAAATTTGGAATGTAAATCTAATAATGGGTTGTTTCGTTGCAGGTACTTGCATTTTTGAATTCGATACTTTTGGTGAATCAACAAAATCAAGTGGTTGTAATCGCAACTGGTCACAGTTATTGTGACTATGTTTTTGATTCCTCAGCCTCACAGAGCCAAAACCTGCGGGCGGAGCATTTGCTGCAGAAATTGGAGGAGTTTGTGGACAAGGATGAGTCACTATGTCGTGAGGACTCGGTAGATGGTCCTGGGTTCTCACTTCTCTCTGGCTCTCTGTCGATGGCCCTTTGCTGTATCCTTTAAAAAAAAATACGTGTTACTGTTAGTGCCAGTGAGAGTGTGTTTTAGTATTGGAAAAGATTTGTTTTATGTGACTTTGGATGACTGAATAGATATCCAGAGAGTGTTTCGATCTGGGCCGCTTCACCCCCAGCCTCGGGTGAGTTTGATCCCTGACATATTTAGTTCTTCCATTTGTGGAGCAGTTTTCTAATTAATGTTGTTTTAGTGATTGAGAATATACAAAGCATTGAAGTTATGGCCTGTCAACATTTTTTTTCTTTTCCACATGTCTCAATAATGAAAAAAGCTCTTTCTGGATTATAATGGTTAGAAGGTGAAGTAATTAATTAGTAAATATCAGTCTCTAGTGTGGAATAAGACAAAGGGTATACAAAACACATCTATGTAACTGTACTGCCTTTTTAACGCGCATCTTACTGATCTCTGGGATATTACTGTAATTGATATGTCAGGAAAATATTCTCAATTTTTTCACCTTGCTGTGGAAATGTTAGATGTGATCAGTTCCTTGAATGATAGAATTTGCAAAAATCCATTTTTCCTATTAATGTCTTGTATTTGTTTCCTGCATTGACTGTACATTATGTTATGTTCGACAAACTATTGCTGATGAAGTGATACCTAAGATGGCAGATATTATGCTTACATGGATCTCCCGATGGGCCTGGACAGTATGTAGTTTAGTTTTTTGAAGCATCTAAAATCCTTTTTGTCTGGACCAATATTTATGCTCAATGTTTACCTTGTGCAGATATGTTGCAATCATGAATTCAATTTTCTCTGCCCAACGTTCAATGGTAAATAGGAAAACTGAAGGCTTCTGTTGACATTTACTGATTTACAAAAGTGGTTTCCTCTTATATCCCGTTTCTCCTAAAAACCCTATCATGCAATAATCTTGTTCATAACTCATTAGTTCTGCTGACATTCTACCTTTCTTCCTCTTTCAGGTTCCTATAGATTCATGTGTAATAGGAAGTCAGCACTCTGCTTTCCTGCAGCAGGTAACATATCTAAAAAATGTTCGGAGCTAGTTTCCCAATGTCTACTATCGTAATACGAAGCATTTCATATCTCTGTTGGTTGCTAATGGTGTCTTTTTTTCCAACAGGCTTCTTATATAACTGGTGGCGTATATCTGAAGCCTCAACTGTTGGATGGACTGTTTCAGTATCTTTCGGTAGGAACTGTTCCATATTGGCAATACGATATAATAATTAACAAATAACTTCTGAGTCTTTTGATGTATTCTCATTTTCGTATAACATGACGTTTTTCAGTGTATACACTCACCCATTATAGTCTTTATGCAGAAATTTCAACTAAAATTATTTCTTTTTTGTGGTCAGACTAACAATTTTTTTTTGGGTGAAATTTGGGCTGGATAACGCTGCTTATTGTCTAGTCGGTTATCCACAAAATATTGCTAGGATTTGTTGCTAGTTGGTAGAAGTCAAATAAGTCCGACTTGGATGGAGTGACGGGAGACTCTGGAGCAATAGAAAAAGTTGAAAGGAAAATACAAAAGTTAAATTCTTCAGAAAAGTTCTTTTCCACTGGAAGTGCATAGTTATTGGTTTCAACAACGTATATATCAGTCAATATTCCTGTGAACCAGATTATATTTGCATATATATAAGTATATATTTTCCTCGTCCGAGGAGTTTCAGTACGTAACAGTTTCAATAACGCAGCTTGCATATGTTTAGCTTCCTCTGTTTGCTCTCTAGTACTAACGTGAGACTGTTGCCATATGCAGACAGTTTTTGCTACTGAATTGCATTCTCGTTGCTTTTTACAACTCCCTAAGCCTGCAGGAGTGGACTTTCGTGCCTCGTAAGTTGCTTTAAGAACTTCTGAGTCATTTTATTGATCTTATCGACGAATATCCTTGTCTTGTGTAGAACTTTCAATTTTTTTGCAAGAACTCACATTCGCTTAAGATCTCATAATATGTTAGCTAAAACTCCCTTATTCTGTATTGGTGGTTCTCCACATGCTAACTGGATTCTGCAGAAGATAATATATATTTATTTATTTATGTCATGATTATCTTATCATTTCTTGCATAAAAATGCATATGTGAAACCTTAAATTACTTAATGCCACGTTTCCACATGCTATGTTAATTTCTTGCTGTGGTTTAACTGTTTCTGGATTTAAACTAGAGCAGAATATTTTGAATATATACTGATTCATTTATTATGCTCTGAATGTGCAGGTGTTTTTGCCACAAGAACACAATTGATATGGGCTACATATGTTCTGTTTGTTTATCTATTTTCTGCAAGCATCAGAAGAAATGCTCAACCTGTGGGTGAGTTTCAACTCTCTTTTACAACATCTATTTTTTACATTCAGCTCGATGCTTGAGGTTTATGAAGATGACGGTGGTTTTGAGATTATGGAACAAATGAATACGTCATAAATAACTCTTAACATGCTCTTTCGTTCTTCAGTCCCTTACTAGTCAGATTGGTGAATTTTGCGAATAGTTGGAGTTCACTCATTTACATGCATAATATAATGTGCTATGTTTCTCGATTAAAACATTTGCCACTTGAATCATGTTGCAGAGGGGAATTCTTGTGCACAATTGGTGCATTCATTCATTCTGTTAGTAATATGTATTATGTTTTATGTCCATTTTGTCACACAATACAAATGCCGTAGCACCAGATGTTGCATGGAAGTTTCTAAACTATTCGGTACAAATTATCTTAATATCGTTTCTCTCGACAATTTTAAATTGCAGATCAGTGTTTGGTCAGGCCCAAACACAGGATTCATCTACACCGGACAGGAAGAGGAAAACGCCGATGGATGCTTAGATTTCAGTTGCTTCCAGTGTTACTTTCTATTGTCTATGATGTTTTGATGTTTATTGCATTTACTCTCTCGTCTAACTGATATTTTTGACAATCTTAGTTCTAAGAGAAAGGTGGATAACTATAGAGCTACACGGCGTAATTGCAATTTTAGTCATGTAGCTCTTAGGGTTTGACAATCTTAGTTCGGTAGCTTCGTGATGGTGCCAGTAGTTTCAGTCCTTGACGATCTTATCTTTTAGTCAAAATAGCAATTCAAGTCCTTTATCATAAATATTTTGATTACTTGGATATTTTGGTTAAAGGATAAGGGATTGTGGGACAAATGAAATACTGAAATACCTAGTTGGGACACAATCGCACAAAATCAGAACTTGTAGGATTAATATTGCACAAATTAGCACTTATGGTATATGAAAGTTGCACAAAATCAAAATCTTAGGGCGCGATTGGATATACTTTCATTTTGAAAATTTCCATTTTGGTAGAGAATAGTGGTGAAAAAAATTTAGAAAAAAAAAGTTGAATTTTGAGATTGTGATTGGATGTGAGATGAAAAAGTAATGATGAGATTTGATTTGATTTATAAATAGTAAAATAATGATTGAATGTGATTGGTAGTTAGAAATGCGTGAGTAGGTGAATAGTAAAATTTGTGGGGAAATGTATAATAATAATTAGTTTTTTTGTGAAAAAATGTGTAGATGTGATTGATAAGAGAAAAAATGAGAAAAAATGAAAGTGAGAGAATAAAATATTTTCTAAAAAGTTTCATAGACAATCACATATTTGGTTAAAAAAAATTCTCCAGTGGAATGAAAATAGATTCTCATTGACATCCAATCGCGGCCTTACGAGTTAAAATTGCTACATAAAATATTTAGGAGAAAGGTCTTATGTGAGACCGTCTCATTGATCTAAGTTCATGAGACGAATCCTGAACACATATAAAAAATGGATTCTTTTAATGGGTATGGGTTTGGGTCGAGATTCTATTTAAATATAGGATTCGACCGTCTCACACAAATTTTTGTGAAATATTTAAGGGACCAAAATTGCTAGCATTGTGTATATGGTTACGAAATCAATTTTGCAATTAAGCCGAGCTTCACAAGCAATAGTTTTCAGCTTAAGGAATAACAATTACTAATGAATTCTGTAGTCATTTTGTTTTGTTTGTTTCATTCATATACTCATTTTTATAATCGCAAGTGTTCTTTCTTTCCCCATTTTTTATTTTGAATTTTTTTTATGGGAAAAAATTGTAATATTATATCATGAAAGGAGTCACATTACAAGAGATTCAATCCAAAAAGGAAATTCTCCAAATTCCCCAAGTAAACGAGGACATGGAACAAGAAGCAAAATGAGCAATAAGGTATGAAATGTCGAATTTTGGACTAAACAAGCCATTATTAGCCTAAATTTAAAATTATAAATTTAAATCTAAAATTTTAACTAGTACATATAAAACATTAAATTTAACATTTAAAGTTGAACTATTCATTATAGCACAAAGTCATGCATAATTTATAATTATATGTATTAATAAAATTATAAAATTTAAATATTTTAAGATCTAAATTTTATGGGGTATGGAAAATGATTGGCAATTAATTTCTTTGGGAAGAGACTATTTTTGTATTAAGTTTAACAATGTTTCTGATCGGTCTCGTGCTCAAACTCGTGTGTCTTGGGCTATAAACCCGGGTTCCATTCGCCTATCTCTTTGGGTCACCGACGGACATAGGGGGGACAAGGGGGGCTGCTGCCCCCCAAAATTTTCCAAAATTATTTCCCCCAAAAGTTTTTAAAATTATTTTTTTATAGCTAAAATAAAGGAATTTTTACAATTGCCCCCAAAAAAAAAAAAAAAAAAAAAAAAAAAAAACTTTGATAAAAACTTCAAATAATTGTGTTTTACAATTGCCTTCCCATTTTTTTTTCTCATAGTTTAAATATATGAACTCGGTCCGTTCTTCGCCCCCCCAAAGTCGGAATCCTGCGTCCGCCACTGCTTTGGGTGCCGGACTTTAACCCTTACAAGGTTAATTCTTCAATAGGTGAAATCAAAAAACACGCATAATTTAGGGAGTAAATTAGAATTTCCTCTAAAACATCACCGGAGTTATAGATTTATATTCTGCACGAAAGTGACACTGCACGATAGTGCGGCCCAACACAACACGATTATAAACACGAATTACACAGAGAAATGACATGATAAGACACGACACAAAAGCCCAAACTTGTAATTTTAGTTAGTTACACTTATTGGTATATATGATCAAATAAGATAAATAACATGAAAACATGATAGTGCGATACGAAGATGACACGATAACACGAATCGCCAACCGTAGGGCATGGATTCATGGACACAAGAACTTTAAAATAGAAAAAGACACCCACTGATAAATATGTAAACAATTTTGTTATCACACACTGGACACACAGAATAAGCTGCAAATTTTGCTGCAGAATGGTAAAATTTACACCTTCACATTATGGATGAATCAAATACATATTCACAGCTCGCAAAAACCAAACATTTGACAGTTGATGTGGTCCAGTGACCACTGTACATATAGTTAATCACCAAAAAAGAATACTTCAAAATTTCCAGGTGCAATCAATTTTGATACATATGCTACAACCTACAATCGAAATTTTGTCTCGCCATGCTTCGCGTCGATAATATCCAGTTCTCAATAGCGTCAATTAAGACGCTATATCAGACATTCCCGGCACAAACTGCCATTTTATATCTTCACCGAAAAATGATGCAAACAGCTCCGAAACCAAGAAACGCAGGCCACCTGATAGTAAACAACAGAGCAGAGTGAATTTCTCATTCGACGTGGAACCAAATGCGAGAAATTTTGCAATCCATATTCTTCACAAATCACACATTACAAAGTACCATGCAGAAGTTAAAAGTTTTTTAGCCGGGATAACTACAAAAACTACCTCTGTGAAAAAAACTCAAGTTATCTTTCAGAATTACAAATATCCCTTAAAGTGTTACAGACGACCTATTGAAACTTGTATTAACTAACAACCCCGTCGCCCCTCCCCCTCCTTTTGAGGTGCAATTTGTAAGATAATTTTTTTTTCAAGGGGGTATTTCTTTTTTTTTTTGTTTGGTAATTAAGCTAAACCTCAATGGTACTTTTTGCAATTAACCATTTTTAGCCATCGAAAAGCGTAAAACATACATTCGCCTCAACATTAACCATTAGCCCTTGAAGAGAACATGGAGTAACCTTAACAAGATTACACGTAAATTAAAACAAATAAACACGAGATGAGAACACTACTCAACTCATCAAGCCATGAAGTGTAATACTATTAAACCAACAAATCTCCAGGGAAATGAAGTGTAATACTATTACAATTGATATATCTAGAAGATAATACATACGGATAATATGATGCAAATAAAAATTCCGAAAAATCAAAAGACATTTGAACTAAAATTGAAGTCCCCATCGCATTAATATTTACGCTATTATCTGAAAAACAATAGTTGAAAGTTAGTGGTATCACATCGTTAATAGTGAAGTACCTTTGAGAAAAAAAAAGTTTTCAAATGGAACCTTATTTAGGACATCTAAGGAATAAAATATAAGTGATAAATTTGGGACAAAGGGAGTAAAACCTAGCGACGCAGAAAATAAGCCCAAAATTTCACCAATAATACACGAACGCACATGTTGTTCTAGCTGTAAGATAACACCAGCCTAATCAAATATCTAATGTCAAAATAAATGAGCAAAATTTCTCTGTTGCAAAGAAAGAAGGGGGAAAAAAAAAAAGAAAAGAAAACGGACCATAGCAGCAATATTATAAAATTACCAGCAGAATAGAGGACTCTCACCTCAACAAAAAATTGGCATACAAAACACAAAAACATGTTCAATCCCGTAGACCAAGCTCGAGCTCGAGTTCATCGTCCTCTTCAAACAACTTAAGTAACCGCGCAGATATTGCTCTTCGCGCTTCTTCTTTTGCCAACATTTGAAAAGGAAAATGACAAAACAGCAACTGCCACAATCGCCAAACATATAATTGCTACAGTGGATTTCTTGCTGCCACCTATAGGACCATCATCTTCTTTTTTGTATCATTTCTACGAGTCGACGAGTCATCAGAGTAGGCTGCAGAAAAATATAGGATCTAAGAGGGAGCCATTTGGAGAAAAAATAAATAAATAAACAGAAGAAGTTTACAAATTTCAGGCTGTGATTGGATATGAACGAGATTTCATTTTCGTTCCGCTAGAGAATTTTTGGACCAAACATGCGATTGTTTATGAAAATTTTCTGAAAATACACTATTCTCTCACTTTCACTTTTTCTTTCACCAATCACATCTACACATTTTTCCACAAAAAAACTAATCATTATTACACATTCTCCCACAAATTTCACTATTCACTCACTCACACATTTCTAACTACCAATCACATTCAATCATTATTTTACTATTTTTAAATCAAATCAACTTTCATCATTACATATCCATTCACACTCTCAAAATTTTCCAAAAACTTTCATCAGAAGTTTCTATTTACTATTCTCTAGCGAAAAGAAAATTTTCAAAATGAAAGCATATCCAATCGCACCCTCAGCTTTCACTTTCAGTGGGACAAATAAAAAATGAAATTACATATAACAGCTACACACTTCATCACATTACAAATGATTTTCAATCACCATAACCGCATCACGATTTTTAAAATCATGGCTACTTAATTCAACACAACAAACATCAGGACAAAACAAGATTGTGAGTCTTGATTCCATCCTTCCATTTAGTTAGTATCTATCATACCAAAAATATCCGAAATCGACAATTTTCATGCCTAATCCTATCGCTGTCCTAGTAAATCCCTTACTCTGGGCAATTACATTAGCTTACATTTATATATTTGCCAATATCTCTGCATCTGTTTATTGTAATTGACTGTAAAGGTGATCGAAGTGGACATGAAAAAGAAAACAAATGGTGCATGCAATGAATTAGCCAAGGAAGACACGCGAAAATGAAGAAAAATAAATATATTACACAAAAATAACATGTCTTAAAACTTGTTAGACATTCCTTTCTCCTCCACTAATGCAAAATTGAATTTCCGTTTCCATTGTTTTCCCACCAAACCAATGAATCACACACTGCTAGATTTCCCATTTGTCCAAGTTATAACACAATATTCAACAGCAAAAATTACATTTTAGCAGAATTTTCCTCTTATTTTTGCATTTAACTGTTAGTTTCTTTCTTTCTAATCTAATTTGAAGGATGACATCTAAATCATATAATTTCCCCAATCCCAAAATTCAAACATTATTTGGACCTGATCCATTAAATTCTAACTACCAAACATTCAAACACAGAAAACTATGCACAAACAAATCTCATTTTTTTCCCCCAAAAAGTGAAAGAAAAAGGATTAGTGGCAGACGAAACAATGGGTACACACAAAAAATGCAAGAAAACATAAGATCATAATATGGTACTACTCGAAAAAAAAATAAAATTTCAAGAAAGGTCTGAAAGACTGAACCTGAAATGAAATGTAGAGAAATCGAAGAAAAGAAGGCCAGAAAACGCAACCATCTATCACTCCAGATCTCTCTCATTTCTCTTTCCTATATCTGATTCTCTCTCCCCAAACAAAACCCAAATTTTTATTTCTTTTTTCTGTTCAGGAAATAAAAACACAAAGATCCGACAATTATTTTCCTTTCTACGACTTAGGCGCCAAGTTTATTGTTTGGTCCCAAGTCAGAATAAAACAATTAGGACGCGTTTGGGAAAATAAATTGGCCTGGAAATAGTCTTTATCACGTGAATTCCTTGTGTTGTGTTTGGGTACAAATGGCGGTTCCTTGGGCGTGAAGGTGGCCGGAATTTTTTGGTCAGAAATGCAGCTTCGGAATTTTCTTCACGGAGGTGTCCTCAGAACGGATAAGACGATGGGTCGCGAGAGATTTGGGAGAGGGAGAGACAATTTTTTGTTTTTTTTCTCTAGTTGGTTAGTATAGGGAAATGGATCCTCTCCATTTAGGATGTGTAAATTTCTTGTGCATTTGGAGAGAGAAAGACACATGTACATCTATACATACACTTATATATATGTATATGTATGTATAGGTGTATGTATAGATGCACATGTGTCTTTCTCTCTCCAAATGCACAAGAAATTTACACCCCTAAAATGAGAGGATCCATGCCCGTTCAAGTATAGTTTGTTGTTTTTGTAAGTCCAGCGCTACGATAATCTAGAGGGGGGTTGAATAGATTATCTCCATCTTTTCGATTTCGCCCTCTTTTTAAAACGAATGCTCAAATACAATAATAAAGGTGCGGAATATAAACAACACACGTCGACTTAAAGAGGTTCAACCCACCTAGGGCCTAATCCTCTACCACCCCAAAGATATCCGGATGGATTTGAAAAGAAAAAGAATTTTATTAATTACCAAAATTAATACAAATTCAACTTACAACACCTTCAAGAGCACCACACTCTTCTTCAACACCACCTTTGGAGATTACCACAATCTCCCTTTCAAGATTACCACAATATTCCTTCAACGGCACCTTGTGAAGATTACCACAATCTTCAACCTTGAAGAATACCAAATTCTTCAACACCTCAATAAGAAGATTACCACAATCTTCTTGTACCTATCACCTAGATCATCCAAGTGTGCTCTTACCACAAGAACACTCACAAGGATATCTTGTGTTTGAATGATAACCAAAAATCAAGATTACAACTCAATAATGAATAATACAATTTGAGTGCAAAGTGTAATCAAGAATAGCCTAGACCTCAAGGATGTGAAAGTGGTAAGCTAGACAAATTACAACAAGAATTAAGACAATGAAAGACCAAGTGTTTGCTTGAAGTGTATCTTGTTGTGTAAGATCTCAATTGTTGTATTGGTTGCTCCAAAACTTCCTCTATTTATAGGAGATGATTGATCAAGCATAGCTCCTCTTGGGGATTGAAAATCTGAGAAAAATACAATTAAAATCAAGAATATAGTCATAGAAATCAATCCCACAATTTAAGGAAATGTGTTCTGTCAAACGGTCATATTTTTTTCATCAATACAGGATGCACGGTCGCACAAAAATAGACGTTAGAAGAATACACAACAAAGAATAAAATAGGCGGCCGTCGACGATACCTCGGCGGTCGACCATCACCCCAACCGGTCCCCTTATTTAAAAATGCAAGGTTTTAGTTCTGTTTCAAACGAACTTTAGGTACTCGGCCGATGGGCGGCGACGGACGACCGACGCCGACGCCAGCATGCACCGGCCGACCTGCTTGTTTTTCCTTCCGTCTCATTTTCTGTTTCTAAAAACATCTTGGTGCGGGTTGCCCTATAGAGGCGGACCTGGTCGACCACGAGGTAAATGTTGTCCAATTTTTGTCAAAAATAAAACCCAAGAAATACTCGAAAATTTAGTAAAAACATTTTAAACCAATCGAGAGTATTTAGACAACATTTAGGAACCTTGTTAAGGAGTGAAAAATCCATTGAAATAAAATCATTAAAAGTGTTGTCCATTATTATCAAAAATAAACTTGAGGAAATACTCAAAAATATTAAAACCATTTTAAATCATTTAGGAGTATTTGGACAACCTTTAAAAGCATTGTTTTGGTGACAAAATAAAATCATCAAAATTAAGATAAAAACATGTATCAAACAATCTCCCCTTTTTGATGATTACAAACCAAAACAATTTTTACACAAACTAAGAGAGCAATTTTCGAAATGATTTTCCGGTAAAAATATTTGACCGTTTGGAAGCAACCAAAATTTCCAAAGAATATTAAAGCAACCAAGTAGGGAGTAAATATTTTTCAATAATAAGCACAAACTCCCCCTATCAACAAGCATATCAAGAATAATGTAAAAGCAATTATCCATAAACTAAAAGCTTTAGCTTTTACAATTTGCTCAAGAGCTTATAAGCTCCCCCTGTCACAAAACATCATTAATCAATTTTATAAGTCCATAAATCAACAATTGGACTAGGAACAAATCACAACTTATGGCTTTTATGAGCCATAGCTTATAGCTTTTATGACAAGCTTTTATTAGCTTCTTTGAGCTAATGAGCCAATATCCTGTTTTTCTCCCCCTTTGGAATCATAAAAAAGAATGTTAGAATGGTGAAAACACCATACAATAATATCAAAGCACGCCAAAGGGACGGTTTAATAACCGTGGAGCAATTAAAGCATAATAATCCAAGGAAAATGAGAGAATTGAAACATAAAAGATCCATAAGCTCATTAGTATGCTAAAAACATGATTTCAAAAAGATTTTACGACATTTGAAGCAAGAGAATCATGTAGAAGTTGGAAGTTTCATTGCGACATTACAACGAACACCTTGTGTGTGTGAAAAATAAAAGAGGTTGTATGTAACCTTTGTAAATGGTTCAAGCCAAAAATTTTCATATCATCAATCAACCTCATTCCAAAAAAATCATATGCAACAAATGCAACAATAGTTCATCAAGTAAGGAGCTCAAAGTAGATTCTCAAGGGTTCAACCCAATTGAGATAAGCTAAGAATGATCAAGGCATTACAAATGCCAACAATTAGAGCATCCATCAAGTAATAAGTCATGCTTTCAACAATACATGTATCAAATGTCCCAACATATCCAACTAAGCATAATGAACAAAGCAATAAAAGAAGCACTTTTACCATCAAGTACTTCATACCAATTATCAAACAATGCTTTAGAGTATTTTTACCATTAAATACTCCATCAAAATCATGATTATCCACAAGTCATTATCAACTTGCAATTTTAACCCTTTAAGAAAAACAAGCAAATATCATTAGTACAAATGAGTTTTACAAAAGTTCATAAAAGTACAAAACATCATTAATGAAAATGCTAGAAAGTAAAGGGGGTGGGGGTATCATTCCTCATCCGAGGAGAAGCAAGATCCGGGAATAAAATCCTTGATAAATTTCTTCAATTTGCCGATAGACTTTTGCATTTTGGAGGTCTTTTGCTCCAAAGCCTCATATCTCGTCTCATGAAAAGTCCTCATCTCATCAAATTCGGCTTGAGTATACCTCCAGGCGGTTGAGCACCTAGATTACCCTCCGGATTGCTCGGTTCACCCTCTTCCGCCAATCTTGCGGCCTCGGTGTCATCAAAGTAGTCATTAGGATCGGGGGACTCTTGACCTCTTCCTCTAGCCATTTTGGTTGGTCGATGTCCATATTCTTAAGATCGTGACTATTTGGGAGATATTATCAATGTCGAAGTCATTTTGAAAAACTTCCGAGTTAAACTCCGACGAAGGAAGTCCCGATTGAATAAGAAGTTTACAAATCCAATTTCCCATAACCAACTTCTTATTACCTGAGTAATGGACTCGATTAGACATTGAATAAGTATGGCACCAAAGTTAAGTGGTTCCCTCCTAGCAATCTTATAAGTCAAAAATAATCCATATTGCTAGGCATCTTTCCCGACTTACCACAAATGCAATATGCGACAATGACCGATAAAATACGATGCTCAAGTGTCATTGCCAACAAAGAATACTTTGGCCATACTCCCAAATACGTCTTAACTTCTTTCATCGACACCCCCAACATTTCATCATTCCAAGTCCCACAAGAGAAATAATCCCAACCACCTTCTCTAACATGTAAAAAAGGCAAATATCATTGGGAGTCCATCTAAAATGACGACCCTTTTTATAAGCGAATTAACGGCAATCGGCTTTCTTTCATTATCATATTGCACCCACATATTAGCATAAAAATGTTGGATAATATCATCATCATACAACACATAAGCATGCTCCCATAAATACATCCAACTTGCTCCTCAAAAAATCCTCTTATAGTAGGATACTCATTTGTAAATGAACTAAAACGACACATTTTAGTCCGAGCAATAGATTTACCTCTCATCCTCGAATCCTCATAGTACCATTCGCATACTTATTGATGAAATTAATAGCATTGCGGGAATTAGGAGCTTGAGTAACAAAAGATTTTTTACCTTTCGCCCAACGGCAATTTTCGAGCGAAATTGTTCGCGAGCTCGGTGATTTGGGCCCGAGAGAGAATGGGATTTTGAACATCATCACCTTCTTGAGCCACATTTCTTTGAGCGGCTCGAATATCCCTTTGTTCGGTTTCGTCTCGCCGATTTCTCAAGTACCCTCCGCCCTTTCTTCTCTTAGAAGTGGGATTTTGATCGGTGGAATTTCTTGGAGGAGCCATATATGTAAGATTCTTGTGAAAATAAGACGATTAGCAACAAGAATCGTGAAAAATGATGAAGAATTGAAGATTTTGAAGAAAGGGAAAACAATCGCCGTTATATAAGGGTTTTAGGGAAAAACTTGCGTGCTTTTTACAGAGAAGAATTTAATCGATTATATGTGTAAAATAGGCCGGGCGACCGGTCGAGGTAGGGGCGACGGTCGACGTGCAGATGCACGGCCGCCCGCTTTGACCGCCCCAGGTAATTTTTCTTTTTCCCGAGTTTTCCAAAATACGATTTTTCACCCCAAAAGTTTTAAAACTTTGCAAAAATATAAGTTTGGACTATATCCAACAAATATGGGTTTCGGGAAAACATATACACGATAAAATCAAGACTTAACAAGTAGTGCCCTTTTTTAAAAAAGTATTTGCCAAAAATCATTTAGGGGCACTTAAGGGGTTAAAAGAAATATCTTGAAAGATATGTGCGTAAGCGTAATATCGAGATTAAAGAAAATACGAGTAGACATACCTCGATGGTTTAAGAAACTTGATGACGTAATAGCCAATGAGTATGAAATATGTATCCTACACAATTCTTAGACAACATTTTCATAGAAAATTCAAGTGTAGGCAAATAATATGAGATAACAAAAAGAGCTTATGCTATAAGATTTCATAAGAGATAATAAGCCACATAAGTCTAATAAAATGCTCAAGAGTTTTAGAAAATCATGCAAGGTCTCTTTTTTTTTTTTTTTTTTTAAATGAAACTCATAAATATATAAGAGACCTATTTTAAAAATAAATACTTGAAAATTCATTTTGTAATTAAGACACAATTAAAAGTATGCATAGATAAAAAAAATGCATATACAAATGGGGAGATACGGTTTACCAATTACGCCGTTTCCATGGGTTGTGTCTTTCCCATTGTTGATGATATCTTCCCATTGAGAAATCACTTTGTTGATGATGACTTTTCCAAGTTTGGTTACCTTCCCATGGTTGATGGTTTCTTCTTCTTTGAAAATCATCTTGTTGATGATGTCTTTGTCGTTTCCAAGGATTGTGTTCTTCCCATTTTTGATTATACGCTCTTCTTGGAAATTGGCTTTGTTGAGAGTAGTTTCTCCTTCTTTGATCAAATGAAACGTTCATTTGATGTTTTCTTGGTGACATGAATTTTCTCCGATTTTTGCTTTGTCGGGTACCTAATAGCACATTGTTTTGTGGTACCCTCATGTGTTTGGGTCCTTTAAGATTAGCTTTGAGACTTTTAGGTCTCCAACAATATTTAGAGCTATTTCTAGCCCGACAAGAATTAGCCGTATGACCCTTTTTGCCACAATAAAAACAAGTAATAATTCTAGGAGCATAATGACCAATATGCATAGTGATTTGATCCTTTTTCATATGATTAACAACTTTAGGCTTATGATCAAGTCCTTTATCACAATTATGAATATCAACAATATTGGACTTTTTATTGGTACTAGAGTTGGATTTTAATAAATCCTTTTTCATGCAATCAATATTCTCAACAAGAGTACTATTTTCTATTTCAAGGTTTCTAACCTTATCAAGAGTGGTGGTGTGAGCACATGATAGTGATTCATAGGAAGTAAATAAACTATCCTTATCATTTTTCAAAATATTGAATTCCTTTTTCAAATTTTTATACTTAACAAGCAAGCTTTGGAATTCATCTTGAAGATCATCAAAATCATTTTGCAAATCACTATAATCATTTTGGATAGCAATATCATAAGAAGTAGAGGGCTTAAGACATACCTCATTTTCTTCATTGATGCCCATAAAACAATATTCAACTTCTTCATAATTGGAAGTTGTAGGAGGCTTATTCCTTAGATTAGAGCTTGTATGATCTTGAGAAGTAGATGCTTTTGTTTGACTCCTTTCATTTGCAAATACTCCATAGATGGCTTCTAATTTTTGTCATACTTCATGTGCCGACTTTATTCCTACAATATGTTCATATTCTAAATTAGTAAATGAACAATACAAAATATTTAAAGCCTTACCGTTTAAGGAGATGATTTTCTTTTCTTCATCATTGAGCTTTTTGAAGCTTTTGAGGTGTATGGTGTATCTTTCGTCGGAATGGATTCTCCATTAATGACGGTGTTCCAAATGTCGAACCCGCAACCTTGTAGATAGCATTCCATTCTTTCTTTCCAAAAATTAAAATTCTTGGAATCAAATAGTGGTGGCTTGGTGGTGGAGAGTCTTGGATAGATGAGCTTCGTCAGTAGCCGTCGATCGTTTCTCTTCACTCGCGATGTGAAACGAGCTTGCCAAAGAGTTTGGCTCGATACCACTTGTAAGTCCAAGCGCTACGATAATCTAGAGGGGGTGAATAGATTATCTCCATCTTTTCGATTTCGCCTCTTTTTAAAACCGAATGCTCAAATACAATAATAAAGGTGCGGAATATAAACAACACACGTCGACTTAAAGAGGTTCAACCCACCTAGGGCCTAATCCTCTACCACCCCAAAGATATCAGGGATGGATTTCGAAAAGAAAAAGAATTTTATTAATTACCAAAATTAATACAAATTCAACTTACAACACCTTGAAGAGCACCACACTCTTCTTCAACACCACCTTTGGAGATTACCACAATCTCCCTTTGAAGATTACCACAATCTTCCTTCAACGGCACCTTGTGAAGATTACCACAATCTTCAACCTTGGAGAATACCAAATTCTTCAACACCTCAATAAGAAGATTACCACAATCTTCTTGTACCTATCACCTAGATCATCCAAGTGTGCTCTTACCACAAGAACACTCACAAGGATATCTTGTGTTTGAATGATAACCAAAAATCAAGATTACAACTCAATAATGAATAATACAATTTGAGTGCAAAGTGTAATCAAGAATAGCCTAGACCTCAAGGATGTGAAAGTGGTAAGCTAGGCAAATTACAACAAGAATTAAGACAATGAAAGACCAAGTGTTTGCTTGAAGTGTATCTTGTTGTGTAGTATCTCAATTGTTGTATTGGTTGCTCCAAAACTTCCTCTATTTATAGGAGATGATTGATCAAGCATAGCTCTCTTGGGGATTGAAAATCTACTGAGAAAAATACAATTAAAATCAAGAATATAGCTGTTAGAAATCAATCCCACAATTTAAGGAAATGTGTCTGTTTGTCAAACGGTCATATTTTTTTGTCAATACAGGCGACACGGCCGCACGAAATAGGCGTTAGAAGAATACACATGAGAATAACACAGATGCGGCCGACGTATACCTCGACCGGTCGACCATCACCCCAACCGGTCCCCCTTATTTAAAAATGCAAGGTTTTAGTTCTGTTTCAAACGAAACTTGCAGTCTGGCCGATCGGCCACGGCGACCGTCGATCGACGCAGCGATGCACTGGCCGACCGCTTGTTTTTTCCTTCCGTCTCATTTTCTGTTTCTAAAAACATCTTCAGTACGGGTTGCCCTATGAGGCGGCCAGGTCGACCACGAGACAAAAATGTTGTCCAATTTTTGTCAAAAATAAAACCCAAGAAATACTCGAAAATTTAGTAAAAACATTTTAAACCAATCGAGAGTATTTAGACAACATTTAGGAACCTTGTTAAGGAGTGAAAAATCCATTGAAATAAAATCATTAAAAGTGTTGTCCATTATTATCAAAAATAAACTTGAGGAAATACTCCGGAAAATATTAAAAACCATTTTAAATCATTTAGGAGTATTTGGACAACCTTTAAAAGCATTGTTTTGGTGACAAAATAAAATCATCAAAATTAAGATAAAAACATGTATCAAACAGTTTTCTTTTTGTTTGTGTTTTCTTTTCTCGGTTGATTTGCGAAACTCGTAGGCGGATTTTTTTTCGTTCTCGCAAAGATGTAGTGGTTGCTCGTGCCCGATTTTAGTTTTTTGGTGTGTTACAGTCTCCTTTAAGGAGTGCTGAAGTCTGCCGGCGTGGAGTGGTTAGTTTGGAGTGGGTAGTTTTTTAGTCCATGTGAATCTGAATTGGTTTTACCAATTCCCCGCTTGGCTCTTCGTTAGTCTTGTCGGCTCTTAACCCGTTGGCTACGGTTGTAGTTGTAATTCTATGAATAGTGAAATTTGTAAGAGAATATGTAATAATGATTAGTTATTTGTGAAAAAGTGTGTAAATGTGATTGATAAGAGAAAAAAAAAAGAGTGAATAGTGTATTTTCTGAAAATTTTCATAAACAATCACATGTTGGGTTGAAAAAATTTCTCTAGCGGAACGAAAAAAAAATACTCTCATATCCAATCGTAGCCTCAGCTTTTTGCTCGAGAAGAAGAAAAATATGCGTGGGTGTAAAAAGATAGATGTATTTAGAACTTCTTAATGTGGGTAAGATATTGTAGTCTTTTAAACTAATAATATTTTTGAAATTATATGAAGATGAGTGTATTTATTAATTTTGGAGGTGTGAATAGCATCACCCTTCTTGAAATTTAACAATGCAATTTTCCTCCCCTAGTTTGATTAATTACTTTTATGGTTAATGCATGGATGATGAATTAATAAACTTATTAATTCCTCGTCACATGGGGGGGCATGCACGGTTTTTTCTATGCCACCCAAGTTGGCACCACCCAACTCCATACAAAAGATGACACATGTCACTTATTGTTATTTTTGCCAAATACATTTTGATATGGGCAAACCTTTTAATAAGCAATTTTGGAAAATTTTATTATTTTCTAAAAACAATTTTAATCGTTATGGTTTTTATAAACCTACTACTTATAAAATAAATTATGATTTTTTACAAAATTATAATTTTAAGCATTCCGCCAAAACTTGGTATCAGAGCCGTGTATACGGTTCTAAAATAAATTACTTGTTTTAAATAAAATTTTTAAAACATGCCTGGTTTAACTCTTGAGAAAGAAATTGAACTTCTCAAAGAAGAAAAATTAGATTTGCTTGAACAAGCGAGAACTTTACAAGATATTTTAAGATCTCGATTGAGAGATCATGATGCTATATTTGATGATCTTCAGATCTATATAACTAGAATAAATAATATTACTGATTATCTTGAGCAATTAAGAAATCTTAATGGAAATAGAAGATAAGTCAGAGTTTTCTGATGATCAACAAATTATTTTCGAAAATACCGAGGGTTTTTACTCTAGTATTATCTTTAAACAAGAAAAACTTTCAAAGATCGCAGCTACTCAGTTAGATCTGAAAAAAGAACAAGTTTTTAACTTACCAAAATTTATTCCTAAAATGATGAATAATATTTTGAAAAGAAAAAATGAAATTTTTTATTGTGTCTCCAGTAAAGAAATGCATATCGACATTTCGGATACAACTGGCAGTGTTTATTTACCATTAATTACTCGTGAAGAGATTAATAGTAAATTAGCCAGTATTCCTATAGATATTCGTACAAAAATTAGTGTTTTACATCTTGGAGCGATTAAAATACTAATCAAGGCAGAATTTAGAGAAGGAATAGATTCTCCTATAAAAATGGCCTTAATTGATAATCGAATTAGGGATAGAAAAGATTGTATTTTAGGTGCCGCACAAGGAAATTTAATTTACAACAAATTTATGTTCACAGTTTATCCTAAGTTCGGATTGAGTTTAACAACCAAGAACTTAGATCAAGTCTTAAGTTTCATACATAAATTTGAGAGATCAGATTTAATGGACAAAGGCGATAAGGTTTTTAGCATAACTTATCTTGTAGGATATGCTTTAACCAATAGTCATCACAGTATTGACTATAAGAAAAAAGAATACATTGAAATTGATGATGTATTTTCTGATATTGGAAAGATTGAAGAAACAAAGTTTTCTGAAATTACTCCCTTAGAAAACTCTTGGGCTATTGACATAGCTAAAGGAAAACGACTTATTGGTTCCAAACCAACGTTAAGTCATCATAAAGGAGAACCCTCTAATAGAGAACTCCTAAAATCTATGTCTAAACGCATAGATAAAATCTATGTCTAAACGCATAGATTTATATTCTGAGAATTTTGAGAAAATAAAAAGAGTTCTTGGAAACGAGTAACTCTATGACACTTCCTGAGATTAAATCCTTGATTGAAACAGCGCTCATCAAGATTAAAGATCTTGAAAAAAGATTTGAATCTTTTGAAAAGAGAGAAGAACTTTTAAAACTTGAGCATCTTGAGATTGTTGCTGGTAAGATTATTCAAAAAATCTCTGATAAAATAGAGGATATCAATAAAAAAAATCCTTTAGTTATTACTAAAGAAGGAGAAAGAACTATTGAAAAAACTGTTAGTTTTAAATATTCACCACCAAATCATTTTGTTGGTAATGAAGAATTAGGTTCATCAGGAAATCCAAATGCCTTGACTTGGCCTTTTCAACTTAAAAAATGAGTTTTTCTGAAAAACTTGAAACCTATTTTTGGGAACATATTCTTGACAATCAAGAAGAAATCAATGGTTTTGAACCAATTCAAGAACTTGTTAAATTAATGACCTTTGATGAGTCAGGTATTATACAACAACTTGAAGAAAAACCTTTTCTTAAAACACTTTTTAATCTTGAAAGTGATACAGAAAAATGCTTTGTTCAAACTGAAGAAAGAAACTGGGAAACTGACAATGATCAAGAAATCAGTGATGATGAAAACCTAGATCAACCTCTAGGAAATTTCAAAATGAATAAACAACCTAAAGCAGAAGATGCGGATGCATCTACTTCAAGAGATAAAAAGAGAAAAACACCAGAAGGTGTAAATTGGCCAAAAGAGCAAATCAAAACTCCTGATCAAAAAGGAGGACAGATTCCTATACTCAATATAGATTGTGTAACCAAAGAATCTGAAAGAAGAAATTTGATTGACGCCTGGGCAAGAGATGTTAGTCTTCTTATTCAAACCAACCCAGATGCTTATGAAGAACCAAATACTCTTCTTTTACTCATGGAGCATAAAACAACAGGTATTGCTCAGTCTATGGTAAAAAATACCACTTGGATAACAATAGGAAAAACTTCTAATATGATTTTTGAAGAAGTTATTAATAGTTTTTATACTATGTTCCTTGGTATTAACTTAACAACTGAACTTGTTCAGGAAAAATTAATCGAGCAAGATATTGCCCGAATCAGATTAGCAAATATGATACTTTGTGATATTTGTTTACTTGGTGATTTTACTTGCGATTATGAGAAAAATCTTTATAAACTTCCTCGGATGGATATCCGTCTTTAGTTAGACAAAGATATTAAAAAACTCCCTATTATAGGAGAGAGAGTTTTACAAGAATTTGAAAAACAAGCAACCGATGTAAAAATGTTTTCATTAGGTTTTGCAGTACGCATTGCCAAAAAAGAAATTGCATCAATTTGTGAGCTTTCTAATAAACAAAAAAGTTTAAAACGCGTTTTAACAAAAAGCGTGCGATAAATTAATAGAAGGAAAATCTACAGCTTATGGTTGTATTACTCCAAAGAAAAGTTATTTTAAGAAAAAATACAAAAGAAATTATAAATGGAAAAAGAAAAGAAAAACATTTAAATCTGGAAAATACTTTAGAAAGAAAGTCATTCCTAAAAACGATTCTAAAGACAAGAGTAAATTTTGTCCTAAAGGAAAAAAGAATTGCAGATGTTGGATTTGCAATGAGCAAGGACATTATGCTAATGAATGTCCTAATAGAAGAGATTACCCAAATAAGGTAAAACTTCTAAGTGAGGTTCTTGAATCATTTCCAGAGTTCGAACCAGTTGAAGAAATTTTTGACAACGAAACAGAAGTATACACTTTTGAAACTATCATTGAATCGATGGAAATAATTCGGAGGATTCATCACAATCTTGATTGAAGAAGTTTCTTGGGAAAATTTAGATTACGATTTGGAACAAAATTGTATGGGAAACCGTACAAATCCAAATAGCATCTATATTAAAGGTCAGCTTAAATTCTCTGGATATAAGCTAATCAATTTACATTGTTATGTAGATACAGGTGCTAGCCTTTGCATAGCTAGTAAATATGTTATTCCTGAAGAACATTGGGAACAGGCACCTTACCCTATAAAGGTAAAAGTTGCGAATGGCGATACAATTCTAATTAATAAAGTCTCAGTAAAGACATAAAAATTAGAATTGCAGGGAAATATTTCATATTCCAAAATTTATCAACAAGAATCGGTATTGACCTTATTCTTGAAATAATTTCATCAATTATATGAACCCTTCATACAATTTACGGATAGAATAAGTTTTACTCTTGAGAACGAGCCTATTATTATTTCAAAAGTAAAGAAAGCTTTCTCAATTGGAAAACCTGGTTTTTGAGTTTATGAAGAAGAATTCAAAACTCAAAAAACTCAAGCTATTAATATTACTCCGACAAAATAGAAGAAGTCCACAATTTTCAATAGGGGGAGATGATATTAATATTAAAGAAGAAAAAAATTTCAATTTAAATTGAAAAAATTTAGTATTATTGAACAACTACTTGACAAAGTTTGTTCAAAATCTATAGATCCCATTAAGTCTAAACAATGGATGAAAGCATCCATAAAGCTCTTAGATCCTACGAAAATAGTCGGGGTTAAACCCATGATTTATAGTCCAAAAGATAGAGAAGAATTTACTAAACAAATAAGTGAGCTCTTAGAGTTAAAACTTATCACACCTAGTAAATCTCCTCATATGTCTCAGCCTTTCCTAGTTGAGAACAGGCGAAAAAAAGAAGAGGAAAAAAGAGAATGGTAGTCAACTATAAAGCAATAAATCGCTTTGCTACTATAGGTGATAGCCATAACCTTCCTAACAAAGATGAACTATTAACTCTCATTCGGGGAAAAAAGATTTTTAGTTCATTTGATTGTAAGTCTGGTTTTTGGCAAGTATTGTTAGATGAAGAGTCAAAACCGCTAACAACTTTTACTTGTCCAGATGGACTCTTTCAGTGGAACGTTGTTCCATTCGGATTAAAACAAGCACGGCTATTTTTCAGAGACATATGCAAAAATGCATTACGAGGTTTTGAAAAATTTGTTGTGTTTATGTTGATGACATTCTTGTTTTTAGTATAAATGAGAATGAGCACTTTAAGCATGTTGCATCTTTGTATTAAAAAGAATAGAACAATTAGGCATTATTCTTTCTAAGAAAAAAGCCCAACTATTTAAAACAAAGATTAATTTCTTAGGCTTAGAAATTGAGGAAGGAACACATTGTCCTCAAAACTATATTTTGGAGCATTTGCATAAATTTCCTGATCAACTGCAGGATAAAAAACAGCTTCAGAGATTTTTAGGAGTCTTAACTTATGCTGAAAGTTATATTCCTAGATTAATTTGAAATAAGAAAGCCGTGCGAGTGCAAAGCTAAAAAATGATCATATTTGGAATTGGACCAATTCTGATACTGATTATATTGGGAAGATAAAAAAGAAATTAGTACAATTTCCTAAACTTTATCATCCTAATCCCGATGATCAATTGATCATCGAAACAGACGCCGCATTCTTTCCGGGGAGGTGTATTAAAGGCTAAAGTACAAAATACTTTAGAAGAAGAAAAATTTGCAGGTATACTTCTGGTAGCTTCAAAGCAGAATTAAATTATCATAGCAATGAAAAGGAGTATTTATCGATTTTGAGAGTCATTAAAAAATTCTCTGCATATTTAACTCCAGTTAAGTTTATTGTTCGTACTGACAATAAAAACTTCACATATTTCCTGAAACTAAAAATTACAGGAGATTACAAACAAGGAAGACTTGTTAGATGGCAAATGTGGTTTTCACATTATGAATTTGATGTAGAACACATTGCATGCAATAAAAATGTTCTTGCTGATTGTTTAACCCGAGAATTTGTTACATGATTGCAGGAACAATTCCGTCTAGAGAAATAAATTAGGGCCTAAAACCCAGGAACTAATTGTTCTTATCAAGAATCTCTCTTGACTATTCAAAAATAGCAGATGGATGAAATCGACGGCCGTCTCAAAAAAGAAGGTTCTTGAAACCGAATTGCGGTTTATCTCTGCGCAAACGGAATTACTCGAGTCTTCACTTGAGCAGAACAAAAGGTTAATTCGAACCTCACTGTGAGCAATACCGCAAATCATGAATCTAGTCCGGAACTACAGGTCTCCGGTAAAGACTTACCAAATCCTGTTATCCCTGTTACTTTGGGAAAAAGTAAAGTTGAGGTACAAACCTCACCAAAGTTGGCTATTCCAACAAAACTTATCACTCCAGAAGATTTTGTTACTGGGTTACGTCCTGGAACATCTTCCATTGGAATTGGGATTCAACACAAGTCAAAAATCTAAATCTCACGATTTAGTTTTCTCGAAAGAGAAAAAGGAGATTCCAACTCGCAAAATTATTATGTAGTATTCAATGGACCAAATCCTGGAATATATACATCTTGGGCTAAAGCCTCATTTGCAATAAAAGGTTTTAATGTTGTTCATAAAAATTTAAAACCTTTGCGGAAAGCAAGAAACGGCTAATTGCTTTACCACGCTGTCTGCATCGCACCATTAGAGATCATTTCTGAACAAGAGACTCTTAAGCCAAAAACATTTTCTGATGCGCTTAAGAAATCTCCAGAAAAAATGAAAACATTGGGAAGAATTTATTCAATTCCCAAAGAACCAAACTTTGAAAACAAAGAAAAATTTAATCTCTCAAATCGAGATTTCATTGAAATCTTTGCCAAAGCACGAATTTGGTACAAAATCTCTACTTGAGGAAAGATTTTTACATCGATAAAAAGATATCAGCTATTTCAATTTTATTGAAGGAGCAGATCCCGAACTGGTTTACAAGGCTTTTAATTGTGGACTAGTTAAAAATATTTATACTTCAAAAAATCTATTGGAGGTCAAAGAATTCCATGAAGAATTCAAGAAAGCCATCAAGACTTTCAGAACTAAGGTCCTTAAACAAGCGGATCGAAATATCTTCATAAGTGTCTCGAGCACAATGATATCGATGGGATGAAGAAGAACAATTTATGAGTCCTTATCATTATATCGAAATCGGTATAGCTAGGGAGCAAGCAAGTTACCATCCCTCCGAACAGATGGAAACAACAGTCTTTGTGCAAAGACAGGACCTCATTCCTCTTCGTATTAGAGGATTGGAAAAAGTGATTAACAAATTGCTAAAATTAAATGATGAAAGCAATATTAAAGTTAATTACCGTAAAGAAAAGGTTATCATGTGTTCATGGTCACCAAAAATTATTTCTGAAAAAGACATTGAAACTATTCTTTGGTTTGAAGAAAAATTCAACAAAGGACAAATTCACATGGGCAACGGGTCCCTTACTTCTGCATGCCATCTACTCCGCAAAAAATTACAAAGACATGAATGTAATTTTTGTCGATTTGAAAAAGAAAAAGAAGAGGCTGACAACAAAATAAACAGTGAAGATTCTCTGTCCACTAGCTCAAAAGAGGACAAAGACATGTGAACTAACAACTCACATGGGGTGGGCTCGGATAAAAAGAAGACAAAGACATGTGAACTAACAGCTCACATGGGAGGTCGGATAAAAATCGTCATGTATGACGTTTTGTAAGGGGGGAATTGAAGTATCCTTCATCTATAAAAGGACTTCATAGTTTAGGGATGGAGGCATCTCGAATACACACAACCAACCTCACCTTGTATCTTTTTCTTTCAATATGTCTAGCTAAGAAAAGCGCTTCGGGCGAGATAGAAATTCGGGGAACTTTTCCTTATGGAGAAGAACTCTTGTATCCCTTGTAATATATTTCTTTGAATAAAAGTTGTTTTTCATCTACCAAATGTCCGTTTTTTCTTCGCAAAGACATCCGAATAGTCCAATTTTAGGGAAAGTAGCACGGGCGGAGGGCCGCGAATAATAAAATCTCGGATTGATGAAAACGCTTGAGGGAAGAATCTGAGAGACAAAAGGAGAGCGAAAATAGAAGAAATATAATCAAGGTATAAGATGTTCTAATCTTGGGAAAATTTATCCGAATTATCTATCGTTCGTATTTTTAATTTTTAGAAAAACACACACCTATAAAAGATTTTTGTTATGAAATCTGTCAATAGAAGATTTTTTGCTGAAATAGCAAAAAATCCCACTTTGGTACTACCCAAGTGGGCGTCATAGAATAGACCGGCATGCACATTATTTACCAGATCACCCCACATGCAAGTGCCACGTATGACATATATAAATAAAGTTTTCTTTTTTGAAATATTTATATATACACACATGCTAAAATAAACTTAGTTAAATACATATAGATGTTCTATAATCAAAACAAAATATTGCATTGTTAAATTTCAAAAATACACTTATATATATCAATATGTATGTTTAGAATGAAAAATGTAAAATAATAGTGGATCTGGATTCTCATTAAATATGTAGGTATTTATCTACTTGCATAATAATTAATTGTTACTAATAGTTGTCAATAATTCACTAATTGATGGTTGTTGAATTTTCATTAATTGATCCCCTTACTAGGAAAGATTGTAGCAATAAATATTAGCAGTAAATTTCAGAATTTTAATGAAAATACTTTTGAGAATGGTGGACTGGAGAACAAATTTAAATAGGCAAAATATTTTTAGTGTAAAAAGTGATATATTATCTAAATACACTAAAATTAAAGGTATTTAGATAAAATATCGTTTTTCACACAAAAAATATTATTTTATACTAAAAGTGCAATCCGTGCACCGTCTTACACGAGACATGTTCAAATATATTTCAAAATTAATCAAAGGGCACTTATGTCAATTAATAATGAACCCACTTCACACTTCTCCATGGGCATGTCTGTCCAAAAAAATAAGAACAGAAAAAAAAATCAGAAAAAAAAATAAAATTCTGTTGAAGAAGACAATAATCCGCCATTATTTACGCTTCCCAACGCAATTTCCTCTTCCGAGGGACCGATTCCAGGTGAAATAGCCATGGCGAGAAGACCGGACGAGGAGTACGATTACTTGTTCAAGGTCGTATTAATCGGCGATTCGGGCGTTGGTAAATCCAATTTGCTCTCCCGATTCACTCGAAATGAATTCTGCTTGGAATCCAAATCGACTATCGGCGTCGAATTCGCCACCCGTACTCTTCAGGTCCGGATTCTTCTTTCCACTTCTCCCATTTTTAGCATTATCGGAATCTTATTATTATTAATTTTTTTTTTTTTTGTATTGGGTTCTTGAGGCCGCTTAAGATTTTGTAGTGATTACCTGATTCAGAGTTAGGGCGAAAAATTGTGATTATTAGTGTGTTCGTGAGGCCACGTCGAGATTTTTTAGTGTTATAGGATTCGTAATGTGGGATAAAATAGAAAAGAAAATGGTAATTTAAGTGGGTTCTTGAGGCCAGGTTGAATTGTTGGTGGATACTTGCTTCCTGGCATATGTGTGTAATTTAATAAAGTTGAGAGAATTTTCAGTTATTCTTTTTAATGTATTGATGGAGATTTATGTGTGGGGTTTTAGGTTTTTTTAGATCTGTTGGTATATAGGGTGGTTATCTTTTTTTTTTTTTTTTTTTTTTGATGAAAAAAGCTGCAGATAAGCAACAGAATATGTCAAATATCATTAGATAGATGCAGATACATAATATGCAATACAGCAAAGTGGTTTCCATGCATAAATTTATAGAATAGGCAATATTTGAAAACTAGAGATTAGAAACCTAGAAGGTTGATCCATTCCACCCAACGTCGGAACCCTTGGTATCGTAGAATTTGAGGTAGAATCGGGACTTTGGAACAGACAACTTAGTTTCGAGTATGTTGGAGATAGCAGCACTCAGTTTCTTGTTCACATCAGGATTCAGACCTCCAATGGAGAGCAGCTCTCCATAAGCAGCTGGCTGCTCGGTCCCTCCAAATGACATGGGCACAGATCCCTTCAACACAATCATCACATAAGCCTCAGGTTTGCCGATGAGCTTGGCGACAGTGGAGGAGGCTTCAGAGAGGATGGCGGAGGTGTCAACGCCCTCCAGGCTGACGTTCGTCGACAGGTTCAAACACGGCATCGTTTCGGCAAACCCTTATAGGATGGTTATCTTTTGAGGTGGTGTGTTCTTGATTTGTTTTATCAAGGTGGTGACTGGTCATCTGTGCACTCTTTGGATCACTTTAAAACACTTGTCCGATAAACCAGCGGCGAATCTATAGGAGTGAAATTGGAACCTCTGGTTTTTCATTTGCTTTAAAATTTCTTGCTTAATGATATATTACTACTTGGATCTGATGATTTGAGCTACGTGAAGAATTTTGGTAATCTCAGTTGCCTTTTCATTGTGGATATATTCGAGTAATTAGTTTAGGCCTAATAACAATGCTTTACACAGAGTTATTAGGTCTGAAAGAATTAAATTCCTTGAGAGTGAGTGAGAAGGGTATTGTGTGTCACACAGAGAGAGAGAGACCCGAAGATTTTCCCAAGCAGCCTTGTTTTTCCGTCTACAGCGCAGACCTAAGATCAGTTCGATTGTACTGAACAATGAGAATTTCGACAGACTACTTTGGGCCTTTTCAACTTTATAGCAATGAAAAGCTCATGGAAAAACAGTAACTAAAAGTAAAGATGAGAATGGAACACTGGCGCCCATTTCCTTCTGTGAAACGCAGGGAATTAATCCTGATTGACTACATAATCGGATATAAAAATAAAAATGATAAAGCTTACTGATTTATCTTTTCTTAACAATTGCTACCTCTTGGGGCTATTCCATCTGTTCAAAATAATTTGACAAGCTTTCAATTTGGTTATCAGGAATGCGTAGCAAAATATAAAAGGTATATTCTATTTGCTATCTTAACTTTGAATTTCCGTGGTTATTCTTTGTCTTAACTAAATAAAGACAACTAATCATTGTAACTGTCAGCTAATTGATGGTGATCTGCATTTTTACGTCCAAATTCAAGAATACCTTTTACTTTATCTCCCAATGTATTCTGCTTTCATAATGAGAAACATATTAAACATATACCATACTAATAAGTTTAGGAAGTTAAACTCAAAGTTCGGTATTCTAAGGATGAGTAGTTTTTTGACTGATTAAAGTGTGCAAAAATGTATTTTAGCTCAACTCTTGATAGTAATCTTTGTCGTCAAAACTATAATTGTCTACTTCGGGTAATTATATTTGTTCACGACAGTTGTTGGTTTAAACATTGGATGGTAAATTTAACTATTGTACCTCATTAACTGCATTTTGGTTGACTTTCTCATCTGCTTATCATATGTGATTCACTTTTAGAAGAAAATTATGAATAATTCCCTATTTCGTGTTCGTTTATTTTCCTGTTCATACATGTAGGTCGAGGGAAGAACTGTGAAGGCTCAAATATGGGACACTGCTGGCCAAGAGAGATACAGAGCCATAACAAGTGCATATTACCGTGGCGCTCTCGGAGCTCTTCTCGTATACGATGTGACAAAACCAACTACATTCGACAACGTAAGTCGCTGGTTGAAGGAACTGAGGGACCACGCAGACTCCAACATCGTCATTATGCTCATAGGAAATAAGACCGATCTCAAGCATCTCCGAGCCGTTGCTACAGAGGACGCTCAAGGTTTTGCCGAGAAGGAAGGGCTTTCGTTCATCGAAACATCTGCTTTGGAGGCTACTAATGTGGAAAAGGCTTTTCAGACTATACTTTCTGAGATTTATCGGATCATTAGTAAGAAATCGCTCTCCTCAAACGAGCCTGCTCCGACTAACATCAAAGAAGGAAAGACTCTCGTTGTGGGCCCGCAAGAGACGAACACAAAGAAGGCATGCTGCTCTTCATCCTAGTGGCCTCTTCTATCTCTTTATGAATCACCCCTTAGTAAAGTACATGTTTTCCTATACTATTGTTTTGAATCTTTGTATCATTCTCGTGCTTAAGTGTTTGTAGCTACTACTTGATTCATACTGAGGCTTTTTGGGAATGTTGTTGGATGAGTGCATTGCTTATAGTGATCTAGTATTGTATTTTGCATGTTGAATACAAAATGAATGAATAGAACATGTTACATGTTTATGCAATAGCTTTTCTCAAACTCAACGCATTGTAGGGTAAATATGGTGCCTGCTTCCTTTTATAGGGTGTTTGCAAACTCTAAAAATAAGTGATTATCGGCTTCTCGGTGGGAAAAACAGTTATTTCTTTCACCTAGAAGCTAAAAATCACATTTTTTAGAGTTTGCAAACACTTCCATAATTAGTGTGAAAGTTCTAAAGGATTTGAAAAACGAATCAAACCACTCGATATTCGTTTGAGGTTAACTTAATGAACCAAAGTTTGTATATACATACTTATCATTTAATATTAAAGCTCATTACTATCTAACTAAACATCTTTAATCGAGTCGACATCTTTGATCGATTAAACCTCGTTACTATCAAACTAAACCCTAACACAACTTTTAAAAGTCGATAAAACTCCAAACAAGAATGAAACCCTAACACAACTTTTAAAACTCGATAAAATCCAAACAGGAATGAAAATCATGTTCGACTAGGCTCAGTTCGTTTACACCCTTACAACAAATAGTGCTCTCATTACTTGGTAAGTTCGGGTATGGCATGAAATCTAATTGTGAAGACAGAACATTTATTGCATCTCAGTCATAACTCGAGTAGTATCTGTTTGTGAACATGCATGCAGTTACTGTGCAATAATGCATGCCCTTGTCTTGGCCTTAGAGGAAACGAAATACATGCCCTTGTCTTGGCCTTAGAGGAAACGAACATACGAAAACATATAGTTTAGTACAAAGAAACATACCCAATCTCCGCAGTAAGGGATAGGGACAGTTTTGTCAATAGACATTTACTATCTTTTTACAAACTTCTAAACTCAAAAATAGAAATAACTTAACCACAGCAGTTGCTGTTCTGCTCAATTGGCTGTCCCGTAATCTGGACTCCGCTCGTTGACGCCTTGTTTGCAGTTGGCTGGCTACCCATCCTACATACAACAATTATCTCAGATACATGGGGAGAAATAAAACCACCCCAAGATTTAGCGGAATTCCAAAAAGATCCAGTTATCTTTCAAAATTACGAATACCTCCTTAAGATATTGCAAACACCCCTCCATGTTTCCATTTGCTTAACCAATACCCCCTCAATAGGTGCAATTTGTAAAATAGAAACAAATATTTGTAATTTTAAAAGATAGCTGGGTTTTTCTATAAGTAAACCGAACCTCGAGGGTATTTTTGTAATTAACCCTATAGCCTATTAGAGAATTTGAGTGATCCTGATATTTTAGTATAGCGGTTGTAAGCATGAAATGTTGAACAAATGGTATTAGACCATATTATGTAAGATGGTTATAAAATATAAATTGATTAGTAGCTTTACTTTTTCTTAATCTCTCCAGCCATAGTCAAGAAAGCTTGCTCCACATTAATTGCATCTTTTGCGCTTGTTTCGAGGAAAGGAATCCCAAGCTCATCCGCAAATGCCTACAAGTTTTAACAAATGCAAAGAGTAAAGTTAGACCATATAGAGTAACACTAAATCCAAATGTCATGTACAGATATCATAAAAGGTGTCAAACTTGCTAAATCCACATAAACATGTGTAATAATTCATGTTTGTTCAATAGCATATCATTAATGTATTATCGTGTATCGTTTTTCTGAAATAACTTGATGTTGGTGAACAGGAAGCTAAATGGTAATCTTAAACATATATATAAGCGTTCACAGAACCATCACTCTAACCAATTTTTCATGGTTGTTTGGTTTTTCTTTGATGAAGAACCCGAAGCATGAGTTTTTAGCATATTGTCTCCAATACATGTTTCTTAACCTACCACCAGAGGAAAAGCGAAGCACTAAAAAGAGAGAAGGGTAAAATCTCTGGTACAGTACCACAACTAGGAGAAGCTAACTACAAACAAGAAGACAATAATTTGGACGAAATGTAACCTTTCAGCCCAATTTAATAACAAAACTTTGAAAAGCTTTGAGGACGGTTTACACATCATATGCTGTAGCTATTCTTCGTAGCAATGTTTATAACATTTCTTGAAATATTCTCAGTTCGATTACTCCGTTATGTGAAGTTAAATAAAATGATCAAAGAGAGCGACATGTCAAACAACTCTGTGGACTTGGAGTAAGATACTATGAAAGTGGAGATAATTTGATCTTTAAATGCATGTATGCATACAAGATATTATCAAAATGGCAACGAATATTCATTACAATGCCACTATATAAAAGTTTTATATGATTGAATCAGCAGAAAGTCAGTGTTAAGAGTAACATCGAAGCTTTATATACTCAAAATATACTGGATAAGATCAGCTGAAAAATATATTTACCTTTGCTGTTTGTGTGTCCACAACTTTGTTCTCAACTAAATCACATTTGTTACCCACCAAAAGCTTGCAAACGCTATCATTTGCATATCTATCAATCTCATTAAGCCACTGCTTAACATTGTTGAAGCTCTCCATCTCAGTAACATCGTAGACAATCTATTAAAATTAAGACGTGAGATTCTCCTAAGAAGAAATTGAGGAAAAAGAAAAAGAAAATGGAACATGTGATACTAACTAGCAAAAACAACAAAATATCATATGTAACAAATGCTCTTCAATTATAGCCACTGGGGGAATGTGGGTCAGTAAAAACATTTATGATCTCACTCAAATGCTGCATTTATGTTCAAAACTTAAAAATAGAATACACGCATACGCATAATAGCATCTGTCACCTGAAAACCTGAAATACACCGATTCGTACCACAGATATTCAATAATTCCAACAAATTGGCTTGAATTCATGCAAAAAAGCTTCACAACACATCAGAGCGAAATATGATGGATAAACATGCAATTCAAAGTTAAATATATCTTGATTTTCCTTACGATGATTCCATGGGCTCCTCGATAGTAACTGCTAGTGATTGTCCGGAACCGCTCCTGGCCAGCAGTATCCCACTTGAAACACATAATGAAATAGTATTAAGTTAAATTTAACAATATATGAGAACACCAAAAAGGCATAACTTGTATATTTCATTTTTCTGCATTACTCGTACCATCACAGGAGATATACGGAACCTCTTTAAGAAGAAAAATCAATTTCTGGAAACTTTAGCTTATGCACAACTGATAGCTCAATTACTTCACTGGTTGGGATGAGGGTAATAAGTCACATTATATCACGTTAACATGCATAAACATTCTAAAGTTCTCATAGAGATTATTGAAATCAGGGGTAAAATAACGGCCAATATAAATAACTCCTTTATCATCATTATAATCTATAATATATAAAAACACTCACAATATAAACTTTCTCCAATGATCTTACGAAAACTTTCCACAAATTGCTAATGAAGCACACGTGAAAAGATCCCAGTTTCTCGGAAACTACGTGCATGGATGATCCAAAAGAAATAAACGATGTGCACAATCTTATTATTTATTCCCGCATCATACATTATCCACTACAAATACCAATTCATTTATACAAATGTATATGGGAAGTTTAGTCAGATTAACTCACAATTTGCAGCTTGATTGTCTTTCCATCCAGCTCCACTGTCCGAATTTTCTGTAATAATTACACATAGCACAACCATGTTAACCCCTAGTAAAATACTAATTGAGAATATTCCAACAAAATAAAAGAACAGAACAAAAAATCCATAAAGGAACTTACAAAATCAACTCCAATAGTGCTTATGTAACTGTCCACATACGAGTCATCCTAAAATCATTAATGAAACAACATTACTTCCAATCTTGAACCTCCCATAAAGTAAATTCAACAAAAAATCTCAAAAAATAGCAAAAAATGTAAATTGGGCCACATAAATTCCAAGAACAATAACACATGCAAAAGAAAACCCATTTCAAAACAACAATGATTAACCCAATTCTCAATACCCTTATCACAAAAAGGATCTCAAAGAGATTGAAAACAAAATGCAGCCACACACACATGCAGAACTCTATTCTATAGCAAATAATTCATACCAAAAAGAACAAAAATAAACTTAAAAAATCGATTGAAGCGAACATACAGCGAATCGGAGAAGAAGACAAGACTTGCCGACAGAGGAGTCACCGATTAAAAGAAGCTTGAACAAATAATCGCTACAAACAGGAAAAATAAAAACCAAAAATCGAAGAAAAAAATAGTAAGAAGCATAACAAAAAATGAAAATGCTAATGGAAAATTCATCGGGGTTTTTCTTACTAATCGTTGCTCATGTTTTTTCTCTGGATTGTGTCTTGTCTGTTTTGAGTTTTTAGAGGAGAAGAGTGAAATATTATTTGTTTGTAAAGGAAAAATAGAAAAAAAAATGGGTATTTAAATTTTCAATAATAATAAATTAATAGTAGTATTGGTGGGTGACTATTGGAATGCAAAATAAATGCTTTTCCCACGTGTACAATTCGTTTTTTTTTTTATTTTCGGAAAATTCAACTTACTACCCCTGATTATAAATTAATTTCAAATACCTCCTTGAGGCTTTACATTTAGAATAAAACCCATTATCTTTTAGCTGTTGGGTAAATTTTCAATTTTAAGTTACTTATTGCATTGCCAATAATTTTCAAGGTTATAATTAAGCAAAAAGAATTAGGGGTAATTGCATTATGCCCCCCAAAGTATCTGAGTTTTGCACTTTGCATCTAAAATTTGGAAATTTCTCTTTAGCATGCCTAACTTTGAATATTTTGCACTTAACCGCCTAAGAGCTAACTTGAACCTATTATGAGTTGACGCATATCAACTTTTGATTGATTCAAGGGATAAAGTCCAACAAATCATGTAGCTCAAAGCAGTGCGTAGCCAAGAAATAAATGAGGATGGGCCGATACATAAAATTGGGGTGTGCCAGATAAAAAACTACAAAAAAAAAAACCATATAAATATTAAATAAAAAATTTCAAAAAAAATTTCACCTATAAAAAATTGGGGGGCCAGGGCCCAGGTTGGGCCCCCTAGCTACGTCATTGGCTCAGAGGGCATAACATCTATTTTCAAAGTTTATTGGGCAAAATGCAAAAAATGCTATGGTTTTGGGGGCAAAATACAATTAACTCAACGAATTATGTGAAACTAGAAAGTTTATGAAATATGTAGTTAGGATGTGGAAACTGAAGCATTGGTCACCCTAGTTAGTTAAATACGGGACGAGAAAAATTCGGTTTTAATATGTGCGAGTATGTTATAGATACAAAATTGTCAACTTCTCTTCGCCACCATAATGGGATTGTTCTTTAATTTTTTTATGCCAAGATAAAAAGTTCATTTCATGAATATAGATTTTTTAATTATGAAAGAGGGAGATGAAAATTTAATAATTTCTGGGATGTAAGTGTAATTTACTTCTTTTATCTTAATGAATCCAAATGATTTGTTTATTATTATTTATTTATACATTAAACATAAGGTCATGTTAAGTTGTAAAACATGATCACAAATAAGTGTGGGTAAAGGTGAAATATGCTAACCTCAAACTGATTAAGGATATAAAAAAGGCTAGTTACAAAAACTACCCCTAAGGTTTAGCTTAATTACAAAAAAAAACAATTATCTTTCAGAATTACAAATACGCTATTGACATTTGTTTCTATTTTACGAATTACATCCTCAAGAAGGGGTGTTTGTTATGTAAATACAAAGCTCAAGAGGATGTTTCCGTGTTAGTAGCACTTTTAAGAGGGGGTTGTAATTTTGAAAGATAACTGAGATTTTTTTGTAATTAGGCTAAACCTTAAGGATAGTTTTTGTAATTATCCCAATAAAAAATTCAAGTTAAGGAGCTCCTCAATACAAATTATAGGACAATTGGAACCAATGTTCTGTGTATGTAGTATAATATGTGCAACAGTAGAATAGTATATCAATTTCTCCAAATTATGCTTTCCAGCCACATATGTATTCCTTATTACAACAAAACAATATGGACTAAACCAAAAAAAAAAAAAAAAAACAATCCAAGAACTTATGTTGCAAAAGAATCAAATTCTATTTCCTAATCATGGGCAAAATGGCTTGTTCAAATCATCTCTATGACTTGGTATAACAAAATGCCTTAACCTCCCTTCTTGTTTCTTCATGTAACCCTCACATAGAAACTCCATTGAAAACTTATCCTCCACCTCCCTATTCACATCATGCACGAACACATGAGTCTCTCCGGCCGCGTCGCGGCGGTTCCTCGCCATCATCCCGGCGGTGTAGATGGCGGTCATCCGCCCCGGCGCCTCCTCATAATATCCCGTGGGCGCGTCCACCATGATTAGGTCCCACTGCACATCGTAAACCTCACTAGGCAAGCCCTTTAGTGCCAGCTGGCAAATCGAGTATCTCGGATCGGATATAGCAACGCACTCGGTCCCTTTACCTACTTGTAACAAATCATTGGCTTGATTGACTCTGCTGTCATAAGTGACATGGTGGGATTCCAACATGGGGAATCTCCTCCTGATTTGCTCGATCCACGCGGCGTCTTCTTCAAGAAAGACCGTCCGACCACCGTGGTTGAGCGAGTGCCACATTAGGCTATCGTGGCCTAGCCCGAATACTAGGAAGTTGCAAGGGGATTTTTGTTCCAAGATTCTTGATGTTACTGAGATTTCCTTGAGTGTTTGTTGTGGGGTGATGGTTGAGGTTGAGTAGTGGATTAGTGCTTGGGATAGGGATGGTGGGATTTTGGTGCAAGACGGCGTGCAACGGGTCGTTTTGGCGTCGCTCGGAGGATTGGTGGTGGAGGATTTTCTTGGGAAGAAGTTGGATTGAGGAGTTGGAGAGGATGTGGTTTGGTTTGAAGATGTTAAACTTGATCTCAATATGAAGAGAAGGAAAAAAGATAGGATGACTAAAATTAGGAGAAGTTTGAGGTTGAAAGGGCTTTGTGTTTTAGGCCTCATTGCTTCTTTAGTGTACTCTATTAATTTGGAAGACAAAACTAAAAATTGAAGTGTAAAAATGGAAGATTTGAATGTGGAGTTATAGTTATTTTTGAGTTTTGAGGTAAAGAGAAGTTTGATAAGTTGAGGTGATATAGCAAAAGGGGTTGGGTGTTTGTAAGGCTTAAAGGTTAAGTTATGTGTACATTTTGTCTTTGTGGTGATGAAGACCTTAGAACTGCAAAGATTTTGGATGAAGCAAAAAATGGTTTGCTGGTGGATCAAAAGTTTGGTGTAGATAGATTATGTTGGGATGGTAGATTAATGTACTATGTAATGATGGAACTTAAACTATTTCTGAGAGGAATTTGCACTTTTGGTCCGGGGTCAAGTACTTTTAGTTCTACAATTTGCATTTTTGGTCTCAATTGATTTTTTTCAATACATTTAGTCTCATACGATTCATAAGTTGCAATTTTAGTCCCAAAACTACAGAAAACTTAACTCTATTCTTACGGGACCAAAAGTGCATTTATCCGAAAATTAATAAAAAGAAAAAGAAAAAAAAATATTTGAAAAATCTGAAAAATTATCTAAATTTTTTTAAAAATGTTTCACTAACATTTAAATTATTTGCAACTTTTGAAACAAAAGATGTCAATTCCCTCAATAAGGACTAAAATTGCAACTTTTGAATCATATGAGACTAAAATGTGTTGAAAAAAATCAATTGGGTCCAAAAAAGCAAATTGTAAGACTAAAAGTATTTGACCTCTTTTCTTATGGGACCAAAAATGCAATTTCCTCGTTGATAGAAAGTGAAGACAGAAGAAACCAAACTGGAGTGCTTACTAGGAAAGTCATCTTTTTTCTTCTATACAGAAATTGAATGATAATTTGATTAGTCCCCTTCAAATTGTATGCAAAAATATTAAGGAATAATTACAAAAAAAAAAGGTTTGGGATACTCAGGGGTTTATAAAAATCACAAAACCACTTAAGGTTTGATTGTCTTAAACTTTAAGGGGTAACTATAATATTTATATAAATGTTATGGGGGTTTTGGAAATATTTTTTTCTTATGAAGGGGAGGGAAAAAATATAAGACGGAATAAAATCTCAATAGGTTTTTGTAATTTAAAAAAAATGATGTACTTTTTTGTAATTAGCCCTAACATGAGTTTTTTTATTTTAGTTATTCCAAATATTAATTCCAGAATATCTTTTTCAACGTTTATTGTGAAAATAACCGGTATGGTAAAAGAATGTCAATGGAACATGCCAAAATCAGATTTTAGCATGAAAAATGGAATAAACTTCTCGAAAACATGGCCCTCTGTTCTGCCTGATCGAACATTAAACAAAGGGTTAATTACAAAAAGTACCCTTGAGGTTTAACCTAATTACAAAAAAACCTAACTAACTTTCAAAATTACAAAAAATACCCCTGAAATTTTACTTCGTCTAACATTTGCCCCCTTCATAAACAAAAAATATTTCCAAATCCCCCCTCATATTTATAAAAATGATACAATTATCCCTTACTTTTAACATTGAATCAAAACTCAGGGTACTTTTTGTAATTTTGAAAGTTAGCTGGTTTTTTTTGTAATTAGGTCAAACCTTTGGGGTTCTTTTTGTAATTATCCCTTGTAACAGAAAAAAACAAAAAACAAAAATAACAAGGGATAATTACAAAATGTACCCTTGAGGTTTGACCTAATTACAAAAACCAGCTAACTTTCAAAATTACAAAAAATACCTCTGAGATTTGATTCAATGTTAAAATTAAGAAGTAAACTGTAATATTTTTATAAATATGAGGGGGTATTTTGAAATATTTTTACTTATGAATGGGGTAAATGTTAGACAAAATAAAACCTCAGGATACCTGAGTTTTTTGTAATTAGGTCAAACTTCAAGGGTAATTTTTGTAATTAACCCAAATAACAATGTGTTTTATAGCAGATGCAAAAAGAAGGCTATAGTGGAAAAAGATTGATGATTCTTAACCACAAGGAAAGTATTTACTTGCCTATCACCAGGCAATGCAGAAACTTGAATCTGTCTAAAATCAGTTCTACAAAAGGTACTCATTCTTGGACTTGAATACAATATCAAATTTTGCAAAAAGACTACACAATCTTTTGGGTATTTCTGCCAATAGTACCTCTTGGCCGGACACTTGCCTATTTCTATAATCTCCGGTTACGAAAAAAATCACTTGACCGTCATACATAAGAAGGATTTACACAATAAAAAAATCTGTACATGAATACGTTTTCGACCTTAACACACCCAAAAAAATCCCTCCCCTCGGTCGTAAAATAAATGCTCACTCCATTTGTGGAGACTTGAGCTAAGAATATTACGTTATAACAGAGTCGATTCAATTTCCTCCATTTAGCAACGGTTTAGCACGCCAGGCTGGCAAGGACATGGTGTCGAATGTTATCTCCTTGTCAGCAAGTACATGTTATGCAGCAAGTACCAACACTTTGCCTCAAAGTGATGAAATCTGCTAATGCTCGATACGACCCGATGATATGTTGTAGTAATCCAGGTAGATCCCAGGGGTAAAAGAGGAATATACATTTTTTGATGCAGCGAAAAGTTCGTTCTTTTGTAATCAACGGCCGTTATTTACGTATCCTAGAAGTGAATCTGTCTGTCCATTATCAAACTGGCCTTTCCTGGTCTTATTTTTGTCGCGAGCTTTTCTTACGGCAATTTGAATCTGTTTCTCATGCTCTTTGAGCATTTCCTCCACGCTCCCACCCGGAGGTAACAATGGCCCGGAATAGTGCATTCGTGTCTTTTTCAGAGCATAACCCTGCAATTTGAAACAAAAGATGTCAATTCCCGCGACAAGGATCTTATTTTTTCACTTCAGTTTTGTGTGAGGGTGAAACAGCAGGGGTAAAAGGGACCGTTCCAAGAACAAAGATAAAGTGTTCGGTAAATTACAAAGCTGCCTCTGAAGTTTAGCTTAACCACAAAAGCTCCAGTTTTTTTCAAAATTACAAATACCCCTTTAAGATATTACAAACTCCCAATTAGGTTCGTATTTCCTTAACAAATACTTCCTTCAAGAAGGGTTTAAATTGTAAAATGAAAAAAAAAATGTCGAGGGGACATTTGTAATTTTAAAAGAACTGGTTTTTTGGTCATTAGACTGAACATCAAGGGTATTTTTGTAATCAACCCTAACGGGTTTACAACAGGAACGTTTCTTGCACTGCTTCTGAGGATTTTTCTTTCCTCGGAGGACGAAAACGTAAACGAAAAACTAAAGTAACATTCTTACCGTAGTATTCTCCTTGAGAGGCACTTGCCCATTATTCTTGTAGGGAGAATCTGGTTTTCCCAGCAAATGGTTGGACGATTCGCCATCGTTCATCTGTTCGTATCTCGTATTGTGCTGTGGCCAATGTGAATGGACACTACTGTCCCTACTAAAATCAAGTTGCGAACTGCCACGAGCCGCCACCGAATTCGAGAATCTCGACAATCGTGCAGCTGTCTGGGGTTTAAAGGATCTCTGAGTCTTCAACTCCCTATATCCTGACGAATCCAGTCCCCTGTGAGAATTGAGGTGACGCCCCTCGTCCACCACATCTAATGAATTTACGGATGTACCCATCAGCATGGAGTGACCATTATGCAACGATCCCCGGGAAGGTTCAATTGGGAAGCCAGAACCACCATCCTCTTCGCGATTGTACATCTCACTATTGCTCTTGGGGTTTGATTGTCCTTTCCATTTCTAAAAACGAGAAATTAGGATTACATACAAGAAAACAGCACCCATAGCATTGCATTGCATATCAAAAGATAAAGTGTAAATATGCCAAATTGGTCATTTACGTTTCCAGAAAACGAAAACTAGTCATGCTTTTCAAAAACATGTTTTTTAGCCATTTTGACTAAAAAATGACAGTCACACCTCCTTGTATTCTTTGGGGAGTTACTTGGCCATTTTTTTAAAAAATCGATGCGGTACATTTCTCGGTCCCAACAAATGTACGGTCCCGAGAAATGAAAAAGGACAAATTGGACAAATGAACTCAAATATGGCTAAAAACCCTTTGTTTGGAAACACGGGAAAATACATTTTTGTTATGGACAAATGGCCAAAAATCCAGCGGACTCTAAAGGGTAAATATACCTGTATTGACGCTTGCAGTTCAGCATTAGCATCAGGTGCTGGGACAGCTTTTGATTCTTTGGACCCTTTTCTGGACGATTCGACTCCACTCGCCTTTCCACCGGCCGCCCTTTGTCTGGCATTACATGGAATCAAGGTTGAATGTGAGAACAAAAGACAACATATCAAGTTGATAAATTATGAACGAAGACATATACATAGAGCCTAATGGTAGAAATAAGTATATATATATATATACAACTCCATAAAAGTATAGATGGGATTTATACCTTCTTGCCTCCTCATCTCGTGCTTTGGCGTCATATTCTTTGCTTGGTGGGTATTTCGGTAGAGACGAAGGATCACACGGTAGAGGCTTTGACGTGAAAAACTGGAAAGAGACAACTTGTGAACAATCAGTATATGAAAATACAGCTGCAATTTACGCTTGATAAACAAAAAAAGCAAATAAAGGACGAAGAATAATAAGTGTTTCAAATGCGGACTAATATTTCAGATTCAACAGAAGTCTGCAACATGAAGCGAAAACTGTATCCGAATAAAACTCCACCGTAATGGCACTTTTCAAGTGAACCACGCAATCCTTGATCTTCCGCATTGTAACCCACTATTATTCCAGCATCAGCGGCAAATCAACATTATTACGACATTTCAGTCCTCAATTTATCTAACCTATGCTTTACAATCAAAATCCTTCCCGTTTCTCAACACTAACTCCTTGAGATCGAGCACAATTCCGAACTTGAATGCATGACTGATGGGAAACGAGGCTTTGTTTTACTGTACCAAAACCATCAGACATTTACAACTTATGTACAAAACTTAATTTTGCTTTGATCAAACACATCATTTGACTGAATCTTTTAATTTCATAAACGATAAAGTCGAGCAACCAAATAACACAACAGCTTCTAAGAACATTAATCCTTTTACTAATAACTTTATGCCCTTAACTCTAGTATCTGATTAACAGATTGCGAAGATCATGGGCATCAACTAGTGGGCTGTTACTGCAAAGATGAAACTCCAGAGATTAACAAGCCAAACTTAACCATCCGCACCTTTCCCACATACTAGGATGTGTTCAAATTAAGAGCTCTAGATGACCACTAATAGTGGTATCAAATTTCAAGAGAGTGAAGAGATTACAACTCCGGAGAAAATGGAACTTGTGGAGAGAAAAATAAGCTTTACCTCACTATGAAGCGCAGAAGTCGTTGATCCTCTACGCTCTGGTTCAAGGCAAGGAGAGATTCCAGAAGTGATAAAGCTGAAGGAGGGAAATCCTTGAATGTCTCAGCCACACATCGCCTGTAAGGCTGTTGAGGTTTGAAGATTGTCGCGTGCGGTAATTTTGATGTTTTCCAGTATTCTTCCGAGGGTGAACCACAAAGTTTAAAGATTTTGTGCAGCTGTTCTACCTGCGTACAAAGTCAAACCATTTTTATCAACAAAAAGTCAATATTAGGGTCACTAGAGAATGACATATGAAAAATCAACAAAGGGAACCTTGCCTCAAGTTTGAGACAAGTTTTCTTAAGATATGCACCATGTAAATAGCAGACAAAATCTTTAAAATCAGAGGTTTTATAAGTGTACACAGGACCAAAGACCCGTGCAGTAAAAACTCACCAGACAAAATGATAAATCTGTGTCTAAAAGCAAGTCTCCAAAGGATTAATGTATTTAACTCCTATATTCAAGCCACAACTAAATTCCCTAGATTTCTTTGTTTGTTGCTGTTTATAATCTCAAAAAACCATTCAAACAAATTGTTTTGTATTTCAATTTCACTAAAGCAAAACCAAGAAGCATATATTACACCTTATAAAAGCTTCACAAGCTGATAGGATACCAGCCAGTACCACAAGTTAACGTGGTAATAACAAAACATGCAGTCTCAACCTGCTGATTGAGCATAAAGCTACTCTAAGAAAATAGTAGACTTTCTAGCTAGAATTGGTGTGTTGTTGAACAAATACCATATGCAATACTTTGATAATTTTAAATGCTCTCAAGGAGAGACGATGCATAAAATACATATAATATTGATTTGAGGCAAAATTCAAGCCTCTTCCTGGACAAGGGAATGAATTGAAGGATATCAGAACTAACGGTAGGCCATTGAAAAGTGGTGGTTCAGGAAATACCATGCAGCACACAACCAAACTATACTCATAATAACACAAAGCCGGCATAAACAAAAAACAATTGGATATTACTGTCAAGGAAACATGTAAATTTCGAGAATCCATGTGAGGGAAATTAAGAAAAAGAATATCTGAAGGGAAGGACAAGACAATTGGTTAAAAACTTAAAGAAAGACAAGCTTAAGAATAAATACTTAAGACTAACAGGAACATGTTAAACAACGTGATGTCAACTGCTATACGCAGATCTATGCAGTGATCATGTGAATGAAGTTAGCAATGCCGTAATAGTATAGATGACAATTTGCAACAAAACAAACAGGGCGTAAGATATAATGTCATTCAACAACCTATAACTACTAAGATATTTTGTATTTAAGAATATAGGAAGCCCATTCTTACATGAGCAAAATAAATAACCAAAATGATATCAACTTCCCATTATGTGCAGAAGCTATTTTATGTTTTCCTGTCAGCCACTTCATATGTCACAATTTTGGGAAAAGGAACACGGAAGTGAAAATATAAAACATTAATGAGCAACATCAATTTTCAGATTCCAAACAGAAATAAATACTATCTTTGATCCAAACAACAATGTGCCAATAATATTTTCTGTCTCTCTCTCCATCAAATTTCAGCACCATGCAATTAGAGTACAGGCAAGAAAATAAATGGGCTCAATAAAAATTTAAAAACCTTATTTAGCAGAGAAGGTACTCTGTCCGTCCAGGCATAATTGGTTTTCCTGCAAATAATTCAGCAAGAATGCAACCTGAACTCCACAAATCTACAGAAACGCCATAATCTGTTGCACCAAGCAAGAGCTCAGGAGGTCGATACCACAGGGTTACAACACGACTAGTTAGAGGCTGCTTTTGATTGGCCCGGAAAAAGTTGCCAGCCGAAATCACCAATTTTCAGATTTCCATGGTTGTCAATCAGAAGATTTGAGCCCTTAATATCACGGTGCAAGACTCCACGACTATGACAGTGTTCAAGTCCGCGAAGCAGTTGTTGCATGAAGCACTTTATCTGTTTGGCCATGCATAAAACACTTATGAAAATCAACATATAAAAGATACATCACTTCAGTTAGCTCCACATAGAAACATGAATAATTTTATTAAGTATAGTCAAAAGCAGCAATACTACAAAAAGTATAACAACATCTGAAAACCAGAATATAGAGTGTATGCAATTCAATATTTTACACAGTTTCTGCACTTATCCAGTGTTATCCTATCTTGACCAATCGAATTATAGCTAATTTTCAAATTCACACTCAAACCTATCATGGCTACATGTGATCATAAGTATATACTATGTATATTTTACATTTGATCCAGACTTCAAACTTAAAAGGTACGAGATGAGGAACCATGCCTAAATATAGCCAGTATATTTCCAAGGGGAACCAAAAAACAATTACAAATGAAACCACTAACACACCTGAGATTCAGTAAACCGAACTACTGGTGAAGCCGCGAGCCCAGCAAGATCATGTTCCATGTAATCAAATACAAGGTATAAATTGCCCGAAACCCTGGAAGTGACCAGACCATCAAGCTTCATGACATTTGGGTGATCAAGCCTACGTAGAATAAGGATTTCCCTTGCCATAAAACGGACGCTTTCTGGATCCATGTTGACAAAACGCACCTTCTTCAGTGCAACAACTTTTCCAGTTTCAAGGTCACGAGCTCTGTACACACTGCTGTATGTCCCTTGACCAATCTGATAAATTGGCATTACAGTTGAAATAATTTAAGCTAGAGATAAGAAAAGTAACTATTCAAACAATGTGAATATTTCACACAAATTGCTTTGGAAGCTGAAATCAAGTTAATGTTTAATAGCATAACCTGCATTGCTTCCAAGAATACAACTAATTTCTCTCGGCAAAATAATAATAACTAAAATGGTAATAAATAAATTAATAAAGCAATAGCATAATAATAATAATAACGATGACATTCATAATGGCCCTCCTGAGAATTCATTCACAGGACTCAACAGTTAAACATTATAAATATCAGGAACCTGAACCAGAAGGAATAACAGCATACGAAAAACCTAAAACAGCCAGCCTTTCAACTGAAAGACAATGAAATGAACTCATGTTTTTCACATCAAAGCAGTTACATTCTTCACCTAAAAGGGCAAGTCGACAAAAGTCTACTCCGTGTATTTCAGAAGATTTTTACTGAACTTTCTTGCAATTACACAAACAAGTGGATTTAGACGAACAAAATAACAAAATTAAATCTAATCAATGGAAACACAAAAGTGGAAGCACAAAAGCCAATAATTCACCACAAAATACAAACAAACAAGATATTGGTAATATATGTAAGAAAGAAGGTGACTGCATCATACCTTATCCAATTTCTCGAAAGAGTCTGCTTTCCGAGGTATCCATCCTTTGATAGCTTCCCCGGCCACAGAAGTCAGCCATGATGGCCATCCAGCAACAACTTGTGCCCCATCTACTCCATTTCTAACACTCAATACCCTACACATCTGAGGTTGTCCTCCTTGCTGCCCGGGATCCATTGTTTCCCGTATTTGCATTTGCGGCACAACAGCTTTCTCAAAAACCATAGGCTTCTTATCACCATCTTCCCAAACGGCTGGGGTGGAGGCCGCACTTTTCTCACCATTCTCTGTTGAAATAAGCCTTGCCGTTGCATCATTGCCTCCATTATCAACCTCCACCACGACGTCATCCTTTCTTGAGGACGCTACCAATTTCTTCGACCCTTTCTCTTTCTTGACTTTGTTCTCATCTTTTGCCCCTTTGGAGCAAATGCAGCCCATACCAAATGAAAGTTTCAGCCCCCTGTTTTTCTTAACAGGAAACCTAATATTTCTGAAACATACAACTAGTTTATTTTTCCCTAGTACCCGCAGCATTTAGCTGAAATTTTAACAGCATCCTCAGCACTTAAAACAATTCCAACAAATTAGAGATCCTTAATTTAGCAATTCAAACACCTATCCTTCATGTATATAACTCAATTTCACAAAATGTAGCCGCAATTAAATCCAACCAAAAGATGGTATCTAAAATCGCGTTCTCAGATCAACTAAACTTGTGAATGCAAAATATTCACCCCAAACCTTCAGAAATGTCCGATTCACAAGATACGAGAAAACTACAATCAAATTCAGAAACCTTATCAAACTTGTCGACAATAGAAGATTTGAACGGACCCAGATCACAAAATCAGATATTTCCAACAGAAATCAACCCACATTGCCAGAAAATTAAACAATGTAATAAATTTCTGCAAAACAATCTAAGAGAAAAATAAGGAAACAAAGGTAGCTTCTACTTTTCTGGGTTCCCAGAGAGAGACAAAACAAACAAAAACTCAATCAATCTGAAGCATGAATTCTTGCTTTGGCAATGGCTGTTCCTAAATTTTCTACTCTCGAGTGACTACGAACCGCTGATTTTATCCAAATCAACGATGTAAAAAATTTCTTAGAAAAGAAAATAAATGAAGGCGGGGAAATGACCTTATAGAAAACAGAGGAGGAGAGAGATTTTCGGATCTGAGGAGTGCCTATAAACGCGAATGACCGATTGAAATTTGGTCCAAAGAGAGAACTTGACAAGAACCCAATAAAATAAATAAAAATTTGAAATAAATAAATCAGTAATGACGAAAACCCAGAAAAAAAGGAGTAAAAACAATTGATTTCACCTTTATATCAAAAATGTGACTGAAATTACAACGAAAATTTCCATCAGAAATTCTTAATTTGGAGAGAGAGAGAGAGACAAGATTTGTTCTCGTGAGGAAGAAGGAAGGGATACTGTCATACTGGTGAGAACTATCGGGCCCACTTCATGTTTTTATATACTTGACAGGTGGCACACATGACATGGAGTGGGCACTAATAATAAGAATTAACCAAAATACGTGATACTCGACTTGAAATCGAGCATTAAAAATTTGTTTTCAGAGATTGTAATGGGGCAGGGCGGATTGGTATCTAAAGACTCAGACTCAAACTCACCCGTTCTTAAAATGGGATGAGGCGACTCGTCGTAGGTAGCGAGATGGGTCAACTCGTCTTGCCACGAATCAAATGAACTTAATTAGAAAAAATGAAAAAAGAAGGAAAAATATATTTTTCAGTATATTTATATAATATTCTTTACGAAGGTTGTTATTTTCAATTTATAAAAATTAGAGATAGTATTACAAAATAATATGTATTAAATACATTTAAAAAATATAGGTGGGCGGGGCGGGTATCCGTGGGTGGAAGTGATATACAGACTCGTCCCGCCACGGGTCATCGAGAGGGGCGGGATAGGCACCCAGAGATGGGGGCAAGGCGGGCGGGTACCCGCATGCCGGGGCAAAATTGTCATCCCTAGTTCATTGAGTTTGGTTCGTGAACATAACGAACCAAGAATGAACACATTTTTTCGTTCGATAAAATATAGAGTTCAACTCAAGCTCAGCGTGAATAGTTAAAAAAATAAAACATGTGTTTGAATATCAAACTACTCGAGCACATATGAGCTCGATTTGGTTGATAATCAAACAAGCTCAAATATAATTTTCAAAATTCGAATTTTATTCAAACAGGCTTTAACATCACAGAGTTGCATTTCTATATATTAATAATTAGATAATTCAATCTTTTTAAATTATATCAGTAATGTACATTCAATTTTTCATTCAAAAATTTCACCGTATTGTCTCACTCAATCCGTTTAAAATTTTCAGACACAAAAGTGACAACACATATTTCTAAATCTTGGTTGCTGATTGGCAGAGTGTGTATGATAAGTTCTGAAAAGGTATAAGAATAAAAAAATTAAGAAATATATATATATATATATATATCAGTAAAAATAAACGAAAAAATTAGAGATGTTACTGTCAAATTCTTTCTGATACAGATTCAGTTGATTACGCTTGGGGGTGGGTGGATGGGGTGGGGGTAGGAGGAATACAAATGCTTTTATTTCATTTCCATGGACCACTTCCATATAGAATATTATTTCTTGATTAAGTTTATACCATTTTCTTTTTCTTTTTTTTTTTGAAAATGAATATAAGTGATACTTTTTTTAGGATTTTGACTAAACATACTTAATTTTTTTTTTTTTTTGTAAATCTATATAGTCAACATGGACACGTAATTATCCAATACTTATTTTGCTTTTGCATGAAACTCTATAAATAAATAAATAATCAACCCATAGAACATGAATATCTCATCAATCCGAAAATGAAATCACATGGGCTCGAGAGCGTGAATGGTTGATCTTTCGTTCGTTTCATTTGTATTTTCGGAGAAATCGGTGTGGAAAATTATAATAATAGAATTTAAGAGTGTGATTGGATGTTGATGGAAATGTAATAATAATAGTTGATGTGATGATTAAGGTTGCGATTGGATACATAATGATTTCCATTTTCATTCGATAGAGAACTTTTTTTTTAGCCAAACATACAATTGTTCGAAAAATTTAAGAATATATATTATTCTCTCACTTTCACTTTTTTTAATTTTTTTTCTTACCAACACATCTACACATTTTTTCACAAAAATGTCAAAAATCTAATCATTACACATTCTTCCATTAATTTTACTATTTTCTAAACATATTCAATCATTATTTAACTATTTTTAAATCAAATCAACTTTTATCATTAATTTTTCATCTCACATTCAATCACACTCTCAAAATTCATCTTTTTTCTTCCAATTTTTTTTTACTATTACTATCTAGCAAAAGAAAAAATTCAAAAGAAAATCATATCCAATCGCACTCTGAGTTTGGTAAATGACTAGTGATTGGAAATTTTACAGTGAGTAAATAGTATCGTGATGTGAAAATATAATGATAATAGTTGATATGATATTTTTTTGTGAAATTATGATTGGATATGATTGATGGATGGAAAAAAAAAACGACTATTATATTTATTGGAAGAAAGATCACAACCAATCGCATGTTAGGAAAAAAAATGCAGTAGAAATTTTGCACAAAAAAAAAGGAAAAATTACAACCAAACACAACCATTGCGGTTTTCTTTTCATTTGAATGTTTTAAGGTTGAAATTATAACTCGATGAGTCAAGCTGAGTATTTTAAAAAGTTCTATATACCCAAGCTTCAATTTTGGGGTAGAAATATGAAGTTCAGTTTCTAAAGAATTGGTTAGTTAATGACCTAGCTTTATTTAAAATTTTAAACCAGCTACTCAATAATACAAATTTATTATTTATTTTTTGAAAAAATTAATACGTATTTATAAACAATCACAAGTTAGAAAAATTTGTACAAATGTACATATACCTGCACTGAAATTATTGAATTTTTAAATCATTATAATTTGGTTCAAACCCGACCTATATATGATCTAAAGCTCAAAAAGTCAATCTTTTGAACGTTAAATATTAATTGAGAGAATAACACCTCTCTCAAAATATAATTCTTCAAAAATACCTTCCTCCAAAAAACCCAAAGCATAATCAAACATAGCCACCACTCTGAAATTAATAGCAATTTCACCAATGGAACAAAAGGTTGTTGATGATGGACTTGACCACAAGCCAACTCATATATTTGTAGGAGGATCAATCATATGAACCAAGTATAATGTTGGGTTAAACAATAAAATTGGGTGTCTATTCTTGAGTTTATTTTGTAAACATGATTTGATGGAATCCTGTGGAATATTCCGTCGGCGACAAGTTTTAAGGGTCAAAATGTAAATCCCACGAAGTTTGTATGTGTAAACGAATAAATATATATAGGAATTGTGTAAAAAAAGTAATAGTTTGAGGGGGTTTAATGTTTTTAATTTTTTATCCTTTTTTCATATCTCACGAGTCACATCTTCAGAGAATGTCTTTCATATTTAATGCTCCTGAAGCCAGCTACTGCAGCTCGACCCCTAAAAGTTATCCAATCTAGCTTTTATCAAAATCCACCCTTTTAGACTGATCCAGGCTCGGTCCATCCTGACCCATTTATTTCCACCACACAAGTCTAAATTGAACCCATAGTCATTTATATCAACATGTATTAACCACCTATATCTACTTTATATACTACTATTTTCAAACTATATCAACCTAGTGAGAACCACCACCAACAAATCTTATAAATATGATATAATATATACAAATTAAATATTAAAAGTGAACTTCACCACTGTCAACTTTTCAAATTATTATGTGCATAAAAAATTTAAAATAGTACTTTCATCTTTATCACGTACTTTTAAATTCAAAATTATCTCAAAACTACTCAACCAAGCATAGTCTCATTTCTAAACTAATATAAAAATTAATTTTCATTCATCTAAACACAATCTCACTTTTCTGGCTAGACTTTTGGTCTGAAATTTGGGTTGTGAAACCAGAGTAATGAGAGACGCAAAGTCTAAAATTATTGCCATCTATCCCAGTTGAATATATTCTAATAAATGGCAAAAGCTACGGTGCTATTGCTTGTATTTCCTTTCATTCCTTATATTTTCATTTTGCGGGAGAATAACAATAAGAAGTTGTGGTAGCAATTGCTTATAAACAAATTCATTTTCGTTTCATGTGAATGCTTATGAAAATTTCCAAAAGTACACTATTGATTCAATTTTATTTTTCTTTCTTCCACCAATCACTTTTATACGTTTTTCAAAAAAATCATTAAATCTTCAATCATTATTACACATCCACCCACAAATTTTATTATTCACTCACTCACATTTTTAACTACTAATCATATTCAATCACTATTTCACTCTTTTTATATCAAATTAATTTTCATCATTATTTTTTTTTATTTCATATCCAATCACAATATCAAAATTCATCTTTTTTCTTCCAAACTTTTTTTACCACTATTCTCGATCAAAAAGAAAATTTTCAAAATGAAAACATATTCAATCCCAAGTTTTGAAAGAACATTTGAAAATGTAAAAAATGTGATATATTATGTGGAGTGACTGTGAGTCAAGTGAAAAAGTAATGATTATAGTTCAGGTGTGAGAATTACAATTACAAGTTCTTCGAAACATATTCCTACTCAAGGGGCACTTAGGACCATGATATATTTAAGGGATAATTACAAAAAATACTCCTAAAATTTAACCTAAATACAACAACATCCAGGTATCTTTAAGAATTACAAATACTCCCTAATATTTATTTCTATTTTTAAAAATGCATCCTCAATAGGGGGTATTTTTTAAGTAATTACATACCTCAAAGGGTTATTTTCAATAGGGGGTATTTTTTAAGTAATTACATACCTCAAAGGGTTATTTGTAATACTTTAAGGGGTATTTGTAAGTCTGAAAGATAATCAGGTTTCTTTGATAATTAGGTCAAACTCAATGGTACTTTTATAATTATCCCTATATTCCCCAGTTTCCAGTGATCATTGCTTCGACATGTGGAATTTTAGGACCTTAAACATAAAATCTCAATCATTGTCAAAACAGAATATTCTGCCAGAAAGAAGTTAGATGCAATACAAGAATACCCCACCACAGATAAGCTGGTGGAAAAATAAGACCAAAAACAAAATGATCCTCAGCTTTTAACCGCAAGAAATCACTTTTTAAAGAATACCCCACCACAGATAAGCTGGTGGAAAAATAAGACCAAAAACAAAATGATCCTCAGCTTTTAACCGCAAGAAATCACTTTTTAAGTGTTTGTAAATGCTGGCTTTTGTTTTTGTCAAAATCTAAAAGTTGGGGGCGGGGTGCTTCTGGTTTTTCGTAATTCTATCCAAAAGCTAACTTTGAAAGTGTTTTTTTCCTAAACACTTCGACTTTTATTTTTCAAACACTGTTATTTTCCTTCTACTACGATAAATCACTTTTTAAAAAGGCATAAGTGTTGCCAGGGGCGGAGCCACCATGTGGCTCAGGGGGGCCCTGCCCCCCCCCCCCCAACTTTTTCCTTTTTTCTTTTTAGTACCTATATTTTTAATATTTAGTATTTTGGCCCCCCTCAAGATTTTGTTGAATAAAAATTATTCCATGAATTTTAGTAAGTTAAATTGGTGATTTTGTAGGTCTTATTTTATCTTATTATCATCTTAAAATTATATTTTCTATCCATCAAAAGATAGGTTTCTCATTATTATTTGCTAATATATATTGAAAAGAAAATTATAAAAAAAAGGATAAATTAATTTGTCAAGTTTTCATGATATGCAAAAGAGACTCTAAACATGTTAAGAATTTAATGATGTATTTTGTAAAAATTTACTAATGAATATTAATATAGTTTTTATTTGTAATTTTAATTTTTTTCTCCATTTTTTTATTTATTTTTCGTGCCAACTTTAAATTATATAGATTTTTTGTGCCGTGTTGGATTATCCATGTCATAAACGGGTTGTGTTCGTGCCGTGTATCTTGACACAAATAATTGAACGAGTCGTGTTCGGGTTCGTGTCAGACCTATAATATCGTGTCAGAACACGAGCCGCGAACACAAAACACGACAAGATTAACACCCCTAATCTTGGCCCCCCCTTACCGGTTGTCCTGGCTCCGCCCCTGAGTGTTGCAAATATTCCCTAAGTTAGTTGGCTAAGGAAAAGAAAAATACAGCATCTCAAGGGAAAAATTCATATTTTATCAACACCTGTGGGTAAGTGCTGAGCTCTGAGCTCTGGGGATGATTAAATTCAAGCCAATAAACAACCAATATTCACTAGAAGTGATTATGCCAATAGTTTCTATCGTATCCTAAGATAAAAATTGAAAAAAGATGTCAATGAAATATGAAAATCCAAACATATCCACGTTAGATGTGATTTCACACAAGGTTCGTGCTAAACTTCATGCCTCTGAGAAAATTCCCAATCGACATTGCATAATCACATTATCCAGGGACGGACGCAGAAACTGTAGCATGGGGGGCGAAATTGAAAATATTTGAGAGAAGGGTGGGCGAAATTGGAAATATTTAGAGAGACAAATAACTTGTATATATGTACATATGTACTACATAACATAAAAATTTGAGTTCCGTCCCTGACATTATCAGAAAACAGAAAATCATGTACAAGTGCAACCACAAATCTAAAGAAGTAAAAGAACTAAGTGATTGTATAATCACATTATCAGAGAAACTAGTTTAGAAGAACAAATCACAAGAAGAATTTTTTTATCTTGTGTCCATTTTCGATGAGTAGGGAAACTACTCTTAAGGAGTCGGGGACGAGTGCATGTATATTAGAAAACTGATGCGAGACGGGGTGCTCTTTAGAATATGAAGCACTGGCCAGCACGGCCGTCAGGTAAAGCAATGGTCTCAATTACTTCTAACTACGTAAAAATGAGATAGGGCAAGCAATACAAAAAGATTCGTGTTTTATTAGAGAGGATGGCTGCAGTTCAAAATGTATCGTAATTTGAACACAAAATAGTTATAGATTAGGAATTCTAATATTTCGAGTATATCACAGCATCATCGCAAAGCTAACGCTTGATTGTGCCAATCCATTTCAATCTTCCTTTAACTTACTTATTGCTAGACATCCAACCAAGAGTGTGTATAACAAATGAATTCAACTGGGGCATATATTAAGGTAGAAAGGAGAAAAAACTCATTCTTCACATTATCTTAGTTCAATGCTACAGGTTGACAATATAATGAGAGGACGATAAGAGGGCAATCATATATCTTTAATCAACTTTTCAGAATGTGAACAGAAAAGGAAAAAATCATACAAATATGCAGTTAAAAAAATTTTATAAGCACCGGTATAAGTCTATGGATAATCGGTCCATAAAGAATCTCACAATTACTGAGCTTATAAAGATGAAATAATATGGACCTATGAGTTTAGCTCCTCAGTGGTCTAGACAAGCATATATTTATTAGGGATAATTACAAAAAGCCCCCAGGTTTGGACTAATCACAAAAAAATCCAGAGATGTTTCAAAATTACAAAAAGCCTCTTCAGGTTTGATTATGTCTTAAATTTAAGGGGGTAATTGTAATATTTCTATAAATATCAGGGGGGTTATGAAATATTTTATGCTTATGAAGAGGAAAAATGTAAGACGGAATCAAACCTCAAGGGGCTATTTGTAATATTCAAAAATCTCTGGAGTTTTTTTTGTAATTAGCCCAAACCTCAAGTTTTTTTTTTGTAATTATCCCTATTTATTATGACAATGTGGTTGACAGGGAAGCTTATTAAGCTATAGTCTTAGAGGAATTCTGGCATATGTGAGCACAACAAAGCAAATAGGTCACACTTTATTTGAGCATTATTATACAAAATGGAGACATCTATACAGACCCCTTATTTAAATATAGTATAGGGACGTAAAGGAATACCTCGATTATAAGCTCCGAGCTTCAAATAATATACAACTATGTGACTTCATCTCATATGTTGCTAACCCGGCCTCAACAGGAACACCATCCACAGTGAAAAACCCGGGAAAAGGAAGTGCTGTATCGACCAGACAAACCCAAGTTGTGTCAACTGCAAGTGGTGGGAGAGTAACTTTTTCCGAATGATCACCACTGTTGAAAGCAATAAATAAGTCACCACCGGCATTTAAAGAACCGGATGTTGATTGGCTTAATTGTGCATCAGCTTTCAAAGTCATAGCTAGAAATTTGCACGACTCGTCATCCCATTTTGGCGGGGATTGTTCGGTACCACGCCATTCAATGTTCTCTTCTTTCAGAAAGCTCCTATTCTGAAGAAGATCGTCGCCTTATTTTCAATGAGCTCAAAAATGAAATGAATTTTGCAACCTGAATCCCAAAGCCTGAGTTTAAGCCATTCCAATCCAACGGTTTTCGGTCGGTATATGCTGGGGAGCCTCCAGTTGATTGGCCGCACTCGTCTCCCATGTTAAGCACCGGCACGCCCAAAGAAATAAACAAAATGAAGAGGAAATTGCGGATCTGTTTAAGACGTGTCTCTAGCACAACGGTTTTATTCGTGGGGCCCTCTTCCCCACAGTTCCAACTACACTGTGGTTCCAGATCACTACCACTGAAGCTGACTAAGTCGACGAGAGTAAGTCCGACATTTCTTGTAATAAAATTGAAAGAGAACGCCGGGCCTCGGCCACTCAGAAAGAGATCCCCGCTACCACAAAGCCGTGTCGCGAGGTTGCTTATAGGTCCTTGACCCCTCAAAAAGTTCCTGACGTCGACACAAAATTTTCTGTTCATCTCCGCCCATCTCTTCCAGTGAGGAAAAGCCATTTCTTTCGTCTCCACGCTGTGTGGGTCCCACGAGTCTGCTATTAGCTTGACTTTCGAAAGTAACGGATCGAAAGCAATAGCTTCAATCAAAGGAGGGCGTGAAAGAAACTCGCCATGGCCACCTCTCGTGAGAGAAGATGCGTTAACGAAACAGAATCCATCGATATGAAACTCAATTACCCAGTATCGGAGACTCTCTAAGATCATTTGTTGAACAATGGGGTAATTGCAATTTAAAGCGTTTCTAGATTTCAAGTCCTCTCCTCCATTAACACTATAATAAGAAGAATTATCAATTTCTCTTAGTGATGCAAGCTCACTAGTGTGAGTGAAAACAACTTCCAGTAAGACCTCTATTCCACTGGCATGCAGTTTCTTCACCATCTCCTTCATAGATTTAGCAACAGTCTTCGGGTCGCCCGAAGGTCCATATAAGCTTCCAGGAGAAAAGAAATGCCAGGGGAAATAGGGTCCCTTTTGCTCATCAAAAGGGAAGATTGGCTCTAATAAGACGGCGTTGACGCCAAGATTCTTGAAATGATGCAGTTTCTCAGAAATACCAGCAAAAGTTCGGCAATATCACCAGGTAACTTACTGGACTTATCTATCGTAAAACGTGTAACATTCAATCTATAGATAATTAATCTCTCCATTGGTAAGCTAGGACGAAAATCACCACTCCAATCAAATGCAGGTTCCTCGCACAGTTTTCCAAGGAATTTTCGAGGTAAATCCAACCCAAAGTCTTCGATAACCTAGCGTAAGGATCCAACAGAACACGATGCCCTTTATTTTCAGTACCATTCCTGCATCGATAGCCATAGCCCACAAAGGGCAACGAACAATCTACCAAAGCATGCCAAATATCACCCGAGCGATTGACATATGGATCGAGATCAATCTCCAAAGCAGGTTTGTCTGCTCTGGTGTCTGCATATAGGCATAGAACAACACTCTCCACGTTGCGTGAGAAAAAGGCAAAGTTGATGAGTCCATCATCTGTAAAAGAAATGCCCAATGGAGACGGACGCCCCGAGCCAAAACCTACTGGGACAATGAAATTTGTTTTCCTGTGGCTTCTGATTGTTGACAATTTCAAATTAGAACCTAATTGGGACTTCAATAGAATTGAGACATAGAAAGGCGCTAAACTTTCGTCAAAATCTAACTCAACAGCTAACGTACCAACAGAATTTTTCGTGAATGGGGTTTCAATGGTACTCTGTTTGCTATCAGCACTGGATTCTTTAAAGTCCAACGGCATAAAACTTGTTGAATCAGATCTGAACAGCCCCCAGATCATAAATAGCTCCCCCTGTCCTTCACAATGCTCCAAGAATTCAACTTCAACATGAAGTCCATATTTGTTATTGCTCTTTTTTTTAATAAATACCTTTAATTGACCACCGATCTCCATCATAAATCTATAAGTTGCCACATTTTCTGACATTTTCACAACAGAAACATCTGAAGTTGCCAATGCTTTCAGTACATGATGGTCGTAAGAAATCCTTCTGGCAGGTTTCATAAGTTGTCCGTGAACTGTTTTCTGTTTGAGATTCAATTTATTAGAATCACTTGTAACCCTTCTCCCATTTTCACCACAACTGGCAGCAAACAACTTGGATGATTCCAAAGCTTCAATGCTTAGGCAATGTGATTGCATCACATATGGTACTGGAAGCATGGCCATTCACACATACAGCAAGGATTAAAATCACAAAAACGGAGTTTGATTAGATTATATTCTTGAGACGCAATATCTTCCTGCCCAAAACAAGAATATTGGATTAGATGGGGGGAAAGCTAAAACGCAGACTTTAAAAATTCAGTCCTACTACAAATAGGGAAGGGGGGGAACACTAACCCCCCCCAACCCACCCCAGACACACACACACAGAGTCCATTTTTTCTTGGGTAAATGGCATATCACCCCCCTAATTTGACAGTTTTTAGCACATAACCCCCAAAATCAACACAACACCACTTCACCCCCTAAATTTAAAGTAATGAGAGCACTTTGCCCCCCAAAAGCCCATTCGGGGCAAGAAATTAAATAAAAATTGAGGGGGCCTTTCTAATGGATATTCTTGGCATGCCAAAATGCCAAAATTCACAAAAGAAAAAAAGTAAAATTTAAAATTATTTGTAATTTATTAAAAACAATTATAAAACATCCAGACTTATTCAAAAGTCTAAAAATTTAAAAAAAAAATGATAATCTGATAAAAAAACTAAAAATAGTAAAAATATCGAAATTATTTTAAAACCCTAAAATTATAAAAATAAAATATGGATGTTGTTGATAAAACTATAAATCATTTATAACACAATTTGACATTTATTTAATATATTTTAAATTCCAAAAAAAAACTCAAAACTCTTTGTAAAATTTTCTAAAAATATTCAGATTTTAATATCCCGATTCTGATATCCTATATTTCTAAAAAGTTTTAAAATTATTCCAAAATCGGTTTTGAGTTTTTAGAAAATTTTAGAAAGAGTTTTGAGTTTTTTTTTTTGAAAATTTTAGAAAGAGTTTCAGATTTTTTTTTTATATATGATTTATAGTTTTCTCAACAATTTCCATATTTTATTTTTATAATTTAGAATTTTAAATTTTTTTATTTTTATTTTTAGTTTTTTAAACAAATTATCGGATTTAATATTTTCAGTTTTTAGATTTTTGAATAAGTTTGGAATTTTTATAACTTTTGTTTTAATAAATTGCAAATAATTTTAAATTTTTTTTGTTGTTGTGAATTTTGGCATACCAATACCCATTAGAAAGGCCCGCTCATTTTTATATTTAATTTCTTGGCCCGAATGGGCTTTTGGGGGGCAAAGTGCTATCATTAGTTTAAATTTAGGGGGTGAAGTGGTGTTATGTTCATTCTGGGGGGTTATGTGCCAAGAATTGTTAAATTAGGGGGGCAACATGCCATTCACCCTTTTTTCTTTTCTATTTTTTTTCCCTCTTCAGGGTATAGTGCATATAATTTTGGAGAAATGATACCTTAAAAAAGTTTAAAAAATTCTATCAAATTGTTAATGTAATAGGCAATAGCTTTTTGATTGTTCCATAGATAATATCAACATCAAGAAACACAGTTGTCATATAATCATATTGGCCCAAAAAAAACGGATGGGATCTTCTATTCCAAAACCGTGTTTCATATCTTATTCCAATCATGTGGATGATTGACACGTGTATTACACTTACCATGTTTATTTTCAAGCATAAATCAAGCATAAATTGTGGGATTCTAATATGGTAAGTGTAATACACTTGTCAATCATCCACACGGTTGGAATAAGAGATGAAACACGGTTTTGGAATAGAAGATCTCATCCGCAAAAAATATTTCAGATACATCTTCGATAAGGACTATTGCTCCCTAAAAAAGGAAGAAAAAAAAGGGTACTGCATATAAACAAATAAGTAAAATGCAATTGCATTAGTAACTAGAAAAATCCCAATCACTCAGGAAAACAATGCAACACATTGAGCCAACTAAGTACGAAGAACAACAAGTGGATTCTCTATTTCAGGTGGTGTTTCATCACGTATTCCAACATCACTATTACACGCTAAATGTACAAAATGACGTCATCAATGCACACGTAGCATGGACTGATCTTACTAAATATGAGATGAAACACAACATGAATATAGAAAGAGTACGGATTGTCAAAAACTGCCGCAAGAGTTATAAACATACAACAAAACAAAAGCTTCTAATTTAAACGGAGGAAGTCGGGATGCGCGTACTTCTTCAAAAATGTTAAATTATGGGGGGCTTGGTACGGTCCAAACTTGAAGCGTACCCAATATGAGAAGAAGAGCTAGCCACCCAAGTGAAGTTTCATCCTAAAACCAATTGGTGATTGGAGGAATAGTTCACTAGGTTTATAAGTTAAACTCTCTTTCTCTAATTAATAAATGAGACCTAAGGGGCAACTCACAAGTGACATGGGTGGCGCCATTCACACCCCCTTTTTCCTCTAAGCACACCCCCTCCACCATAATGACAAAAATGCCATGAATTTAAAAGACTATATAATACTCTTAGTATGGTAGATGGCATGATGGCTCAAATGATAGATGTCATGATGGTATAATAACTCAAATGGGATGGTATGATGGCACGGCCATCGTGCCAACCTGCCATCATGTCATGTGGCACGATGCCTCAAATGGGATGGCATGATGGTACGATACAATGGCGGATCCAAGGGGAGCAAGTGGGGGAAATTTTCCAAGATTGTTTTTTCTTCTTTAATGTACTTGTTATTTAGTCTATAACTATGGATATACTAAGGGAAAAATACATCTACCCCACCAAAATTTTTGAGAAAAAATCTTGTAATTGTCTTAAAAAATAGGTTTGCGCTCCCAAGTCTCAAATCCTGCATCCGCCACTGGCACGGTAAATGGCATGATGACATGATGACTCAAATGGGATAGCACGACCATCATGCCATGTGTGTTTAATGAAGGAAGGGTAAATTGGGGAGTATTGGGGGTGTATTAAGTAGACATGTTGTTTTTAAAAGAGAGAATGTGGTGTATTTAGAAAGTTCGTGTACTGGTGTAAATAGCTGGCGCCCAAGTGACATATCTCATAGAAAAAACAGTAAAGAAAATAAAATCCCCAAAAACAGTGATAATTCACTTCTCCGGGAGAAATGAAACAAACACACTTCCAGAAAGTAAAAGCAACTTCAAAGATAAAGTACATTACTAATTGCGCAGAGTGATTCAAATCTTATTCTACAGTTCAACACAGAATCAGAGGCATTAAGCAAACTGCAAAAAAGAAGCAAGATACAATCATGGCGGAAAAAAAGAAAGAGAATTAGAACTCACAGCCCATCTGGAGATGTAAATAGCCCGTACAGAGTAACTCTATCAAGATCAAAATTGCCCTGGAGGTGGATAATGATGAGCAAAGAATGTTCACTGATATTTCATCGAGGCTTGGAGAAAATAAGAACAGAAAAAATGAAAATTGGAAATAAAGTGTTATTTCTTTTTTAATCAAATAATTTGCGTAATATTTAAACGTGTATATGGATCAGGACCGTGAGGGCCGTGCGTATTGCCAAAGTTATTCTCAGGACCAAACCCATGTTTTCCCTCAATTGAAGTTGGGCTTGGCCCAACATCTTCAAATTTAGAGAAACTTTTTTTTTTTTTTTTGACAGAAAAATTTGGAGAACTTTTTGAGAGATTATTTTACTTTTAATTTTAATCCTGTAACTTTGGCTTATTGCAAATAAATCCTTTTGCTTAAGTTCTTTATCGGTTAGGGCAATTGGTTTGGTTTAGGGCAGATGTCCGAGACCCACCCTGCAGAGCTGGCTAAATGTTAGGGCCGGCTCAATTCGGGCTAGTGACAAATTTCGGGTCGGGCCGGAGGGTACGACTTTTGATCGTATCACAAAAATGTTTAGTTTAGTCTAACCCGTGTATATATTTTGTACACAAAATCTATTGGGTATGGGCTAAAAATTCGCCAACTCACCCGTCGGTAGGGCCAAATAGGCACGATTGTTTTTTTTTTTAGGGGGGGCGCTAAAAAACCATAGCCTTATCCAATCCAAGTCTCGGGTCAGGTTGCATTTTGGTAGTTCTACAACTCTATCCCGAATTCGACAATGACCCACTAGACCTCCCGAATCCAAATATAATGCCTATTCAACTAAAAATGAATGAAAACTTAGGTCTTATTTGTTTATGTTTCCAATGGCCAATTTTCAATTTCCAACTATTCATAGAAATGGAATCATGTTTGTTTCTAAATTTTCCAATGGAAATCATCATTTTCATTTTCCAATTTTCACATAAAACAACATCTCAAACCTATATTTTCAATTTCCAACCCTATACTATACCCTACATCACTAATCAATCACTTTCTCACATTTTCATCCAATTATACATGTGGGGCTCTCTATTACCAACTTCATCTACTTAAAATATTACCATTTTTTAATTATATATTTAATGGGACCCACCAACCTACAATCTTCCAAATATAATATTATATATACAATTAAAAAATTCAACCACTATCAACTTTTCAAATTATTATATACATAAAATAATATTTCAAAACTACTCAACCAAACATAATCTTATTTTCAAACCTATATAAAACTCATTTTCATTCTCTCATCCAAACATAATTCCAGTTTTCATACGAAAACCAATAAATTCTCAAAATTCTATTTCCAACACTAGAAACTGGAAATTGTCCATGAAAACATAACCATACAAGGCCTAAGTTTCTTTTTTGTTGTTGTTAAATTTCACATAAGCCCAGCATGTGATTTTTACATGTTATAGTAGATAGTAGAACTAAAAAAAAACTAGATAAAAACTCTTTTAAAAGACTACACGTCAAAAATGAAATAAACAAACACTAAATCTCTGAAATAGTTTAGAGGACTAAACAAAATTTGCCAAATAGAAACAACCAAAATACTATTGTAGCATTTATACACTAGACATGCGTCACATGCCCAGATGTGAGCCATGTTTTTTTTTTTATTTTTCATTAATGTTTTTTAAATTGTAAAGCTTTGAAAAGTATAGCTGTCAAAAGCACCAGGCCGGGGCTTTTCCTAAAATCGGTCTGGATCGGGTCGCGCCAAACAGTACCCTGGTGCTTAGGCCACAAAATATGGGAATCAAGCCCGACCCAGACATTGAAAAATACACTAAAAATGACGGGCCGATCGGGTTAGCCCGCCGGACCGGGCCGATCGATCTGGGCTTTTGAGGCCTGATTTTTTTGGGCCTATAATATTAAGGCCCACTCCGGGGAAAAAAAAAACTGGGCTGGTCGGATCGGGCTGAAATTGACAGCTCTATTGAAAAGTGATTGTTATATACTTTTTCAACCATGTATCCAATAAGACAACAACCCATTGATGGGCCACGTCACTTAAGTCAGCATTAACATTAGGCTCTCATTCCCTCATATTTACAAAGTTGCCACCATTTCATTTCTCAATATTTTACAGTGGGTTTGGCGGATCCGTCCCATGAATTTAGACCCATGAGCAGGGCCGATCCTACCAATTTTTTTTACCTGAGTTGAGCTTTAATTTGAGAATGTTTAATTTTTTGCCTCTTTAATTTGAGAATTGTTTAATTTAGGGCTTTTGATAAAAAATTAAATGTGATATATTGTTAGCAATTAGCAAGGCTACAAGGCCCAATGGAATATGAGTCTTTCATTCTTGTGATATATTGTTAGCAATTAACATGGCTACAAGACTAGAAGGATTTAGGCCCACACAATATGGATCATTCATTCTAAATCACAAAATACAAAAGTAATTGGTGAGTTTTAAGGTGGAATGCATCAATCACTGCGCTATACACAAACTTTGTTCATAAATTTATTTATTTTAGATTTAGATATGTGTTATATATAAAAGGTATACATAAATATTTGTCCCCTAAATTTTGTAAATTTTTTCGGGCCGGGTCAATTGACTCGTCCGATTAATATTAGGAGCGATTTGCCCGTGAGACGGTCTTATATAAGTTTTTGACTTTAATATTATATAAGTCCACATTATCTTATCATGTTCGTACTCAAATAATAAATATTACCATTTATTGTCCAGAAGGGCAAATTAACAAATCGCTCATAGTTGAAGGATATAATTAGGGGTGTTCATTCGGCCAAATTGAAATGAACCGATAATTCGGTTAACCGGTAATTCAGTTGGCCAAATTCCAGAACTAAAACCAAAATGAATCGGTTTTCCGTTTTAGTTTGAGGTGAATCGATAATTAAAAAAAAAGGGAAAACCTTGGAAATGTAGACTGCACTGCAGTGCCAAAAATGAACCCACCTACCAAAAAAAAAACAAATATTGCAAGTTCCAACAAAAACCAAAAAACATGAATATAGTCCTACACGTTACATTACACTATTATAATCCTCAGATGCAAATGTATAACAAAAGTGCAAGTGCTCACATCATATAGTCCCATACACTACAGTCGAACAAAAGTGCTCACATCGCAAATCACACCTAGTAATCATGAGTTACATTACAAACAGAAACAAAATATCAATCTTCTACAAATACATAATTAATAACTGATTAAAGGCTAAAATTATGCACAATTTACAAGTTAGGGACTTAAAGTTAGGGTTCTAAAGAAATAAATATGAAAAATTGAAATATACCTGATTAACTAAAATCGTAAGACTATGTGAGGTTGTGCTCCGCCGGATGAAGAGGGACGATCGCCGGAGTCGGACTGTGCGTGAGGCTGACTAGATGAGGGAGAGATACGAGAGTTGAGACAGACATAAGCAGAAGTGTAGAAACAGATGAGAAAAGTGAGACTGTGATTGGTTGTACTTTTATTCCGTCCACTTTTATTTTCTGAGTGAATAGTAATGATTTTTTTTTTAAAGTGAAAGTTGGATAAATATAGAAAAAATAATAATTGTATTGATGTGACTAATAATCTTTTAGAGATGTCGATTGTTTTTGAGCTTTTTTTGTGAAAATAATAGTGTAAAATATAACGTAAGAAAATCGAATAAAAAATAAATAAAAAATAATCTAAAAATATGTAATAAGAACCTCATTGTATATATTTTGTTAACAAAGTTAAAACAAAAATAATAAATAAATTAAAGAAATTATCGAAATTCTTTATATAAATAGGGAGATGAGAGAAATAAATAGTATAATAAATAGTTAGTCGACCGAACCGAAACCTGCGCCGAAAATTCAATTCGAACCGAATGGTTCGATTTTTATTTTTAAATTTTTTGGTTATTCGGTTCGATTTCCCCTTTAAAATTTCGATTACCCGAACCGAATAACTGAAATGTTTATTTTAATAATATCATAAGTTGCATATCCCTAGATGGAAAAGAGGTGTCAACTCCGGGCCGGCCCGAACCAGCCCGATCGGCCCGGTCCGACGGGCTAGCCCAAAAAGCCCGATTTTTTAGTGTAATTTTCATTTTTAGGTCGGGTCGAGTTTCCCATTTTTGTGGCCCAGAACACTGTTTGGTCCGACCATGCCCGGCCCGATTTTTCGAAAAGACCGCGGGCTCGGGTCGGCCGTCCCGGCCCGATCTGTTGACAGCTACTCACCCATGGAATAAGCGTTTACCATTTCTTTTAATTTTACGGAGTAACAACTAACAAAGTAGTGTCAACTGTCAAGTTCAGCGCTTCAACACTGAAATAAATAATTTATTTTATTTTTATCTAATAATAATGAGTAATGACTTGGGTTTATTGGCTGGCGACAGGCTGTCAGCAACAAAGTCCCCCACTCTCTCATTTCAAAAGACTACAAACCTCTTCCTCCAATTGTTTTTATTCTCTTTTTCTCTCACACATACACATACCTTTTCTCTGTGATTTTTGCTTGATTTTGCTCTCTTTCACACACTAGGGTTCTAAGGTGGATTTCAGATTCGTAGTTTGAGGTCGGCGGATCGGTCGTTACCAACTCGTAAGCTTTCTCCAGATCTTATTTCTTGTATGTTTGTTTGGTGTTCAGTTTGTTTTTTTAATGGTGAATTTAGAGTGCGATTTCTAGTTGGGTGAATGTACGGATTGTGTGAAGGTCCTTCTCGAGATTTCTTGTTTCCGTTGTTTCGGAGAATTGGTTTTTAGTTGACATTTAGTTTTTTTTGTTTATCTTTGTGCCGTAACTGTTATGCATGTCTGGTGTTGTGTGTTTTTAACATCGCGTTTGGCCTTGCTTTTAGCGACAGTAGATTTTGAATTTTAGTTTGCTGTAGGAATGCTGCTTTCTGTGGTAAATTTAGTACAAGGAATTGATTATGTATTTGAGTTTACTCATGCTTACTTGAATACTATGCTTATCTATCAATAGTATAAGTAAATTTTGAGCAAATGGCATCAATCGTCGAAGAGTTAGAGCCTTGCAGTTTCGAAATGATGCAAAATGGATGATTGCTGGATCTATGAAAATAATTGGACTTCAAGATTTGGTCAATCCATTGTTTAAAGATATACTCATTATTGAAGATACTATGAATTGGATAAGATTTTTCGAAGTAGAGAAGTCTGAATTACCATTGGAAGGTTTCAAGTCGGCCATACAACACGTGACATAGATGTTGAAGTAGGAGCAGGAATCTGAATTACCATTGGAGGATTTTAAGTCGGTCATACTGATACAACACGTGGCGTAAATGTTGATGTAGGATCGCACTGTAATTGGCTGCTATAATGCAACTTTATTGGTGCTCTATGTGTAACTCGATTTTCCAACAACACCAATGATGGCTTTGTTTCCTGATTCTATTTAGAAAAAAAAATTAAAAGGATGACCCGATATTCTCTACTTCTAAGTTATGGGGCCAAGTGAAAGAGTATTTAAGAATACTGGCTATTTCACTTATGGAATCACTAGAAAGCTTGGTTTGTGAGAATTCTGTTTTAAGAGAGAGATTAATGTAGTATTGGGAAGTCCAATTTTGCCTGATACATGTATGATTCGCTATATGCGTCTGTTGATTAGTAAAAATCTAATTGGATAGGGATTCCATATGCATACAATTTACTTTGGCCATAACTGCCGAATCAAGCCTTAGATCATCATGTTCCTTTTCTGTTCTTTTTCTTCCCCTTTTTTTCCTTTTCCTAATTATCTCCTTTTTAAAATTTTGATCATCATAATTGGTTTGGTAAGAATCTGTTGAGTGGTTATTGTTCCTTCATTTTTACATATTATTCTCATGTCTCTATTCATTGGCTTTATATCTCCAAGAACTAATAATTCATGGCAATGTAATGCATTTTTTTTTTGAAAAATGAAATTGAGGGTACCATTTGGTATTATTCTCTATCTCATTGAGATGCATGCAGGCACAACCACTCACATATACACTTGGAACATGCAATATACGTTTTAATACTAACACAATTTACTGATGAACCAATTTATATCATTTCCACATTTGATTTATTTCCTGAAGTTGAACAGTTTAATTGTTTCTTCCCTGTTGTTTTGAAAAGTAATCATTTTGTATACCTCGTTTTTGGTGCAGATTGTTAGGCTGGATGATCAGTCCCGAAAGGTTAATCTTCATATGTCCTTATTCTTTATAAGTAGATTTTTCAACCAGAATTCAGTGGAGGTTGAGAATGAGGGCAGAAAGTTATAAAGCACTTCTTGCTTCCTTTTACCCCTTGTTGCTCGGGGAGCGTCCAATCAGTCTCTCAAGTAGTTGTTTATGATTGTTTTGGAGTCAATAGGAGTCTGCAATAATTGCAACCAAGTTTTCTCGGCTTGCTTGCACTCTCTGAGGAACCCGGTACTCGATAGGGGATTATCTTGTGTCCATGCTGGCGGAGAGCATGCGTGGATTCTGTGTTTTGGGTAATGCCCCAGAAGAGATTTATTGCTGATGCACTCAGTGTGGTGACGATTTGTCTTGTTGCTGTATTGGTCCTTTTGGGTTTGTTTTGCATTATATATACAATTTACTTCCGCAACCGGATCCGTAGTCAAGGTCTTGTTCGGCTTAATTATTTCACCGGCCCGTGGATTATCAGAATTACATACATCTTTTTCGCCGTGTGGTGGGGTGTTGGTGAAATTATTCGGTTGAATCTTTTAAGACGCAACGGAAGAATCTTGGATGCCCTCGACTCGAAATGGCAGGAGAATGTTTGCAAATGCTACATCGTCTCGAATCTGGGATTCGCAGAACCATGCCTGTTTCTGACCCTCGTTTTTCTTCTTCGCGCATCGTTACAGAGGTCAGGTACCTTAAGTCAGAAGTGGAACGCGAAAACAGCCGGTTTCGTTCTTCTTTTCTGCTTACCCATGTTCATCCTTCAGCTTGTAGTTATTGTAATCGGACCAAAGTATAAGGATAAACTCATTCCAAAACTACCTTCTTATTTCATCAAAGCAGCTGTTTCTTCCGATACGGATATTGCCCTCTGCACTTACCCTCTATTGAGTACCATCTTTCTTGGTCTTTTCGCTACTGTTCTAACTGGCTACTTGTTCTGGCTCGGTAGACGAATTCTTCATTTGGTCATCAATAAGGGTTTGCAAAAGAGAGTGTATGGGTTAATATTTTCCATTTCTAGTTTTTTCCCATTAAGAGTTCTTCTTCTTGGTTTATCGGTCCTATCTACGCCCGAAAATGCTGTATTTGATGCCATCGTATTCTTGGCTTTTATTTCCTTTTTATGCTGTGCGGGCGTGGGTATCTGTGTTCTTGTCTACTTTCCTATTGCCGATTCTTTAGCTCTGAGGAGTTCTCAAATAGATATAGAAGCTAGGACCGGTGACGTGTGCAATGACACCATTTCGCTAATTGCTAATCAGGGCCCTGTTGAAGGAAGTATCGTGGGTAGTCCTGTGAGAAACTCGAATGCTTCTGAAAACAGTGGATCGATTTCATTTCGTACGATGGAAAAAGATGAAGGTTTTGTGGAACTGAGCCTTTTTACTCGGAGCCAGCATTTGACTCCACCCGGGTCGCCTAGAGTTCTTGGCTGGCCGATGAATTCTCCTCCGGCACAAGGTAAGGAGCCCTAATTGGTGCTGCTGAAAGGTAATGTTGGCAAAACCATTTTTGTTGTGAACTCACTGTTTGTAAAGGTTGTTTAGCATTTTGATAAGGATTTGCTAGTTTTTTTGTTTTGTTTTAGTTTGGTTGTTAGATATATAGTGGTGTGCTTGCTATCCACCTCATTTTTTGTTGGTGGCAGTTTTAATCTGTATTACTTAAAGTCTTAAACCATGTCTCTTGTGGCAATTTTACAGTTGTGCTGACTATCAAGTCTACTTCTGTCTTTGACTTTCTATGTTAGGGAAAGGGCTTAAATTCATTCTGTTTTTTTTCTATTTTTCTCCATTTGAATTTGGATTTTTTTTTCTCTTAAAAAAATAAAAAGTAAAAAAATAAACTAGAAGCAGAACTGTGTTTTTTGTCAAGATAATCATATATGTCCTTGTGGTAGGGGTGTAAATGAATCAAACATGATATTATTCGAGTTTACATAGTTTTTATCGAGCTTAACAAATCGTGTATGAATTTGATTATTAATTGAATTGACTTTGAAAAAGCTTTAGTTGAATTGAACATCAATTGAGTTCGAGTAGCTTGATATTTTTACACATAGTTTATAATATTTTAGTTAAACAAGTTAAGCTCCGAATTTTATATTTTATAATGGAGAAATATTTTTAAGTTTGTGTTTGTTAAATTAATGAATCGAGCTAAAACGAGCTTTTCAAGTTCACGTCTTTAGTCAAATATCAAATATTTTAGATTGTTTTTCAGCTCTACCTCATGGTTTTTCTTAGGGAAGTCTCGGATTGGAAATATTGAACAATGAGGTTAGTAAAGCGTTGGACTTTGAATAGTCGTGCAAGGCTCTTAATATATGGGTATCAACACAATTTGGGCTCAAACTCAATAAAATTGGGCTGCGATTATGTCAAGATGGTAGATCGATATACTTATATCATGATACAACAACAACAAGCTAAGCCTTAATCCCATTATGTGGGGTTGGCTATATAGATCATATCGCGCCATCGTTTATGGTCATAAGCCATATTTTTATTTATTTCTAGGTATAACATGTCTTGTTTAATAGCTTCTTTCCAAGTCTTTTTAGGCCTACCTCTGCCTCTTTTGATTTGTGTGAGTGATTTCCTACCTTCTAAACGTCGCACATGTGCATCTAAAGGTCTCCTATAAACATGTCCAAACCATCTTAATCGTGTTTCTCTAATTTTCTCATCTATTGGTGCTACTTTCACTTTGTTTCTAATGTGTTCATTTCTTATTCTATCTAATCTAGTGTGTCCGCACATCCATCTTAACATTCTCATCTCTGCTAACCTCATTTTTTGTTCGTGTTCATATTTAGTCGCCCAACATTCTGCTCCATAAAGCATTCCGGGCCTTATGGTCGTTTATAAAATTTTCCTTTCAAGTTTAATGGTATTTTACGGTCACAAAGGATAGAAGATGCACTCCTCCATTTATTCCAACCCGCATGGATCCTATGTGTGACGTCTTTATCGATTTCTCCGTTCTCTTCAATTATAGATCCTAAGTATTTAAAACTCTTTGTTATACTCACTTCATGTCCATCAATTTTAACCTTCGTCTCATTGTTCCTGTTGTTTTTACTAAAGTGACATTCCATGTATTCTGTTTTAGCCCTACTTATAGTAAAACCTTTTGATTCGAGTGCTTCTCTCCAAACTTCCAATTTTGCATTTACTCCTTCCCTTGTTTCATCAATTAAAATTATATCGTCCGCAAATGGCATACATTCAGGGATAGATTTTTGTAAGTGTTTAGTGATTTCATCAATTATTAGGATAAAAAGGTAAGGGCTTAGAGCGAATCCCTAATGCAAACCTATAGTGTTTGGGAACTCACTAGATATTTCTGTTGGTGTCCTGATACATGTTATATCATCATACATATCTTTTATGGCATCTATGTAAGCTATTTTTATTCCTCTTTTTTCTAATACGCGCCACATTATATCCCGGTTGACTCTATCGTATGCCTTTTCAAGGTCAATAAAGACCATATGTAAATCTTGTTTTCTCTCGTTATATTATTCACATAATCGTCTAATTAAGTGTATAGCTTCAATTGTGGACCTTCCTGACATGAAACCAAATTGATTATCTAATATACTAGTTTCATTTCTTATTCTTGCTTCTATAACTCTTTCCCATAGTTTCATTGTATGACTTATTAATTTAATTCACCTATAATTTGCACAATTTTGTATATCCCCTTTGTTTTTATATATAGGTATCAATATACTTTTTTCTCCATTCATTAGGCATGTTTTTAGTGTTTAGGATAACATTAAATAATTTAGTAAGCCATGCAATTCCAACTCCACCTAGACATTTCCATGTTTCAATTGGTATATCATCTAGGCCAACTGCTTTGCCAGTTTTCATTTTGTTTAGTGCTTTTTCTGGCTGTCGACCTAACGCAATCCTCCTCCTTTATCCGAGCTTGGGATCAACAACATATAAACAGATTGCCATGTCTATATGCAGGCGGAGTTATATGCTTATATCATGATGTGAGATAAAAATTAGGAATCCACTTATATAATAGATTTGATCCACTAAAGTCGTGAGCAACAGTATATTATCAAATCTCTACTTTTCATGTAACAAGACAAGTACACGTTCTACCGAAAGCTTTAAACTTTGGCCCTCCAAAAAAGTATTCCACGTGTCAGGTTTTTAGGGCCTTCGGTGTACCTGGGGACATGGAGTTTTAATTAAGTTTTATCATATCAACGATGCAATAATTGATGGTATGACAACGAGAACCTTAACTCAGAATCACAACTTTCGATCTTTGGGGAAAAAAAAAAAGACGACGACGACCAGATTCGATAATATTGTATACAGGAAGTTGAAGTAAAATAATGGATATGACATTCATCGATGATCGAATTTGATTATATTTTTTTGGGATAATTTAAAAAATTCCTTAGGTTTGACTTTTTAGGTACTTAAAAAAAATACCTAAATAAATTTTACAATTATCGAAGCACCCTAAGGTTTGATTTTATCCTAAAGCGTGGTAATTATTGTTAGATAAATATTTTTATCAAGATTTTGATGATTTTGTTTAAATGAGTTTTTATATCAAAACAATGTTTATAAAAGTTGTCCAAATACTCCCAATTGATTTAAAATATTTTACTTTTGGAGTATTTTTTTAAAGTTTATTTTTGACAAAAATCGGACAACATTTCAAGTTGGAGGTCGACCGGTCGAGCAAAAGATCGACCAGTACCTGGAGAAATGAAAAACGAGAACAGAACACTCCAGACTTGTAAAACTGAAGAGGGGGACCGGTCCAGGGCAGGGCCGACCGGTGGCACCCTAGGACGACCGGTCGGACCCCCCTTGACCGATCAACCCCCCTCTGAACGGTACCTGGATCGCACTAATTCTGTCTAATATTCAAAATTTTCTATAGGGTGATCGGTCGCCCTGTGTATTGTTTTGACAACAAAATTTCTACCGTTGGAATCCTTATCAACAAGATTTGCTTTTAATTTTTGTACAATATTTCTACATCTTGTGATCCTCTTTTTATAGACAAAAGTGAAGAATGAAGAGCCTATGTATATGAAGACTCTCCTATAAATAGAGGATGATTTGAAGACATAAGACACAACACACAAGCATACAATACAATAAGAAATCTGCAAAATTCTCAAAGCTTTCATTTTTACATTCTTGTTGTAATAGCCTAAGTTCTTGCACTTGCACAATCTTGAGGTCTAGGCTTTTTGTTCTTGATTACACTTGCACTCAAAGTTTGTATACTTCATTATTGAGTTGTAATCTTGAATTTTTCTATCATCCAAAACAAGATATCCTTATTAGTGTTCTTGTGGTAAGAACACACTTGGGTGATCTTAGGTGTTGAAGAGTGTGGTACTCTTCATAGGTGTTGAAGGAAGAGTGTGGTAATCTCCTTGAAGGTGTTGTAAGAAGATTGTGGTAATCTTCAAAGGTGGTGTTGTATTAATTATGGTAATTAATAAAATCTTTTTTCCTTTTTGAATTCCATCACAGAGATACTGGGGTGGTAGAGGATTAGACCCTAGGTGGGTTGAACCTCTTTAAATCGACGAGTGTTGTTTATTTTCCACACTTACATTCTTGTCATTTATTTGTTCATTCGAAAAAGAGGGCGATTAGCGAAAAATCGGCATAATCTATTCACCCCCTCTAGATTATCGTAGCCACTTAGACTAACAAGTGGTCAAAGCCAAACTCTTTGGCTAGCTCATTCCGAGTAAAGAGGAAAGATCCATGGCTACGAACGAAGCTTATCTCACCACCGACGCCTCCACCAACAAGCCACCACTATTCGACACCAACAACTATGCATTTTGGAAAGACCGTATGGAGTGCTTTCTACAAGGGTGCGGATTTGATATTTGGAATGTGATTATTGAAGGAGTTGCTCAACCAACCAAAAAATTGGAGGATGGCACCACGACTCCCAAACCGTTCAAGGAGTTCGATGAAAATGACAAGAAGGCTTTCTCTCTAAACGGTAAGGCCTTAAATATTACATGGCTCTCTTATCGCCACCGAGTATAATCATATAAGAGGCATAAGGTCGGCATATGAAGTTTGGGAAAAATTAGAAACCATCTATGAGGGCACAAAGAAAGTGAAGCAAGCAAGAAAAACAATGCTTGTGAAAGACTTTGAAAATTTCAATATGCATGATGGTGAAAGCATATCAAAAATGGTGGAAAGGCTTGACAACATTGTCAATCCTCTTGTGGCTCTTGGAAAGGTCATCTCCGAAGAAGACAAGGTGACCAAGGTATTGAACGCTCTTCCCGGCTCATGGTCCAAAAAGGTGACGGCTATCACGGAAGCACAAAATCTCGAGACACTCAAATTCGTTGAGCTCATCGGGAACCTCCTAATCTACGAAGTCTATCTCAAGGAGAGGAAAAATTCCAAACCATCCATCAATCAATTGGGTATGCAAAATATTCCTAAAGGTCTTGCATCTTCTTCTAATAATGCATACTATGATATTGATGAGGATGATGAGGAGACGGCCGCACTTATTCATAAATTTGCAAAATTTGTGAATAAAAAGAAGGCGAGAAAACCGAGAGACAACTTGTGTTTTAAATGCGGAAATTCCGGGCACTTCATAGTCGATTGCCCAAAACTCGAGGAGGAGGAACAAAAGAAGAAGAAGCCTTTTCCGAAAAAGAAGGCTCTAAATGCGGAAGTCAAAACTTGGGATGAACTACTTGAAACAACCGATGAAGAAGGAGAATCCGAACATGGTCTTATGGCCATAGACGACGAAAATAACGAGGTACGCTCTAATGCTTCATCCTCTTCCTTAGTTGATGAATTGCAATGTGATTTTGATGAATTGCAAATTGAATTTCAAAATTTGATTGTTAAATACAAGAATTTGAAAAAGGAGCATAAAGAGCTTAAAATTGAAAAGGAAAAATTATTTACTTATTATGAATCTCTTGATAAAGCTCATGTTATTACTTTTACTAGAGTTCATACTCTTGAAACTGAATAAGAATCGCTCACCAAAGATCTTGAATGTTTGAAAAAGGATGTGCATCGTTTTAACTTAAGTACGGATAAAGTTACAAAAATTTTAGATGCACAAAGAGGTGAGCATTCTAAATTAGGACTTGGCTATAAACCTTTTCAACCCTCGTCGAGAAAAAAAGACCAAGGTCCGACTTTTGTACGTGCTAGTAGTGCCCATAATCTTATTTGTTTTTATTGTGGTAAAGTTGGTCACTATAACCATTGTAAATTGAAGAATAATTTTAGCTTTGTTTGGAGACCCAAAGGTCTCAAGGCTAACCCCCATGGACCCCAAACCTATAGGGTACCTAAAAATAATTCTTTTGTAGGTCATAGGGGCTATAACAACTATGGAGGATTCAAAATGGCTCGTGGACAGCGGGGGTTCACGCCATATGACCGGAAAGAAAGAACTTTTTACCAACATCAAGCTCTAAGAAGAGGGTATGGTCATGCTCGACAATGGCAAAGGAAGAATTCTTGAAAATGGAGAAATTGGTAACTCTTCTTTCTCTCTTAGTAATGTTCTTTTAGTAGAAAGACTTAAGTTTAATTTGATAAGTGTTAGCCAACTTTGTGATTCAAATTATAATGTTGTTTTTAATAAAGAAAAATGCCTTATTTCCAAAAATGATAAAATTATTTGTGAAGCAAATAGAAAAGGCAATCTTTACAAAATTTGTACAAGTGATTTGGTTAGTCAAAATATTTATTGTCTTATCGCCAATAATGATTTAACTAGTTTATGGCATAGGCGACTTGGACATTTTGGATATAAAAATTTCCAAACTATTTACAAAAACCAACATGTAAAAGGACTATCCAAATTGAATTTTGATAATCTTGGCTTATGTGACACTTGCCAAAAGAACAAATTAATTAAGAGTAGTTTTAAGCCCAAAAATGAAATCTCCACAACCAAGTCTCTACAACTTCTTCATTTAGATTTGTATGGGGATATTGGTACGACAAGTCTAAGTGGAAAACATTACACTTTTGTTATAGTTGATGATTTTTCTAGATATACTTGGGCTCTTTTTCTTGCAAATAAAAGCGATGTTAATGAGTTTGTTAAGTTGTGTAGACTTATTGAGAATGAAAAGGAAGATACTATTAAGTCTATTCGAAGTGATCGAGGTGGAGAATTTGATGGAGAATTTAAAGTCTTTTGTGAAACCAATGGATATAGTCACAATGTTTCGGCTCCAAGGACACCTCAACAAAATGGAGTAGCCAAAAGGAAGAATCGGACACTTCAAGAAATGAGTCGGTCCATGCTCAATGAATTTTCACTTCCAAAATATTTTCAAAAGCGTAAGTACCGCTTGCTATGTCATTAATCGAGTTTATATTCGTCCTAAAATGAATAAAACTCCATATGAGCTTTGGAAATGAAAAACTCCAAATATTAGTTATTTCAAAATATTTGGATGTAAGTGTTTTATTTTGAATACTAAGGATCAAATGGACAAACTTGATCCCAAGGATGATGAAGGAATATTTATGGGATATTCAACCAAGAGCAAATCATATCGGGTTTACAATAAGACTAATGGGGTTGTTGAAGAATTCATCCATGTCAAATTCAATGAAGGTTCGGGTGTTGAAAGGATACCCAATGATGATAGTGATGAATAGGATGTCAACTCCAGCCCGACCCGAATCATCCCGGTTTTCTAATGGATTGATCTCTATTTTTCTAGGCCTGAAAAAAGTCGGGCCTCAAAAGCCCGGCCTGACGGGCTAGCCCGAGAAGCCCGACTTTTTCAGTGTAATTTTCGTTTTTAGGATGGGCTGAATTCCCCATTTTCGCAGCCCGGGGGTACTGTTTAGCCCGACCTGATTTCTCGAAAAGCCCAGTGGGCCCGGCCCGGCCCGGCCTAGTCTTTTGACAGTTCTAAACGTGGGTAATTGTGACATTACATATAAATGCAAGGGGCTCTTAGAAATATTTTTGTTTATTAATGTGGTAAAATGCAAATCAGAATCATATCTCAAGGGGAACATCAGGTAATATTTAAATTTCTCTAGATTTATTTGCAAATATCACAAGCCTTAGTTTTTCTAGAAACGTTTTTGCTTATTAATGACGTAAAATGCAAAACAAAATCAAATCTCAAGGGCACATGTAATTTTTAAATTTCTCTAAATTTATTTGCAAATATCACAAACCTTAGTTTTTTTTTTTTCTTGTAATTAGCTCTTTTTTTTAATATTTTTACCTAAATATTATGCTTTTAATTTTTTTTCTTTTAATAATTTGAAATAATGATTTTATTTTAAATTATTTAAGAAAAATATTTTCGATTAAAATAATAACTGGGGAACACTAATATTCTTAATTATAGTAATACTGTGACAACACTACTTTCAAATAATAGTGTGGAATATATATATATGTATGTATATATTGTTGAATTATAAACTTATTTTATAATTAATTGTGGTAGTTGAGTTTTGTAGTTGATTTTAAGTTGTTGGTATGGTAGGTGAATGTGGTAGATGGAAATAAAAGATGACCATTGGATTAAGGTTGGTGAGAATCAATCTTAGCCATTGATTTAGATGAAGTTTTAGTATAAATAGGGGGTGTTGTTGGTTCATTTTGTATCAAGTTAAGAAAGAAAAACAAGTGAGTGAGAAGCAAAGCTTCTAAGTAATATTTGAGTTTGAGTGAAGTTGTGGTGAGGTGTGTCTTGTAATATTTGAGTGATCAACAAAATTATGTCTTTTGAGTGGTAAATTTCCAACAAAGTGGCATCAGAGCCACGGTTGTAAAATCTCATGAAATTCTAAGTATGCTCTGTGGTTGCAGCTTTGACTGATCTTCCACATCAGAAAAAAAATTTCTTGAGATTTTATACATAGTGAGATCAAGTTGAGAGTATTGAGTTAACTCATAGAGTTGACCAAATCAAGTTGATAGTTGACTGCGAGTTGACCAAGGGTTGACCGTTGACCAAGTAAAAAAAAAATCCAAGATTCATTTTCAGTCCATTCGTTAGTTAGAATCTTCAATTCACATGGCGAGTGTGGCATCATTCCAAGTTCCACAACTTAAGGAAACGACTTTGAAAACCGGAGTATCAAAATGAAGGCACTTCTCGGAGCACATGACGATGGGAAGTCGTGGAAAAAGGCTATGAAGAGACTAAAGACAGTCAACACTATCCTCTATAGAAAAGGATAGTTTGAAGGACTCGAGAAAAAAAAGACAAGAAGGCTCTCTTCCTCATCTACCAAGCTTTAGATGATGATGGCTTTGAGAAAATCTCAAGTGCTACCTCGCTAAACAAGTGTGGGATAAACTTCAAGTCTCTTACAAGGAGAAGAGAAAGTTAAAAGGTACGACTACAAACATTGAGAAGAGAGTTTGATTCACCGCAAATGAAAGAAGGTGAACTTGTTTCGATTACTTTTCTAGAGTTTTAATGTTTTTAATCAACTAAAAAGAAATGGTGAAAAACTAGAAGATGTAGTCATTATGGAGAAAATTTTACGATCTTTGGATGCAAATTTTGATAGTATTACAACTATCATCGAGGAAACTAAAGACCTCGAAACTATGACAATTGAACAACTCCTTGGTTTTTGCAAGTAAGCCCATGAAGAAAAGAGAAGAAGAAAAAGGGTGTTGCGAGATCAACTCCTTAAGACAGTAAGTCCAAACCAACCAAGAATGAAGAAAACTTCCACAATAATAGAAGTCAACGTGGAAGAGGTCGTGGACAAGGAAGAGGTCGAGGTCGTGGACGAGGTTGGAATTCAAACAATAATTTCAACAACAACAACTATATGCAGGAGAAAGTTCCACAAGAGGCGTGGAAGAGGAAATTCATACTCGAGGTATGATAAATCTCAAGTTCAATGTTATAATTGTCAAAAGTTTGGTCATTACGCCGAGATTGTAGAAATCCCAATACTCGAGTTAATGAGAGAGCCAATTTGGTGGAAGAAAAGAAAGAAGATGGTGCTAATGTTTTGCTTCTAAAGACGAAACGATAACGGTGAAGGTCAAGATGACACATGGTACCTAGATACAAAAAGTGCTAGCAATCATATGTGTGGGAGACGAACAATGTTCGAGAACTTGATGAATCTGTAAGTGGCAATGTCTCTTTTCGGTGATGATTCTAAAGTAGCAAAGAAAAGGAAAAGGTACAATCCTTATTCGCTTGAAAGATGGGAGGCATCAATTTATTTCTAATGTTTATTATGTACCCACCATGAAAACAAATATTTTGAAGTCTGGGGACAACTCTTAGAGAAAGGTTATGATATTCATTTGAAAGACAATAACCTTTCTATAAGAGACAATATGAATAACTTGATTGCCAGGGTACCATGTCAAGAAATAGAATGTTTCGCTCAACATTCAAACCGATGTAGCAAAGTGTCTCAAGATGTGCTATAAAGATTCATCATGGTTGTGGCATCTAAGATTTGGACATCTCAACTTTGGAGGACTCGAGTTACTATGCAAGAAGAATATGGTGAGAGGTTTACCTCAGACGCCCATCCCGATCGCCTTTGTGAAGGATGTTTACTGGGAAGCAATTTAGGCAAAGCTTTCCAAAAGAGTCAAACTCAGATCCCAAAAGCCACCGGAGCTCATACATGCTGATGTTTGTGGTCCTATCAAGCCAAATTCATTCGGTAAAAGTAATTACTTTCTACTATTCATTGATGATTTTTCAAGAAAAACTTGGGTTTATTTCTTGAAGCAGAAGTCAGAAGTGTTTGAAGCATTCAAAAAGTTTAAGGCGGCAGTGGAGAAAGAAAGTGGTCTTCACATTAAAGCCATGAGAACTGATCGAGGAGGAGAATTCACTTCCAAGGAATCCAAGAGTTTTGTGAAGCAAATGAAATTCGACGACCACTTACTGTTCCCAGATCCCCCCAACAGAATGGAGTTGCAGAAAGAAAGAATCGAACCATTCTCAACATGGTACGAAGTATGCTCAAAAGCAAGAAAATGCCAAAGGAGTTCTGGGCAGAAGCTGTGGCGTGTGCGGTTTATCTGTCAAATCGCTCACCAACAAGAAACGTGTGGGGCAAGACACCACAAGAAGCATGGAATGGGAGAAAGCCTGGTATTTCTCATTTAAGAGTTTTTGGAAGCATAGCTCATGTACATGTACCAGATGAACAAAGAAGCAAGTTGGATGATAAAAGCGAAGTTCATCTTCATCGGCTACGACAATAACTCCAAAGGCTACAAACTATATAACCCCATCAATGGAAAGATAATCACCAGTCGAGATGTTATCTTTGATGAAGAAGGCGAATGGGATTGGGGTACACATGCCAAAGATTACAACTTCGTTCCTGAATTCGAAGATGATGAACAAGTAATTGTTGAGCAATCAGGAGAAGAACCCATTACACCACCAACATCACCGTCATTTTCACAATCACCACCATATTTCCTAGTTGAGAGAAATGAAGAGCGTACAAGAAGTCTGGAAGAGCTCTATGAGGTAACTGATAAGCTCGAAAATCTCACCCTATTTTGTCTGTTCGCAGATTGTGAGCCAGTGAACTTTGAAGAAGCTACTCAAAATAAGAAATGGGGAGATGCAATGGATGAAGAAATTAAATCCATCAAGAAAAATGACACTTGGGAGCTTGCTCAACTTCCCAAAGGTCATAAAGCAATCGGTGTAAAATGGGTGTACAAGGTGAAAAAGAATGCCAAAGGAGAAGTTGAAAGGTACAAGGCGAGGCTTGTTGCAAAAAGGTTATAGTCAAAGAGTCGGGCATTGACTATGATGAGGTATTTGCTCCGTTGCACGTTTAGAAACCATAAGACTAATCATTTCTTTGGCAGCCCAAAATAAGTGGAAAATACATCAGATGGATGTAAAGTCAGCGTTTCTTAATGGAGTACTAGAGGAAGAAGTGTACATTGAACAACCAATGGGCTATATGGTTGAAGGACAAGAAGCTAAAGTCTTGAAGTTAAAGAAAGCTCTCTACGGATTGAAGCAAGCACCGAGAGCATGGAATAGTAGAATTGACAAATACTTGCAAGAGAAAGGCTTCACCAAATGTCCCTACGAACATGCTCTTTACATCAAGAACAAGGATAGTGATGTTTTAATTGTCTGCTTGTACGTTGATGATTTGATTTTTACAGGGAACAATATAGGCTTGTTCCAAGAATTCAAGAAGGCAATGACAAAGGAGTTCGAAATGACTGATATTGGGTTGATGGCTCACTACCTCGGAATCGAAATCAAGCAGAAGGATGATGGGATTTTTATCTCACAAGAAGGCTACACAAAAGAGATCCTGAAGAAGTTTAAGATGGATGATTGCAATCCAATAAACACACCAGTAGAATGTGGATTGAAATTGTGCAAGGATGATGAAGCAAATAAAGTGGATCCAACACTTTTCAAAAGCCTAGTTGGATGTTTGAGGTACTTAACTTGTACAAGGCCTGATATTCTTTACGCGGTTGGACTTGTGAGCCGCTATATGGAAAATCCAACCACCACACATTTCAAAGCAACCAAGAGAATTCTTCGTTACCTAAAAGGTACAATCAACTTTTCGTCCGCTTTTATTCATTTCTAATGATTATAAGCTAGTTGGATACAAAGATGATAGTGATTGGGCCGAGATCGATGATCGAAAAAGTACAACGGCTTCACATTTTTCATGGGAGATCTTCGCTTTCACTTGGGCATCGAGGAAACAACCAATCGTCACTCTTTCAACATGTGAAGTCGAAAGCACGTGGCAACTACATCATGTGTTAGTCATGCAATATGGCTAAGGAATTTGTTAAAAGAATTAAGCATGTCACAAGAAGATCCAACAGAGATTTATGTTGATAACAAGTCAAGAATAGCTTTGGCCAAGAATCCGGTATTTCATAATCGAGCAAGCATATTGATACTCCGATACCATTACATCAGAGAATGCATTGCAAGAGAAGAGATTCAAGTGAAGTACGTGAAGTCGCGAGATCAAGTAGCTGATATCTTTACCAAGCCATTGAAGTATGAAGACTTTGCAAGATTCAGAAGTTCACTTGGAATTATAAAATAAATTTAAAGGAGAGTGTTGAATTATAAACTTATTTTATAATTAATTGTGGTAGTTGAGTTTTGTAGTTGATTTTAAGTTGTTGGTATGGTAGGTGAATGTGGTAGATGGAAATAAAAGATGACCATTGGATTAAGGTTGGTGAGAATCAATCTTAGCCATTAATTTAGATGAAGTTTTAGTATAAATAGGGGGTGTTGTTGGTTCATTTTGTATCAGGTTAAGAAAGAAAAACAAGTGAGTGAGAAGCAAAGCTTCTAAGTAATATTTGAGTTTGAGTGAAGTTGTGGTGAGGTGTGTCTTGTAATATTTGAGTGATCAACAAAATTATGTCTTTTGAGTGGTAAATTTCCAACATATATATGCTACTCAATTGGGAGTACTCAACTCCCTAGTGATTATAACATAAAAACTGTATTTTTTTCATTGAAAAAATTTGGTCCACTTTTATCCAACACACATAAGTTTAACATGATAGTTGAAAAGTTGTAAGTAGTACTTCCTACAATATTTGATAATTAAACAGTTATAAGTGGTTCTTGTAAAATAATGGATAGGAAACCCACAATATTATTCAATTATCTGAAGGCATTTTCTGTCTTTTTAGAGCTTTTGTAAAATATCCCACAATTAGGAAATATGGACATTGGACAAGAACATGAATCACAACGTTGAACCGAATTTATCGATACACATTGAATTGACGATTTACATATCCCATATCAAGCTCGACTATAAGTCTATTTTTTGTTGCAGTCAATTTCGTTGGTGTAAATAACTATTAGAATTATGGAGAAATGCATTTTCTATCTTTTGTGACCGTAATATACATTTAAAATTGGAAGATTTTTTTTTCTTGTAAAAAACAGCCATAAAGCCCGCAATACTTTATGGAGCAGAATATTGGGCGACTAAATATAAACACGAATAAAAAATATTTATGTTACATATCGCAGACAATAAAAATTTGTTTTTTTAGGGTTTATTTTGTTTCTTGGGTTTAATTTTAATTGATTTGAGTTATTAGGATTTATAGTTTTTTTTAGGGTTTATTTTTTATTTTTTGGGTTTATTTTTGTTTTTCGGGTTTATTCTTCATGATTCATGTTTTTAGGGTTTATTTTTGTTTCTTCATGGTTCATTATTATTTTTAAATTTATTTTCATGGTTCATGTTCTCAAGACAGAACCCTTAGAAGGTCCGTCTCACGGATTTAGATCCGTGAGACCGTCTCACAAGAGACTTGCTCATATTTTTAATCCTGGATCAGATCTAGTATTGGATCAAATTCCCACGTCTATAACTCAATTTATTTCGATATCAAATAGAATATATTTTCATCCTATATAATTGTCAGATCATGGCTACATTGAATTAAGCTCTCATTGTTTATAAAGTATCTCCTTCCAAAACATTCACATGGAGGCGGTTCATGAAAATTTAAAAAGAACAACTAAGCCCCATAAAAATATTGGTAATGCTAGCTCATAGCCGTTGACATTTTGTTGTTCATGATTTGAATGCATCTAAGTTGTATATAAAAATTGAAAAAAAAAAACCAAATAAATACTATAGCTAAAACATGTCACTATAAATAAGCGGATTCTACTATGCCATTTCACAACATCATTAAGGAGCACCTTTAACCAAAAAAAGATTAAAGTTAGGTTATTGTCCTAAAAAAATGTTTACTTCTAGTAAGGTGGATGCACCTTTAAGTGCATGTTTAATTGGCTTCCTCCAGAAACCAACCTTCACATTTTCTTCCTCAAATTACCAATCAAAAATCAAATTACGCCTCCCGATACGTTTCTCTAATAATGCACGCATTTCCCAATACATCATATCAAACTCTCATTCCCTCAATCACCCCAATGAAACTTCTCCTAATCAACCCAAATCACTAAACAAAGATATCCTAAGTTGCTCGAGAGATGTCCGACCACCAATCACCAGTTTTAGGCCCAGCATGTGGGTTGATACTTTCTCAACATATTCTGTAGACCATCAGGTATCCATCCATATTTGTGCATATTTTTATTTAGTATGTATGTGTAGATACATATTTATAAGTTTACTTCTCGTAACCTCCCTTTCTTCCATTCACTATTTATAACCTATCTTTGTTTTGAACAAGTATGTACAATTTCATACATATATATGTTCGCAAAAGATTGGTTGAAATCCGTTTTATATAATAGAGTCAAGTAGTATACTGAAAGCATCTGGTAATTAAGAAACCCATACAAATCTTATTAATTTTTGATTTCAAGGTTTTAAATAGTCATTAATCATAGTACAAGCTTGTTAAATCTGTAGTTATGTGATTGATCATTGAGTTTTTCTCTGGATTCTATAGTCCCCCGATGAAATTATATACCCTTCTTGATGATGCTAGAAAATAATGATCATTAAAAGTTAATCATGTGATTGTCTAAATTAATGTACAATAGTCAAATTCCAAAAGTCATAAAAACTCCAACGTCAAGGTAGTTTTGAAGTGGCCGGAACCAACCTGCAACACACATACAAGGTTAAAAGGTGGGGTTATCCCTAGGGACGCACTCTGATGCTTATATAACAGATGCAGGAAGAAATAATCTAGAGTACATGAAAATAATTAAGTATTGAATTTACTTACAAATAAATATTGAAGCGACATTTTGTACATGAGATAATGAGTCTCGTGGACTTGATATGATAAAGAAGGTCTCATAGGTTGTAAATAAAGATGCAAGCCTCATTTGACCCAACAATAATTATAAAATTTTGTTATATTAATAAATATTTACGAAATTAATAAATGGTCATAAATAAGAAATAGCGAAAAGTCAAATTTACGCCCTCTCTTTTCTTGATCTGGTTTGGCACATCATAATTATATTAATTTTACCTTATTAATTGGTTTGTTTAATTTTTCCTTTTTATCACATAAGATTGGATACGACTTAAATCAAATTTGCTTAAAAGTAGTTTATAATTAGGGGTGTCAAATCGTGTTATCGTGTCGTTACACGAATACGACACGATAAAGATCTGCTCCGACACGACACAAACACGAAAATTTTCGTATCGACACGACACGATAGTAACACGATAAGTCAAAAAACACAAAGGAAATGATGTACACGTTAATACACGATAGCAAATCACGATATGACACAAGTTTACACGACAATACACAACACATATATACAAAATATCAGGTTATCATGTCATTATCGTGTCGGTAACAGGTAAACGTGTCATTATCGTGTCCTTATCGTATCCGTGTCACTATCGTGTAAACACGATAAAAACACAAACACGACACGAAATTTTCGTGTCGACACGATAAGGACACGAACACGATAAGGCTAAACATTAACCCGCTATTTTTGTAACATTTTCATGTCGTGCTATCGTGTCGTGTCAAAAATTGCCTCCCCTATTTATAATTAATCATGATAAGCAAAATTCTGACATCACAGGCACAAGAAACGTATGTAGAAACCATTGAAGCATTGAAGAAGGATGTAAGTCGCATGCTAATGACTACAAGTTCTGCTGGCGAAACGATTAAATTAATCGACACAATTGAGCGTTTGGGATTGGCATATCATTTTGTGATAGAGATCGAAGAAAAACTTGAAGAAATTTATAATTTTCATGATGAGGATGAAAATTACGATTTATTCACTACTGCACTACGATTTCGTTTGCTCAGGCAACATCAATATCACGTTTCATGTGGTATGTCCTTTATTGCTCTTTCTCTCTTGATTTAATTGCATGTGAGATTTTCTCATGATATTAGAATTACGAGGAAAAACGAGTTAACGCAAGTTTTCATTTAGATATTTTTGTTCCTCTAACTAGCACCACTTTGAGGTTTCGTCCTTTTACTTTTTACTTTTTACAAATTCTGACAAAAAAATTGAGATTTGGTCCTTTTACCGCCTATAGCAGGTATTTTTTACCTCTTCAGATGATTTGGCATTTTCATGTTCAAATTCTTTTTAAAGAAATTATCAGATTTATTATATTTAAATTATAGATTTTAAAATAATTTTTTTAATTTTTATAACTTTGTTACAAAAATTCAAATCATTTTAAATTTTGTTAAAACAATTTTCAGGATTATTAGATTTTTTTCATATTTTTCAAATTGTTTCTTTTATTTAATTAATTTTTCACTCCTTTATGTCAATTAGGATGCCATGTAAGATTAGATATTGTTTTCTTAAATGAAAATTAAAAAAATTGAAAATAAAAATGTCAAATCAGCTGAACAAGTCAAAATTACATGCTATAAGCGGTAAGAGGATCAAATCTCAATTTTGTTCAGAAAAAAGACGATATGTAAAAAGTAAAAAGAAAAAGATTGAATCTCAAAGTGGTGCTAGTTATAGGTCCCAAAAAAAAAAATTACATACTCCAAGAGATGTATAAGTCACACATCATTTCTAATTTTACTGTTTCTTACAATCAAATTTGACATCAGGGACGAAGCCAAAGGGGGATGCAGCGGCAGGCCGCCCCATTCAACTTCAATTGTTCTTCATAGTTATAATAAATTCTTAACTTCATTTTTTGGCTCCGTTCCTGTTTGACATAACCTCAATGTTTTGATGATGCTATTCATCATACAGATGTTTTTGACATATTGAAGGACAAAGAAAACAAATTAAAAGAATCTGTTAGTAGTGATGTTGAGGGCCTACTAAGCTTGTATGAACATCCCATGTTCGGATTCATGGGGAAGATATTTTAGAAGAGGCTTTTAAGTTCACAAGCCATCACTTGACTCGAATGCTGCCCCATTTAGAGTCTCCCCATAAGGATAAAGTGAAGCGAGCTTTGGAACAATCCAATCATAGGGGTGTCCCAATTATCGAAGTTCGTGTTTATATTTCCATCTACGAGAAAAACGGATTGAGGGATGAGCTTTATTATTGATAAAATGTGGGTATTGGAATAAATGTGGGTATTGGATTTCTTTTGTCTTAAAAGTCTTCTTTTCTAAGACTTTCCAAATATTTTAATCTTTCAATCATACAAGGAAACATATAACCAAATAATCCTCAACTAATTTTCTGTAAAATCTAATAAGTTAAAAGTTTGACAAAATATAACAAAAAATAAATAAGTTCACCAGGGCTTAACAAATCCAAATAAGGTATTCAGATTAAATCAAACATTCAAAACAACCCAATCACTTTGAACGTGATTGAATACGAAGCCTAGTAGAGTATCACTGCCAGCATGCATGAGTAGCAACAAGAAGCAATATGATTAAAGAGAAAAAGGAAAAAAAAATCATCACTCGACATGCAAATCGATTTAAGCCCCAAATATGCATTATAGGTTCACTTAGGCATTCTATCGAGCATGTGGTTAACATATGCAATGGTTTCAAATATTTATAATACTGCCCAGCAATACCAAACTCAAATTCCGCCAAATCCATAAACATTCTTATCTGTTAAGCACTCAACAACACCAAAATCGCGTTTTCTCTGTCATTCAAACACATCAGTAGGAGAATTTCACACATGTCACGAGTTTACATTACAAATTAACACCCAATAAACTAATTGAACAGTTAATTAACAATTTAAATTTCTCAATTCAGACCATATATATCATGAATGCATCTGGAAAATTAGATTGATATGGAAAAGAAAATAAAAATAATGAAACCTCATTCACGTTCAAGCGCAAAAGAGAGAGCTTCTAATTTGCACCTAGGAGTTTGCGTAGACTCCTAAATCCTCTGCAATCTTGGGGCCTAGAGTTATTGAATCTTCTGAAACTAGCCAAAGTGAACTTCAATTACTTGCAAAATGTTTACAAGAAGGAGATCTTTGAACTCTCCAGGTACATACATAATTAACTTTTTTTTTTATTTATCTAGTTAACATTAGCTGGATAATAATATATACTAATTGAGCAATATTCAATTATTAATGACGGGAGTTGTATATAACTAATCAGTAGGTTTTTTTTAGCCATTCTCATCAAACCAAAATGTTTTAGACTTATTTTTAAAACACATGTTTTTTTAGCCATTTTGGGGTGTGGAAAACCCAATTTCCCTTGAATCAATTTAACTGCACAAAGACACACATCTTCCATGTAACTTGACACTGACACGTTGTACTCTAACTCCACATCGAGTTACTATAACTCGACATCCAATTCTTTCATTTATTATAAACCAGTTATTTTGTTTTTCTCCAAAAAATTTGATTTAAATAATTTTTTCGTTTTAAATCCATTTTGCATGTAATATATCAAATTAATCGTATTTCCGATATAACACCCATATTGCATATTTTAAAACGAAAAATACAGATTCGATTTTTTTAAAAAACTTGAAAGAAAGAGTAAGAGGATATATAAAGATAAACGAAAAAGAGAGAAATAAATTAAATATAAAACAAACATGATAGAAAAATATGAATATCATTTGTTGGGCCAAAAAGGGGGAAATTTTTTTTTTACAAAAGATTGCTAGGTTTTATTTTTACATTTTGGAAAGGGCCATTTTGACCCATTTCCACTAATTCATATGATATTATTATATGTTGATAATTCTTTTTCTTTTTGCTTTTTCATAGGTGGTGGGACAAATTTGACCTTAAGTCGAAATTGCCATACACAAGAGATAGATTGATAGAGAGCTTTCTTGTGGGAGCAGCATTCCATTTTGAACCTCAGTACTCTCATGTTCGAATAACCATGGCCAAACTCTTTATAATGATGACAGTAATGGATGACACATATGATAATTATGCTACTCTTGAGGAAGCTCAACTTTTCACTGACATTTTGAAAAGGTATGTATATATGACTGAATATTTCAAAAGTGAAGTTTTTTTCCCCCAATCATTTCCATTGGGATCTCAATTATATATATTATATATATATAAGTAAAATAAGATTTTTAGTCCTCTCAGTTGGACCTTTTTGAGAATTTGTCCTCTAAGTTGTCACCTTCATGTTTTAGTCCTTTAACTTTCAAATCTCTATATATTTAGTCATTTAACTTAGCAATTTTGCTTTTGGTCCTATAACTTAACAAATTTCAGAAATTTAGTTCTATAACTTAGAAATAGGTAAATTTAACTAATTTAATAAAATGTTAGTATCCCCACGGTGCACATTTTCTTATAGGATCAAAAGTAAAATAATTAAACTTATTTTTTGAAAATTAAATTAAATTATAAAATTAAATTAATTTTATTAATAAAAAAATAAAATAAATAGAAATTTCTAAAATAATCAATGATTTTTTAAATTAAAATAATAACATTAAATTAGTAAATTAAGAATAATTTATTATATTTATGTAATTTACCTTTGGTGATGAGAATTATTCCCAAGAAATTGATCTCGACTAGTGTACAAGATGCATTTATTACAGAAGGTTTAAAAATTAATGCTTGAAATGTTTTTAAAAAATTAATCAAATTAAAAAATAATTAATTATTTTTATTTAAAAATTATCTGTTAATTAAATTATTAAGTTTTTAAAATAAATTTAATTAAGAAATAACCTTTCAATAAATTAATTAAAATTTAGTATTGCTAAGTTATAGGACTAAATTTCTGAAATATGTTAAGTTAAAGGATCAAAAGTAAAATTGATAAGTTAAAGAACCGAATATCTAGAAATTTGAAAGTTAATATGAAGGTGACAACCTAAAACACTAATTCTGAAAAAGATCCAATTTAAAGGACTAAAAATTTTATTTTCCATATATATACATATATATATATATCAAAACTTTGATATATATATCATGATAAGACATTGATTCTAATAATTTTATATTTATAAGTAAGTTGATGTAGTTTTTGATCAGGTGGGACATGGAGGAAATTGATCGACTCCCAAATTACATGAAAGTTGTTTATCGATTTATTATGAGTGTATATGAAGATTATGAATGTGATGCAACAAAACAGGGCAAATCATTTGCACTTCCTTATTGCAGAGAAGAAGTAAGATGCCTAGCCAACTCTAATTAATTTATTTGCCACTAAATATTTTAATTGATATTTCCATACAATAAATTATGGTTGCAGAAATCGCTAGGCGCTAGTCGGGCGGCAGGCGAGTGCCTAGCGCCTAGAAAAAACACTATTTTATTATTATTTTTTTATTATTATTTTTTACCGATTTTTGGCCGATTTTTTCCGCCTAGACCGCCTAACCCGCCTAAGCGCCCGCCTAGACCCAATTTTTTGGCTTCCTGGGAGAGCGCCTAAGCCGATTTTCAGCCAAAATGATTTTTTTGGCCGATTTGGGCAAAATCGGATCGGCCTAGGGGCGCCATGGCTGATTTTTAGGACACTGCAATAAATATCTTCTAGCTAGTGGCAAAATAAGGTAATTAATTAGGTGCGTATATATATATATATAATTATTTTATGTATATTTATATGGAAGTAATTAATTAATTGTACTTTTGTGTGGATATATATAGGTGAAACAACTTGCTGGGTCTTTCAATCAAGATCTAAAGTGGGTTATGGAACGAAAGATTCCTTCATTTGAAGACTTTATGAAAAATTCATTGATTACAAGCTCCGTCCATTTGATGTTATTAGCTACAGTCCCATCCATCGAGTCTTGGACTAAAGAAATCATTGATTGGTTGATGAGTAACCCTCAAATTCTAGTATCCACAGCTAAGTTGGGTCGATTCCTCGATGATATTGCCACCGAAGAAGTAAGCGCGCAGAATTAATTATTCCCTCCATCCCAATTATATAGTCCACTATTCTTTTTTGGGATGTCCCAAATATATAGTCAAGTTTCCATATTAAATAGTAATTTTTTCATTCTTTTACTATTATAACCTTATTTAAGGGATAATTACAAAAAGTACCCTTGAGGTTTGACCTAATTACAAAAAAAACCCAACTAACTTTAAAACTTACAAAAAGTACCCCTGAGGTTTGATTTAGTGTTAAAATTAAGGGTAATCTGCAAGGATTTTACAAATATGAAGGGGGATTTTGGAATATATTTCAAACCTCAGGGGTACTTTTTGTAAGTTTTAAAGTTAGCTGAATTTTTTTGTAATTAGGTCAAACCTCAGGGGTACTTTTTGTAATTATCCCTAGTTAAAAAAACATGTGATATGTAGCTACACAAAAAATGCTGAAAATATGTGCAATATAATAAATTCAATCTATTCCATGTGTAGATGTATCAATGGAATATCCATAAAGTATCACATCGAATATGTATTCTATACAAATACGTTTTCTCTGCGTGAAAAGTCCAAATGGACTATATAATTGGGACGGACGGAGGGAGTAGTACATATCATTAATGAATTTTCTCTAATTAATTAATTAGTATTTAATTATGTTTATTGCATTTGCATTAATTAATTTTGAAGCGTGAGAATAAAGGGGGAACAATGCTGACAACGGTGGATTACTATATGAAACAATATGGTGTATCAAATAAGCAAGAGGCAGCGTCCATATTAGCTGAACAAATCGAGGATGAATGGAAATATATGAACAAGGAATGGGTGATGATAAGAAGTATGATACCAAAGGAAATAGTCGTGCAATTCCTAAACTACGTGCGTGTGGCAGAGGTCTTGTACAAGAAGTGTGAAGATGGGTATACATATCCAGAAAAGTTTTTGGCACCACAAATTGTTGCTACGTTCGTCGATCCCATCATTTGACTTTTGCAATGTGTCATCTAAAATTGCATGTGACTGGGATTATGTGTTTATTTACTTTTGTAAGTTTTCTTTAAGCAGAGAAGAATTAAATGTTCTCAAGATAGTGTGCGTGAAGAATGAGTGAAATCGTATGAAAGACGGAATGAAATCTCAATAATTTATTCTATAATGCAAAATGACCACCTTATCCTTCTTAGTTGCTGAAACAAAAAAAAAATAAACATAAAACCCCCTAAAAATCTGGATCACCCAAAATTGTTAATCTATAGTTAGAATGTGTCCTCATGGACTCACTCCAAGTAGGAGGACCTATTTGATCCATATCATATATATATATATATATATATATATATATATAGGGAGGATCATGTGAGACCACCCTCCTATGTAAGAACATAGGACCAAATCTACACCATCAAAAACATAAATCAATGGCCAAGATCTAAATGAATCTATACAACTTTTCATATGAAAATATACATTGTAGGAGGTAAAATAGGAATCCAACAAATTATATATAGTAACCGCTTCCTAAAAATTAGGCACGTGATCTTGTATTTGATCGCGTTCCCATAATCAAGCGATTCCACTGCATTTATCCCTTTCTTCCCAACAACATCCTCTCATCGTCATAAACAACCTAGACACTCCATTCGACCTGCAAAAAATTCAACAGAACAAGGTTTGACAAAAAAAAAAGACGATATATATCATTAATTGTCGAATATTTGCCATCCATTTGACGCAAAAGAGTTCTACAATGGCAGAAAATCTTGCTTTCAACACGATTGATGAATGTTTCCAAGGTAATTCCTTACGAGAAACTTGCTACAAAATTTAGGAGAAAAAACTGAAACAACCATGAACGTCTAATCGAACCAATTGCATGTTTTTGTTGATGATTGTATGTTTAATATACATATCTGTTGGTCCAAGTGGCTACGATAATCTAGAGGAGGGGGGGTGAATGGATTATCACGGTTTTTCAGATTTGCCCTCTTTATTTAATAATCAAGCAAAGACGAGAATGTAAATGCGGAAATTAAACAACACTCGTTGATTTAAAGAGCTTCACCCCACCTAGGGACTACGTGCTCTACCACCCCAGTATATCCGGGATGGATTTCAAAAAAAGAAAATTTTTTTTTATTAATTTACCAAAAATTAATACAACACCTTGAGGATTACCACAACCCTCTTACACCACTTTGAGGATTACCACAATCCTCTTACAACACCTTGAGGATTACCACAATCCTCTTACAACACCTTTGAAGATTACCACAACCTTCGAACACCTATCACCTAGATCACCCAAGTGTATTCTTACCACAAGAATACTCACAAGGATGTCTTGTGTTGAATGATGACCAAAATCAAGATTACAACTCAATAATGATTGATACAATATGAGTACAAGTGTAATCAAGAATTGAAAGCTAGACCTCAAATTTGTGCAAGTGAAAGTGCTAAGGCTAATACAACAAGATATATGAAAGTGTTTGCTTTGTTTGCTCTTTGCTTGTATAGAGTGTTGTATCTTGTTGCTTGAATGAAGCCTCTATTTATAGGAGAGGTCTTGGCTTTGATTTCCGACATTGGCTCCTCCTTGGGGAGTGATTTGCTGCAAAAGAAATCATTTAAAATCATCAATATAGTTGTTAGAAATCAATCCCACAAAATAGGGAAAAGTCATTCAAAAATGCAACGGATAGTTTCTTTGATAAACAGGGGGTTCGACCGGTCGCACAGAGATAAGATTGAAATTGAATTTCGCGAACTTTTACACGGGGGACCGTCGAAGGGGGGTTCGGGGTTCGACCGGCCGCCCTTGGTCTTGACGGTTGGGGTTGATAGAAAATCAAAACAGAGAAGTCTGCATTTGAGAGGGCACTCCCAGTGCCGGTCGCCCGGTGGTCGACGGTCGCCTCACCGGTCGCCCACCCGGTCGACCGATCGCCTCCCCATTTTCTCTTACGCCCCATTTTCTGTTTTAAAACTCAACTCAGTGCGGGTTGCCCTATAGGGCGACCGGTCGAGCCTGAAACAAAAGTGTTGTCCAATTTTAAATCGAATATAAACTTCAAGAAAAACTCCGAAAAATAGTAAAAACATTTTAGATCGATCGGAAGTGTTGGGACAACATTTAGGGACATTGTTTTGGTATAAAAACTCATTTGAACAAAATCATCAAAATCATGATAAAAACATTTATCTAACATATCTTGTATATTTAGTGTATAAACCTTGTATACATAGTTTACATTTTCGCATATTGGCCACTTGTCTATAGATTGTATATTTGTTATTAATTCGTATATCTAGTATATAAGTCTTATGTATAGTTTTATTTGTTTGCATATTTACAACTAGTCTGAAGATTGTATATTTGTTCACAATTATGTTGCGTGTTTATTTACCATATAAAACTTGTACATAATACAAGTATTGTTGTATATCTATAATATAAACTTACATGTATATTTATATTAGTTTCCCTATTTCAGTTTGTTAAATTGAATATAAATTCATGATTATTTTATTGTATGGAAAACTTATCTTGCATATTTATTAAAAATACAATAAATGTATGTGAAGACTTGTATTTCATATTGAATTAATCAATTTTGATGTAATGAAAAAAGTTGAATATTAACTAATTTTTTTTTGCATATTTATAACTCAAAAAGTTGCATATATAATGTATTTATTATGTATACAGTATACAACTCCTGGTATATAGGAACGTAATTACATAGAATAAAAACGTGTATGAATATAATTACATATATGTATATATAGTATATCCATTTGGTATTATAATGTACAATCTTTTGTGATGGCAAAAATTACAGAACCAGCAAACAAGCTCAATGGAGGACTTTGGGTCCAACTTCGTTCTTTCTTGGTCATTGTACATCACATACACATGACTTCCAAATGTATGTAAGTGAGAATAATCAGCAGACTTACCAGTCCATATCTCCATGGGCGTCTTCAGATCGATCGCAATTGATGGGGACCGATTGATCACATAATAGGCGGTTTTGACTGCCTCTGCCGAGAATGTCTTGGGTAGACTTGCAGTTCTCAACATTGCTCTTGTCCTTTCTAACAAGGTTCTGCTCATTCACTCTGCCACTCCATTTTGTTGAGGCGTGTATGCCACCGTGAACTGTCTTTTGATGCCTTCTTGTTGACAAAAAGACTTAAATTCATCACTTGTATATTCTCCTCCGTTATCAGTCCTTAAACACTTGATCTTCTTCCCATATTCAAGTTCTATCTGAGCTTTGTAAACTTTGAAGACTGGAAATACATCGGCCTTCTTTTTGATTGGATACACCCGACATCTCCTGGAGTAATCATGAATGAAAGATACAAAGTATCTCGCCCCTCCTAGGGATGATAATGGTGCCGCCAAACATCGAGTTAATCGACTCTAAGATGTCTCTACTCTTAGATGTTGATCCGCCAAACTTTAATTTGTGTTGCTTACTTGTAACACAATGTTCACAAAATTGTAAAGATACCTTTGTAAGACCAGGTAATAGCTTCTGTTCAGAGAGAATCTTCAACCCTTGTTCTGACATGTGGCCAAGTTTGTGGTGCCACATTATCGTTGATTCTTCTACTGAACTTGCAGCTGCAACATAAGCTTCTCTTCCTTGCATTGTCTCAGCTTTAAGCATATATTAAATTTGCAGCGAGTTTCTCCGCCTTCATTACTATAATCGCTCCCTTCACGATCTTCATGATCCCATTCTCAATACGAGTTTTACATCCAACAATATCCAATTGTCCTAAGGACAAAAGATTCTTTCTTAGGACCTTTACATGTCGTACCTCTTGAATGATGCGAATAGTACCACCAAACATTTTTATTTTGATAGTACCAATACCAGCGACATCTAAGCCATGATCATCCCCCATAAATACAGATCCTCCAGAGATTGGTTCATAAGGTCCAATTCCGCGCTCTTCTAATTGCTTAGATATTTGTGAAACCATTCTCGTCGGGAGGTCATGTGCATGTTGCTCTTGAGTCTAAAAGCCAGACATCAGAAAATAGTTTTCTGCCTTCAGCGTTGGTTGTTGCTTCGCCGTATAAAACTTCTCCATTTTCAGAGGTACTTGCAACATTCCCTTGAGCATTTGATGACTCAGGGTCCCCACTCTTCTTATTCCAACAATCCTTCTTAAAGTACCCTCTTTTGCCATAGTTGTAGCATTTGATGTTCTTTTTACTTCTGGATTTTGATCTACCATGATTTAGACTCCTACTGGAGCCACGTTCCGTGGATCTTCCTCTCACCACCGCCAAAATTTCCGCTTGCTGCGAACTTGCTTGTATGTCCTCCTTATTTCTGCGCCTGCTCTCTTTTTCTAGTATAGAGGCTGCAATTTCATCGAAGACTAGATAATCCGAAAGGACGTTATTTGTCAAGTTGATGATGAGTTGATCGTACGAATCTGGTAAACTTTGGAGCAAAAGTTCTGCACGTTCAACAACTTCTATTTTGTAACCCATTGAGGTAAGTTGCGAAAATAGAGTATTCAAGGTGTTGATATGGTCAGTCAATTTTCTTATTAAGAAAATCTTGTGAAGTGACTTTGCCTCGTACAATTTTGTCAAAGTATCCCATATCTCCTTTGTCGTCTTCTTCTCCGCCACACTGGATAACACTCCATCGGCTAGTGCTAAGTGCTGATCAGCAGTTACATTGCCGCATCGTCGGTGATATCTGCGGGCCTATCTCCAATTGCCGCCAAGCAATTATCTTTCCTTAAAATTGCCTTAATCTTTATTTTCCACAATGAGAAATTATTCCCATTGAACTTCTCTACATCGAACTTTATCGTCATTTTGTTCACACCCGATTTTAATTTTCACTTGAATCGGATTTCACTATTCACAGAATATTTTCTGACAAAATAAAAGAAACTTATATTTGATTAATTTAAATAAACAAATTGCACACAATTTTATAATGAAATATTTTATAAAATATAAAATATATGTATATTAATAAATATTCAATATTAAATAATAACAAATAATGAAAATAAACAATTTAAAATTAAATGTGACGTACCATTTGTAATGATCGAACTTGGAATATAATTATCTGTATTAATATTTGTGCCATAACAGCTTTCAACATCAGTTAGTCTACATAACCTCGACGACGACTGTGCATTTATTCCTTGGGTCATTGACGGATATGTATTTGTAATGTTTATAAGTGAGTGATTGGATAACCGTCTTTTAGGTCGATCTTGCAAATCTTTTGTCGCATCCATGATAGAAATCATCAAATTTGAGTTTCTCATATTTTCTGCATAGATCAAAATAAAATAAGATACAAAATTAATTAATCTACACAAAATAGCTTTTTCAATTAATTATATATATATATTTACAATTATATAAATGAAATTAAAATAAACAAAAATACTTTTATTCGATACTTTTATTAACGAAAACAGAAAATTAATTAAATATATAAACCATTATTAGCAACATAATGCATTTTTTATATGAAAAAAGTAATAAATAATTCCAATAAGTATTTTATATTTATAAATTTTACAACATTATAGTTTATTAATTACAACTAAATTGCTAGAATTAAAATAATTACATATTTTAAAATAATTTTAAAATAATAAGTAAAAGTATATGATAAAGGAATTAAAAAAAATTCGAAAATTAAAATAATTTTTCATTTTTAGTAAATTTAATTTATTTATTTAGTTTAATTTAAAATAAATATTAAAACCACAATATAAATTGGGCCACCTTTTAAAAAAATGCATTTAATAGGATCCAATTATAAAATATTGGACCAGGCCCATCTATTTTTAAAAATATCATAATTCTTGGAATAGGCCCAATTTAAGTACAAATTACCAATCCTTGTTTTTGTAAAAAAAAGAAAAAAAAATTAAAAAAACCTGGGCCATCCGATTTCCGATCGGATGGCCACAAATTAACCATTTTATATGCCTAATAGAACAATCTAGAATCGTAAGACACGTGTCATAACAGAAGCAAACATGAACAGGTAATTAAAATCGAAAAAAAAGAAAAAAACGTTAGCCATCCGATCTGAAATCGGATGGCCCTGATGAAAACAACCATTCCAATACCACCCCCTCTCTATCCAAATGTCATCCCACAGATTCAGAGTTCTGAAATGAATCATTTGATTCATCTCCCGTCTCTCTCTACACTCGGTTACCGAAAACCTCTCTCTCGGTTACAGATCTCTCATTTTTCTGATCTTTTAACAGAATCAAAGTGAAATCTAACCTAGAAATATCTTATTTTTCTCAGTCTTGTAGAAAAATTTCGATTCCATTAGAGCTGTGAAGAAATCTGAGAAATCGATGGTTTTGCTGGGTTAGTTTTTTGTTTATGTTTTTGTTCATTTTTGGCTTATATTTTCGGAAAATGAAGCTTCAAATGGTCATATTACAAATTTTTTAGGTGTTTTTCGGCAATTTTTTTTGGTTCTGCAAGAGGGTTTTCGAACAGCTACTTTGTAAGCCATAGATCCGATGGTTTCTTCATAGCCACTCGGAACATATGGATTTACATAAATTTTTGTTTAAAACCTAAAAAATATTATGATTTTCTTACAGATCTGTAAGTAATCGGTTAGATCCGTATGTTCCACACTATTTTTGGGTGATTTTAAAAAAATCTGGACCACCATTGCAAAGAGTGTTGACGGAAACATCAACTTCAGCTGATATTTGGGTTTTTCTGGAATTTCTTTTTTTTAAAATGGTTATTCCACCAAAATGAATGATGTCGCTTGAATCGGTAAGGCTTTTTTCTTTTTTAATCTTTTAAGATTTTTATTTATATATCAGTTATTACCACACTTATATTTTTAAATTTTTTTTTCTTAAAACTATCTGCTTTGTTTTTTTGCTTCTAATTTTTTTAAATTTATCTAACGTTTTTTCCGTAAAGAATAAAAATGATTGATGAGTGTAAAATATACGTGAATTTGAGGGTTTAAAATGATATATATTTGATGCATTTGCACGCATATTCAATGTGTTTTGCTTGGTTTCCCTTGTTGGGCGTGATACAGCGTACTCTTGTGAATTTTGCAGAAAAATGGAGCTAAATTGGATAAAAAGAGATATCATGTTCCAAAGTATAGGTCAATAGCTAATGTACGAGCAAAAATATGAAAGAGAGAAGCATGAAAAGTCAAACAAAAGGAATTTTCCTTCAAAAAACGTCAAAACGCGCTAACAGTTTTCAACACTGGAAGGGTTTAGTATTTTGGCAATAACTTCCTCTACAAAATTTATATGGAGGTGATTCAAGTGGCTATGGAAAGCTAAAAGAAATATCTACAACTTTCATGAAGGCCCCGAGATTAAATTCTGATCGCACGACCCGGACGTGAAGGATTACACGGGCATGCGACATAACTGGAGCTGAATTAGTCTCCTTTTCCTACTCAAACTCTGCAAGTGACCTCTCCAAGCATCTATAAAAGGGACCCAAGGCTATGTACGAAAATCATCATTCAACACATCATTCTATACATCATTCCATACAACACCTGTAAGTCCAAGCGGCTACGATAATCTAGAGGGGGGTGAATAGATTATCTCTATCTTTTCGATTTCGCCTTCTTTTTCGAACCGAAAGCTCAAAGACAATAATAAAGGTGCGGAATGCAAACAACACACGTCGATTTATAGTAGTTCAACCCACCTAGGGCCTAATCTACTACCACCCCAGTATATCCGGGATGGATTTTAAAAAAGAAAAAGAATTTTATTAATTACCAAAATTAATACAAATTCAACTTACAACACCTTGAAGAGCATCACACTCTTCTTCAACACCACCTTTGGAGATTACCACAATCTCCCTTTGAAGATTACCACAATCTTCCTTCAACGGCACCTTGTGAAGATTACCACAATCTTCAACCTTGAAGAATACCAAATTCTTCAACACCTCAATAAGAAGATCACCACAATCTTCTTGCACCTATCACCTAGATCCTCCAAGTGTGTTCTTACCACAAGAACACTCACAAGGATATCTTGTGTTTGAATGATAACCAAAAAATCAAGATTACAACTCAATAATGAATATTACAATTTGAGTGAAAAGTGTAATCAAGAATAGCCTAGACCTCAAGGATGTGAAAGTGATAAGTTAGGCAAAATTACAACAAGAATAATAACAATGAAGAACAAATATTTGCTTGAAGTGTATCTTGTTGTGTTGTATCTCAATTGTTGTGTTGGTTGCTCCAAAACTTCCTCTATTTATAGGAGATGATTGATCAAGCATAGGCTCCTCTTGGGGATTAAAAATCTACAGAAAAATACAATTAAAATCAAGAATATAGCTGTTAGAAATCAAACCCACATTTTAAGGAAATATGTCTGCTGTCAAATGGTCATATTTTTGTTGTCAAAGCACAGGACGACCGGTCGCACAGAAATAGAAGTTTGAAACGAAACACAGGAAATTTACACAGGGCGACCGGTCGACGTAGGGTTCGACCGGTCGTCCCTGACTTCAATTGGTCCCCCTCATAGGTTTGAGAAGAGAAAAATGTTCTGTTTCAAAATAAACGTTCAGGTATCGGTCGACAGCGGGTCGACCGGTCGACGCCACCGGTCGATGCCCTGGTCGACCGGTCGACCTGACCGTTTTTCACTTCCGTCTTATTTTTTGTTCCAAAATCATCTTCAGGTACGGGTTGCCCTATACGGCGACCGGTTGACCTTGAGACAGAAAAGTTGTCCAATTTTTGTCGAAAATAAAACCCAAGAAATACTCCGAAAATTTAGTAAAAATATTTTATACCAATCGGAAGTATTTAGACAACATTTAGAAACCTTGTTTTTGAAGTAAAAACATATAAACATAAAATCATAAGAAGTGTTGTCCAATTTTATCTAATGTAAAACTTGAAGAAATACTTCGGAAAATATTAAAACCATTTTAAATCATTTAGGAGTATTTGGACAACAATTAAAAACATTGTTTTAGTGTAAAAATAAAATCATCAAAATTAAGATAAAAACATGTATCAAACAATCTCCCCCTTTTTGATGATTACAAACCAAAACAATTTTTACACAAAATAGGAGAACAATTTTAGAAATGATTTTCCGGTAAAAACATCTAACCGTTTGGAAGCAACCAAAATTTCCAAAATACATAAGCAACCAAGAAAGGGCGTAAATATATTCAATAATAAGTACAAGCTCCCCCTATCAACAAGCACATCAAGAATAATGCAAAAGCAATTAACCATAAGCTAAAAGCTTAGCTTTTACATTTTGTTCAAGAGCTTATAAGCTCCCCCTGTTACCAAAACAACATTAGACAGGTATAGACAAGTATATAAGTCCATCAAGCAACAATTGGACTAAAAATAGATCACAACTTATGGCTTTTATGAGTCATAGCTTATAGCTTTTATAACAAGCTTTTAAAGCTTTTATTAGCTTCTTTAAGCTAATGAGCCAATGTCCTGTTTCTCCCCCTTTGGAATCATCAAAAAGAATGTTAGGATGATGATGGCTCAAAAGCTACCTTTAAAACCGTAGGCAAGTGCACCTATCGTTTTATAGTATAGATTATTGAGTACCGAGTGTCATTCCCACGAGGATTGTAAGTACTAATAATTATCGTCGTTTTGTTATTTAATCTAACAATTTTCAGAGTTTTGTGTTTGATGAAAAAGGAAAACAAATTATAAATTGTAAAAATGAAGTACAATTTGTAGAATAAGAAATCAAGAGATAGAAGTGTGTTTGAATGTAAATCCCTCTAGAATGTTTTTGTGATTTGACAAGTTAAAAGATTCAACCATAAGCCCTTAAGCAAAAACCAACCTCTTTTAATAAAATCTCATGCTATGTGGACCGTAGAAATTCCCGATTTAAGTTAATCCCTTTCTCAAGGCGAAAAACTCCTAATCTCAAGTTGATTAACTGAAATCTCTTTCTAGTTAAAACCCCCAAGATTGCATTATAACGATTTATGAATTTCCGTATTAGGTTTGACCCTAATCCAGAAGATTTATGTCGTCCTATATCTAGGATTGCATGCAACTCTTTTCACTTATACAATTTCTTTTTCACCATAAATCTTTCGATTACCCGATGAAGAAAAGATATCAAATCAATATACCGGAAATATTAACTCGAATGAGATAAGCATGATATAAGTGAATCACACAAGACATGAGAATTTTATTAAAAACATACAAACCTTAATCACAAATCCATTCTAGAGTTCATTACACTCAAACACTAAGATTTTAGCTACTCATGATTTTGACAAAAGAGTAAATTACACAAGAAGATTTAAGCATTGTAGACATGGTGTACTTATCTTCCTCAAAACCTTAATGGACTTCTTCCTTGATTGATGATGTTGCTCCAAGCCTTCTTCTCCAATATTGCCCAAGCTTTCTTCTCCAAGACCCCTTGATCCCAATTCTACTTAATGAATCGAATACAATGAATATTTCCGAATATCTAATGAATGATTCTCCCAACTTCAACCCTGGCTTTTATAGGCAACCAATACATTGATAGTACTCTCTTTTTTATTAAACAATTGCCTCCATTTTCCTTGTTGGTTGGTGAATTCTTGTATTCAAGTGATGAGGAGGGACATGGAGACATGTTTCAGCAAAATAGGGTGTTAAAAGTGTACAAAAGTGGCCAAAATGGGTTGGTTGATGAGTTTTCCCAAATTCCGCAAAGAAAAGTTGCAAAAAGGGGTCCGGACACGCCCGTCTTGCACAAAATTTCCGAAAATGTGCCCGACACTGGCCGTGTTGGACAACACGGCCAGGCCGTGTTGGACAACACGGCCAGGCCGTGTATGCGACACACTGGCCGTGTTATACGACACGGCCAGGCCGTGTTCGGGTCAATTTTGTGCGATTTTTCTCCTCTTTTGATCCCCTTCAACATGGCCGTGTTCGGTGACACGGTTTGGCGTTTTGGACCCTTTTTCCAATTTTTATCCAATTTATTTCTTCTTTTTTGAATATGGCCATGTTACTTAACACCCCAAGTCATGTTGAGTGATTTTCTTGCCTTTTTCAAGTAATATTGGCTTCACATTGCTCCAAATTGCTTCACCTATAATGTTAAACACATCACACGATGAAATGCTACGAAATACTTGAGAAACTATGATTTTTCTAACAAATCAATCCAAAAACTATTGAATTAATAATACAAAATATGTGCAAAATGACACTTATCAAACCGCCTCCAACTTGGAAATTTTGCTTGTCCTCAAGCAATTTTTAAAACAAAGAGATGGGTTGAAAACAAAAAGAGATATATATTTTCACAATTTCGACATGATTGAAGTGAACTGCTAACCTTTTCCTTCCCAATTAAGTCAATCCATCCGTTTTTCAAATCAACCAATTTGTTAAAAAGAGAGTGACTTCAATAATTGGAATCGTTCAAAACATCACAGTTGTCATATCACGAAAAAATTGTCGTTCATATGCTTAGATCAAATACAAAAATGTAATGATAAAAGGAGAAGTCCAAAACTCGGGTCTTTTCAATTTATATATTTTTTTTATTGCAAATATAATTATAAAATCAGGACATTTTTGAGGCAAACTTCCACTAGGTTTAAATTTTGAATGTCTTTTCAAAAACTCCTAGGGTGGTGTCCCATATTCATATTTGTGTCGCCGTTTTACGTAAGAGACAAACATGGGGCTCATGAATGCTCCTAGTTACTAAGCAACAACAAACAGAGGAATATAACCTCGATTTGTCCCTTTATATAACAGTATTAGCACATTTTTTTTTTTAACCCGAGTTGTGGTTTCTCTAGTGATCATGACACAAAGTATCTAGATTTAAGCAAAGTCCAAGCTAACTTCATGACATTAAACTCTTTTGGCCAAATTCATCCTTTTACTAGAGTCACGCAATTTAAAAACATTTTGGCAATTTGAGTTTTCAAAAAGATGACTTTTTCGGGATAAAAATGGTCAACCAATCCACAACTAACCTATCTAATTGTAAAAAAAAAATTACCTCATGTTTGTTTGCAAGGTATTGATAAGGTGCGTGAAAAGAAAACGAAATATCCACAAAGAAAGCTAAAATACCCAAAGCTAAAGAAAATAGTTCAAATCCAAGCGTTCTAACAAATCTCGCCACCCCCAACTTCAAGGGTCACATTATCCCCAATGTGAAGAGGAGATGGGATACAAAATGGAGCAAAGGAAACGAAAACTAATACAAAGACAAATACGACCTTATGTCGGTGGTGGGAAGTGTCCTTGAGAGAGGTGCCATTGATGGAGTTGAGAGAAAAGGGCATTTTGTTGTTGTTGGTCCTCTCGAATATCCCTAATGACGCCAAATTGTTGCTCCATCATTTGTTGTTGGCGGTCAAGCACATTCTGCTGGCGTTCGAGCATTGTTTGTTGATATGATAGCATGTCTCTTTGGTGTTGTTGCTCCTGTAGAATAGCTTGAAGATTGACTTGGTCATGTGGTGGCGGTGGTGGTGGTGGGTGAGATGAAGAAGTATGGGGTGGTGAACCCCTTGGAGGAGATGGGGATTCGGGAGCATCATCCTCTATGGGAGGTAGTTCGAGGCGGGTCGTTATCCTCCGATTGTGTCGCATACCCATCAACCAATTGTCACGATTACGAATTATAGTTCGTGCCGGGTCGGGAAGTAATAGTCGTTGGGATGTATGTCGAAAAAGCAAGCAAAATTGATCATTGATTCTTTCAATTAATTTTATAGCAGTACATACCTCGAGATCAATACGATTGCTTCCTCGCGCTTGTTGTAAATCCGTTAAGTCATGCTCGAAGTGAAGAGCAATTGGGGTAATTAGGCCTCCAACAAGAATTTTACTACATTCGCCCCGTCCGACTTTCTGAAAATGGCGTGCTAAGTGAGACCCGGTGTCAAGGTGTTTGCCATAGACCATAGCCCATAAAAACAATAGCTCGTCCTTCCTCAAATTCCCGTCACTTTCTCCCCTACCGAAAAGTGTGCTAGCCATCACACGATGCATATAACGAAAACAAGGATTTATTACGCGTGATACTTTAGCACGAGAAGCAACATAGTCATATGAAAGAGCTATTTCATTCCAAAACCGCTGTGCATTAAAGTCGCTAGGAAAGCGTCTGTTACCATCAATTGGAAGACCATATATTTGATTGAAGTCGGCAAGAGTCAATGTATACTCTTGATTGAACAAGCGAAAAGAGATGAGGCCGTCCCTAGCATGAGTTCCCGTGAGGATTTCGGCGTTAAATGAGCTAAGGAATTCGGTGCAGACGCGCTCATAAGTTGGTGCTTTCGCACCCATGAATTGTCCCCACCCAACTTGTTCAAACATCCAATCAATATCTTCTTGTAGCCCAAGGGTCTCTAATGTCATGGCGTCCGGATACCTGGTGTTGTGCAATGGTTTACTCAACAATTGTTGATATCGGGTTGCTTGCTCGTCATCCCGGAATAGAATGCCGTGACGATTACTTGGTGGATTAGCCGGGAGGGGGGGCGCGAGAGCCAGGGTCCCCTGCACCGGAAGGAGTGGTAACTCGACTTGCGTTTTGACATGGTAGTCTGAAAAAGGAATTTTTGAAAGCAACATACAATACAAGGACAAGATCTTATTAATATTTCTTTGAAACCAACTATCCTATAAAAACCATGCCTCAATTAAATTCCCAACAACAACATCATCCCATCACCTTCAAGTTCTCATCAAAATAGCAAGTAAGTTACAACAAAGCACGGTTTCCACTCATGATCAATCATATGATTCTAACAATCAATCAATCAACAAACGCTCATATCGTTATATTTAGGCAACAATACACCCTTTCATTCTTTTAGGACCAATTTTGTTGGTGAAATTAAGCAAGACAATTCCAACAATTGACTTCACATGATTTTACCCATACAAATTTCAATAGCACATGGGGCCAACATCATCACCATAAAAATCCAAAATTACCCTCATCTTCAACACAAATAATTAGGCATAAAAATTCCAAAAATTTAAGTTAAATCAAAAAGCCCTAAATGATAGAAATTTCAAACAATTATGAACAAATTGAAAGCATAAAAACAAAAATGATGAAATTAAACACAAAAATAACATAGAAAAATCATACCTTGAAATAGAAACCCACAAGAGAAATCTCCCAAAACCCCACAAAATTCCCAACAATCAATCGGTAGAAGTGTTAGCAATGGAGGAAAGATGGTGTTTTATGGAAGAATTTGAGTTTAGATGGAAGAGTGAGGTGAATTTGGGGAAAATTTTGGTGAAGAAGAGGGGGTTTTAGGGTTTTGGGAAGAAAAATCGGAAAAATAGCCCAATTCGAACCCCCTGTTTTTAACGGCCGGACACGGCCGTGTCGGGCGACACGGCCTGGCCGTGTTCCGGCTGTCAAGTTCGCGAATAAAATTTTGGGCCGAACACGGGCGTGTCGGGCGACACGGCCGCCGTGTTCGGGCCAATTTTTGATTTTTTTTTTTAATTAAAATATAAAAGGGAAAATTGGTGGATTTGGACACGGCCATCGGAAGACACGGCCAGGCCGTGTTCGCGTATTTTTTTTTTGTTTTTTTTTTTTTTTTAATAAATATCATCCGGGTAAAAAAATGAATCCTAAGTAAAAATTAGAAACAAATCGTCACAAAAGTCATCGGGTTGCCTCCCGGGTAGCGCTTCTTTAGTGTCGTTTATTTGGACCGATTCACCTCTAATTGTGTGATGTATTTGGGGATCCTCAAGCTTGAGGGAATCTCTATAATTATCATCGATGGTGCCCCCAAAATAAAGCTCAGGACGGTGTCCGTTTACGCCTTAAAGGTGCCCATTTCCTTGTGCGTAATTTCGATAGTCCCGTAAGGGAACACTTGAGTAACAGTGAATGGGCCGGACCACCTGGATTTTAACTTACCCGGAAATAGCGAAGTCGGGAATTGAATAGTAACACTTGATCACCGGTTGGAATTCCTCATGTGCTTAATGTGCTTGTCATGCCATTGTTTCGTTCGATTCTTTGTAAATTCTCAATTCTCGTATGCCGAATTTCGCCATTCTTCGAGTTCGTTGTCTGCAATAAACGGTTATTTCTCGCACTTGACAAGTCATAATTAAGCATTTTAATAGCCCAAAAGGCTTTATGTTCAAGCTCAATAGGCAAATGACATGCTTTACCATAGACGAAGTCGGTATGGGGTAGTCCCTATTGGCGTTTTGAAAGTCGTTCTATAAGCCCAAAGGGCATCATCGAGTTTGAGAGACCAATCCTTGCGAGAGTGCCCAACCGTTTTTTCCAAAATTCGTTTTAATTCGCGGTTGGACACTTCGACTTGACCGCTAGTTTGGGGATGATAAGCGGTCGCGACTCGGTGTGTGACACCATAACGCTTTAAAACCTTATCAAATTGATTATTACAAAAGTGAGTGCCTCTATCGCTAATGATGGCTCGTGGTGTACCAAACCGGGTAAAAAGTTTTTGAGAAAATGCACCACCACTGAGCATCATTTTTAGGTAAAGCTTGAGCTTCTACCCACTTAGACACGTAGTCAACGGCTACCAAAATATATTTATTGCCAAACGACGGAAAAGGTCCCATAAAATCAATACCCCAAACATCAAAAATTTCACAAACAAGTATACCGTTTTGGGGCATTTCATTTCTTCGAGAAATATTCCCCTGCTCGTTGACAACTATCACAAGTTTCAACATACCGCTTAGTTTTGCGTCTTTGAAAAGTGTAGACCAATAAAAACCCGACTCAAGGACCTTGCGTGCCGTAGTATTTGCTTGATAATGTCCACCAGTGGGTCCTTTGTGACAATGATTCAAAATGGAGATTGTCTCGGGAAGCGCAACACACCTTCGCATGATTTGATCCGCACAAACTCGGAAGAGGTGGGGATCGTCCCAAATATAATACTTGAGGTCCGAAAAGAATTTCTTCTTTTGTTGATGGGTCATTCCTTTTGGGAGAACTTTTCCTGCAAGATAATTAGCGAGATCTGCAAACCAAGGAATATCAATTGAAATTGAGTTAAGGGCAAAGAGTTGCTCATCTGGGAAAGAATCGTTGATATGTCCATTGTGTTGCTCATCGGTGTCGGAGTGCTCAAGCCGAGATAGGTGGTCGGCGGCAAGATTTTCGGCACCCCGTTTATCTTTGATCTCCACATCGAATTCTTGGAGTAGGAGAACCCATCGAATTAGTCGTGGTTTTGCGTCATTTTTGTCGGTGAGATAGCGTAAAGCGAGTGATCCGTAGACAATGACTTTGGATAGAATCGGTATGACCGAAATTTGTCAAAGGCGAAAACCACCGCAAGTAGTTCCTTTTCGGTAGTTGTATAGTGGGATTGAGCAGGATTCAAAGTCTTACTTGCATAGTAAATTGGCCGGAAATGTTTATCTTTTCGTTGCCCAAGTACCGCTCCTACCGCATAATCACTAGCATCACACATGAGTTCGAACGGTTGAGACCAATCCGGAGCCACCATGATGGGAGAAGTGGTGAGTTTTTCTTTCAAAGTGTTGAATGCTTGGAGACATTCATCGTTGATATCAAAAAAGCGCATCCTTTTCTAAAAGGCGAGTAAGCGGCCGGGCAATTTTGAAAAATCTTTGATAAAGCGCCTATAGAACCGGGCGTGCCCCAAAAAGCTTCGGATAGCCTTCAGGGGCGGGCGGTGGCAACTTGAAATTGTATCAACTTTCGCTTTGTCAACTTCAATTCCCCGCAAGAAATTTTATGCCCCAAAACAATACCTTCTTGTACCATGAAGTGGCATTTTTCCCAGTTAAGTACCAGGTTAGTCTCTTCGCAACGAACGAGGACTTTTTTAAGATTTGCAAGACAAAGATCAAATGAATCCCTAAAAACCGAGAAGTCATCCATGAAGACTTCCATGATTTCTTCTACAAGTTCGTCGAAGATAGCAAGCATGCACCTTTGAAAAGTTGCCGGTGCATTGCACAACCCAAAAGGCATGCGTCTATAGGCGAAAGTACCGTAGGGACAAGTGAAAGTGGTTTTCTCTTGATCCTCTGGTGCTATCGGGATCTGAAAATAACCTGACATGCCATCAAGGAAGCAATAATAGAGGTGACCAGATAAACGTTCAAGCATTTGATCAATAAAAGGTAAGGGAAAGTGGTCCTTGCGAGTAGCATCGTTAAGTCGTCGGTAATCGATGCAAACTCGCCAACCTGTTACCGTTCGCATCGGAATAAGTTCATTCTTTTCATTTGGTACCACTGTCATCCCACCTTTCTTTGGGACCACTTGAATCGACTTACCCACCATCGCCGTGAGATTGGATAGATGAGCCCAAAGATCTAGTAGTTTGATTACCTCCGCTTTAACTACCTCTTTCATGTTTGGATTTAAGCGACGCCGAGGTAGAACAACCGGCTTGAAGTTTTCCTCCATCGAATCTTGTGAGTGCAAAAGGAAGGATTGATCCTCGAATGTCGAGATTTTCCAAGCGATGGTTTTATGTTCCCGTAATATTGCCAACAATCTATCCTTTTGATGAGAAGATAAATTGGAGGAAATAATTACGGGAAGTTTGGCGTTCTCGGCTAGAAATGCATATTCCAAGTGTTCGGGTAACTCCTTCTTGGCTCCAACAAGTGGTGGATCCTCAATGGATGGTTTGATATGCCCCACCGTGAGTTTTCAATTTTTCGAACCCTTTCGCTGCTCGTTGGTTCGTTTTCCTCCAATGCGAGTACGGATTCCCTAAGAAAGGGGTTTTCATCCGATATACCTGCACTTTGAACAATACAAGTCTCCAAGAATTCGTTAGAAATCATGCTTGGTAGAGAGTTGGTTATCTCCATATCGATAAGATCAATAGCAAAGCAAAACAGAGTCATCTTTATCTATCGTATTTTTCATTGATGTAGCGATTTTAAAAATGACTTGTTCATCTTCGACTCTTAAAATTAGTTTGCCATCATGCACGTCAATGATTGCCTTAGCAAGAGCTAAAAATGGACGCCCTAGGATCAAAGGGACTTCGACATCTCAGATGCATATCAAGAATTACAAAATCGACAGAAATATAAACTTATCGACTTTGACCAACACATCTTCAACAATGCCTCTAGGATATTTAATAGATCCTGTCCTAATCGGTGCTCATCCTAGTTGGTTTGGCTCTCCTGACCCATTTGTTTGAATAAATCATAAGGCATCAAATTAATGCTAGCCCTAGATCGGCCAATGCCCGATCAATCAAATTACCGACATGACAAGGAATAGTAAAACTCCCTGGATCTTTGATTTTCTCGAGGTAACTTGTTTTGCAAAATTGCCGAGCATTCCTCATTTAATTGCACCATGGATATTTCTTCAAGCTTCTTCTTATTTGAAAGAAGATCTTTTAGGAACTTGGCATATTTTGGCACTGTGAAAGGGCTTCAACAAAAGGAATATTGATGTGCAATTGTTTAAATAAATCCAAGAACTTACCAAATTGGTCGTCATGTTTGTCCTTTAATCGACTTGGATACGGAATAGGTGGTTGGAATTCGGTACCATTTTCTTTGTTTCCTTGGATACCTTTCGTCTTTTTGTTGTATGGGCGTGGGTTCGTCCTCCGCATCCGTACTTGCCTAGCTTTGTTCCACTCCTTGGAGTAATTGCTTTTACATTCTCTTGGATTTGGCTCGGTGTTGCTAGGTAAGCTCCCTTGTGGCCTTTCGGAGATCATTTTGGCAATTTGACCAATTTGATTTTCCAAGTTGCGAATGGATGCTTCTTGGTTCCTTAAGGATGTTTCGGTGGCCGTGAAACGGTTTCCGTTGTTTGGACGAATTTGGACAAAGAAGTCCTCCAAACTTGGTTTTCGCGATTTGGAAACCGGAGTGCAGATGAATTGGGGAGTGCGTTTGGATTAGGCTGTTGACCTTGATTTCCCCAACTAAAGTTCGGGTGTTGACGCCAACCTGGATTATAAGTGTTCTTTGAAAGGATTATTTTGAAAGGGTCGAGATTGATTACCTAGATAATCCACTTGTTCATGCGGTATTGCGTGAGGGCAATCTTGGTGGTTGTGCGATCCTCCACAAGTCTCGCATGAGAAGGCTTGTTGTGTTGGTGGTTTTGGAGCCGCCAACCCGTCGATTTTCCGAGTTAGAGCTTCGACTTTGTGCGGTTAGTGTCACCACGCGTCCGCATTATATACTCCCACCGACTGTTGGTTTTTCCTCGCACGGATTGCCATTGATAGCCATTCATGGCCATTCCTTCTATGAGATCTTGGCGGCTTCAGGGTGTCTTATTGTTCAATGTTCCTCTCCCGCCGCATCAATCATCCTGTCTTGTCGATGAGAGCAACCCATTGTAAAATGTTTGGACTTGCATCCAAATGGGAAGACCATGATGTGGGCATTTTCGCAGCAATTCTTTGAATCTCTCCCAAGTGTCGCACAAGGTTTCATCGTCCTCTTGAGTGAATGAAGAGATCTCATTCCTCAATCGTGCGGTTTTAGCGGGTGGGAAATACTTTAAAAGGAATTTTTCCGCCATAATGCTCCATGTTGTGATTGTTCCTTCGGTAAAGTGTTTAGCCATTGTTTAGCCCGTCCCGAAGAGTAAATGGGAACAAGCGTAAACGGATGGCATCGTCGGGAGACTCCATTTATTTTGAAAGTATCGCAAATTTCGAGGAAATTCGCGATATGATTATTTGGATCTTCGCCTGGTAAGCCGTCGAATCGACAAATTGTTGCACCATTTGAATGACATTCGGTTTGATTTTGAAATTATTGGTCGCAACAAATGGCCTTACGATACTAGACGACGCATCACCGTCCATAGATGGCTTAAGCGTAGTCGTACATGGTTCTTTGTTGTTCATCCGCCATATCGGGATCCTTGCTTTCGTTAGTATCCTCCTCGTGGGTCGTACTAATACTTTCTCTCGTGTTGCTACCGGGCGGTCTCGCTTCCATTCGGGGACGAGTAGGCATGCATCGTAGTAAACAAGGAGGATAAGTATAATCCAAGACTTACAAAGATAGACACCTAGAAAGACAATTGATGAAAATAAAAAAAATGATTAAATTAACAAAAATAAGATGTTCTTAATATTACAATCCCCGGCAACGGCGCCAAAAACTTGATGGCTCAAAAGCTACCTTTAAAACCGTAGGCAAGTGCACCTATCGTTTTATAGTATAGATTATTGAGTACCGAGTGTCATTCCCACGAGGATTGTAAGTACTAATAATTATCGTCGTTTTGTTATTTAATCTAACAATTTTAGAGTTTTGTGTTTGATGAAAAAGGAAAACAAATTATAAATTGTAAAAATGAAGTACAATTTGTAGAATAAGAAATCAAGAGATAGAAGTGTGTTTGAATGTAAATCCTCTAGAATGTTTTTGTGATTTGACAAGTTAAAAGATTCAACCATAAGCCCTTAGCAAAAACCAACCTCTTTTAATAAAATCTCATGCTATGTGGACCGTAGAAATTCCCGATTTAAGTTAATCCCTTTCTCAAGGCGAAAAACTCCTAATCTCAAGTTGATTAACTGAAATCTCTTTCTAGTTAAAACCCCAAGATTGCATTATAACGATTTATGAATTTCCATATTAGGTTTGACCCTAATCCGGGTAAGATTTATGTCGTCCTATATCTAGGATTGCATGCAACTCTTTTCACTTATACAATTTCTTTTTCACCATAAATCTTTCGATTACCCGATGAAGAAAAGATATCAAATCAATATACCGGAAATATTAACTCGAATGAGATAAGCATGATATAAGTGAATCACACAAGACATGAGAATTTTATTAAAAACATACAAACCTTAATCACAAATCCATTCTAGAGTTCATTACACTCAAACACTAAGATTTTAGCTACTCATGATTTTGACAAAAGAGTAAATTACACAAGAAGATTTAAGCATTGTAGACATGGTGTACTTATCTTCCTCAAAACCTTAATGGACTTCTTCCTTGATTGATGATGTTGCTCCAAGCCTTCTTCTCCAATATTGCCCAAGCTTTCTTCTCCAAGACCCCTTGATCCCAATTCTACTTAATGAACTGAATACAATGAATATTTCCTGAATATCTAATGAATGATTCTCCCAACTTCAACCCTTGGCTTTTATAGGCAACCAATACATTGATAGTACTCTCTTTTGTTAAACAATTGCCTCCATTTTCCTTGTTGGTTGGTGAATTCTTGTATTCAAGTGATGAGGGAGGGGACATGGAGACATGTTTCAGCAAAATAGGGTGTTAAAAGTGTACAAAAGTGGCCAAAATGGGTTGGTTGATGAGTTTTCCCCAAATTCCGCAAAGAAAAGTTGCAAAAAGGGTCCGGACACGCCGTGTCGGCAAAGACGGCCGGCCGTCTTGCACAAAATTTCCGGAAACAGCCTCGACACGGCCGTGTTGGACAACACGGCCGGCCGTGTTGTACGACACGGCCAGCCAGTGTTATACGACACGGCCAGGCCGTGTTCGGGGCATTTTGTGCGATTTTTCTCCTCTTTTGATCCCCTTCAACATGGCCGTGTTCGGTGACACGGTTTGGCGTTTTGGACCCTTTTTCCAATTTTTATCCAATTTATTTCCTTCTTTTTTGAATATGGCCATGTTACTTAACACCCCAAGTCATGTTGAGTGATTTTCTTGCCTTTTTTTCAAGTAATATTGGCTTCACATTGCTCCAAATTGCTTCACCTATAATGTTAAACACATCACACGATGAAATGCTACAGAAATACTTGAGAAACTATGATTTTTCTAACAAATCAATCCAAAAACTATTGAATTAATAATACAAAATATGTGCAAAATGACACTTATCAGATGATAAAAACATCATACAAGTTTATCAAAGTGAGCCAACAATACGATTTATCAACCATTGAGGAGTTAATCTTAGAAACCAAGAGAAAATGGGAGAAATGTATCATAAGAAATCCTTAAGCTCATTTGTTAGCCAAAAGCATGATCTCAAAAAGATTTTAAGACATTGGAAAATAAGAGAATCATGTATGTGATGAGATTTTTATTGAAGCATTATAACGAACACTTGGCGGGCGTAAAAAATTTGAAAAAGATATATATAGCCCTTGTAAATGAAATCAAGCCAAGTTGTTCATACCATCACCAAAAGCAATTTTATAAATATCATCCATCAACAATAATCATGCTTATCACAAATATATAAGAATTGCATCAAGAGATATACATATAAGCCAAGTTCTCAAGGGTTCAACCCAATTGAGATAAAAGAATAGAATTCTTACCATTCAATCGGTAAAGACGAGCAATGATGATGATAATCGAGCTAGATAATCCCCAAAATATGAAATTTATGAAACAAAACACATTTGAAGTGAAATGTGTGTGAAATTTGCAAAGGGGACGAAATATAGAAGAAAACTTGTGATAATAAGAATGCTGAGGACAGAACACATTTTATCCAGAAAATGGCTTAGGGCGACCGGTCGACGTTGAGGGCGACCGATTGTCCTCAACCACATCAGCCCACTGTCTTGCCAGGTTTTTCAAAATCCGAATTTTGATCCTAAAATCCGATTTTTCGCCCCTAAGTTTTAAAAACGTGCAAAATGCAAACGTAGACATCATTCAATATATATTATGTCATAATCAAGCTCGAAATGAGGTAAAATACTCGGCGGTGAGTGATTAAAAAGTTCGCGAGTTATCCTTGAGACGGAATTAAACACATCTCAAGTTTTTGTTAAAACATGCAATCCCTTAACAATTATATCGAATCTCAATATGTTTAGTTCGATTATGACGAACCATAGTTTGAATAATTTTGACCGGACTTGTTATCCCGAAAAATAAGAACGTTTTAAAGCTTTGGATACAACAAGTCATAAGAAGAAGTGCCTTTCAAATATTTGAAAATTTCTTTTAATGGCACTTTAATGAGATTCGTTGGGATAGTTTTTGAAGTCGAGCATATAGACATAAGGCATATGGAATGTCGAGTCTATAGAAATAATACAAGAAAATATACCTCGAATTTGTTTGTCGGCCGATATGCCTTTCTCAACCTTTGTCAATCTTTAGCCATAGAGGTTGAGATAGTTCTTCTTTCTTCAATGCTTAACTCCTTCAAGAGTTCTTTTGAAATATAACCGTCTTCTTGGCATTGAGTAATTTGAATTCCAATGATCAAATTTGAGCTTCCCTCATCATGATCATCTTAGGTTCACCTTGCATTGACTTGGTAAAATATCTTGCACAAATATTTATTAGTAGCACCATAAATATTATCAACATAAATTTGCACAAGTAAACAACCTTGCCTTTTTCAAAACAAGAAGTGTAGTATCAACTTTACATTTTGTTAAATCATTTTGCAAAAATAGCTAAGTCTATCAACCGTACAAGGCCTTTTATAAAAATCATTTGGCCTAAAATTTTAAACTCCGATAGACTTATATTTGAATAAAACCATTTAGAAAGTTGGATTTAACATCCATTTGGTAAAGCTTGAAATTTTCTTAAAACAAGAATGGGCAAGTAAAATGCAAATAGCTACTAAATGTGCTATGAGTGCAAATGTTACATCAAAATTAATTACCTTCTTCTTGAAAATACCTTCGAGCTACTAACCTCGCCTTAGTTCGACCAATGTTGCCTTGGTCATCGAGTTTGTTCCGGAATACCCTTTTTGTCTTCTTTATCACTATCATCATAGGGCATCCAATTGATCTAAGGTGTTCATAAAAGAACATTTACATCCAAATATTTTGAGTTAACTAATATTTGGAGTACTTCATCTAAACAACTTAACAAACTCATTAACGGCAACGCTTATATAAGCAAGAAAAATTAGCCCAAGTGTAATAATATGCCTCAATCATCAATCACAAAATATCTTGTATAAGAGCATAGTAGAAATAGACACTATATATATAGACCATGAAGCAAGAAACACATACTATGCATTATCAAGAGTCTAATAAATCATGCAAGTTCAAAAAAAGCTTAAGAAAGCTACAAAATGTCTCTTTTTTGAAATTTGAAAATCCGATAGCATATAGTTGAGACCTCATTTAAAAGAAGTATTTGAACAAGAGTTGACAAAGTAAATATGTGCAATCAAATATCGAATAGTGCCTTTCAAAAAATCTAAAAATCCTCTTAATGGCACTTGTATGAAATACTATGAAAAACAAGCACATAGGCATATGACAATACATATATCGAGTCTATAAGAGTAAGAGTAACACAAGTAAACGTACCTCGATAATTTATGCCTTTCTTGACAAGTAATGACGTAAATGGCCATTTGTGAAAATATATGAATCCTACACAATTCTTAGAACAAATCTAGCACAAATCATAATGATAAAAGTGTAGGCTGAGAGATATCACAAGTGAGCTCATGCCATAAAAATCCATAAGAGATGATAACACACTTTAGTCTACAAAAATGCACAAGAGTTTTAAAAACATCATATAAGGTCTTCTTTTTCAAAAAAAAAATTTAAAAGCACAAATATATATTGAAGACCTTAATAAATACTTGAAAACTCATTTTGCAATTAATACACAAATAAAAACATGCATACTAACTAAATAAAATGCATATTTAAATGGGGAGATACGATTTACCAATTACGCCATTTCCATGGGTTGTGCCGTTCCCGTTGTTGATGATATCTCCCCCTTTAAAAATCATCTTGTTGATGATGGCTTCTCCAATTGCTCCATTTCCAAGCATTGTGGCCTTCCCATTTTCGAAGGTGTCTTTCTCTTGGAAAATCATCTTGTTGATGATGTCTTTGCCATTTCCAAGGATTGTGTTCTTCCCATTTTTGATTATATCCTCTTCTTGGAAATTGACTTTGTTGAAAATGTTTTCTCCTTCTTTGATCAAATGAGATGTTCATTTGATGTTTCCTTGGCGGTATGAATTTTCTTCGATTATTAGTCGACCGAATACCTAATATGACATTGTGTTGTGGTACCCTCAAGTGCTTGGGTCCTTTGGGATTAGTCTTGAGACTTTTAGGTCTCCAACAATAATTAGAGTTATTTCTAGCCCGACATGTATTTACCGTATGACCCTTCTTACCGCAATAAAGGCAAGTAACATCATTAATATGCATAGGAACTCGATTCTTTTTCATATGCTTGACAATATTAGGCTCATGATCAAGTTCACTATTCAAATTATCACAACTATTAACATTCACAATATTGGGCAATTTATTGGTACTCAAGTTGGATTTTGATAAATCATTTTTCACTCAATTAATATCCTCAACAAGAGTACTATTTTGTTTTTCAAGGTTTCTAACCTTGTCAAGTGTGGTGGTGTGAGCACATGATAGTGATTCATAGGAAGTAAATAAACTATCCTTTTCATTTTTTAAAATATTGAATTCCTTTTTCAAATTTTTGTACTTAACAAGCAAATTTTGGAATTCATTTTGAAGATCATCAAAATCATTTTGCAAATCACTATAATCATTTTGAATAACAATATCATAAGAAGTAGAGGGTTTAAGACATACCTCGTTTTCTTCTTCGATGCCCATAAAACAATATTCAACTTCTTCATAGTTGGAAGTTGTAAGAGGCTTGTTCCTTAGATTTGAGCTTGTATCCCTTTGAGAAGTAGATGCTTTTGTTTGACTTCTTTCATTTGCAAATACTCCATAGATGGCTTCTAATTTTTGCCATACTTCATGTGTCGATCGAATTCCTACAATATGTTCATATTCCAAATTAGTAAATGAACAATACAAAATATTGAGAGCTTTACCGTTTAAGGAGATGATTTTCTTCTCTTCATCATTGAGCTATTTGAATCCTTTGGAGGTGTGTGGTGTATCTATCATCGGAATGGATTCTCCATTTATGATGATGTTCCATAAATCGAACCCGCAACCTTGTAGATAACATTCCATTCTTTCTTTCCAAAATATAAAATTTTTGGAATCAAATAGAGGTGGCTTGGTGGTGGAGATGCCGGATAGATGAGCTTCGTTCATAGCCGACGATCGTTCCTCTTCACTCGCGATGTGAAACGAGCTTGCCAAAGAGTTTGGCTCTGATACCACTTGTAAGTCCAAGCGGCTACGATAATCTAGAGGGGGTGAATAGATTATCTCCATCTTTTCGATTTTGCCCTCTTTTTCGAACCGAAAGCTCAAAGACAATAATAAAGGTGCGGAATGTAAACAACACGCGTCGATTTATAGTAGTTCAACCCACCTAGGGCCTAATCTACTACCACCCCAGTATATCTGGGATGGATTTCAAAAAAGAAAAAGAATTTTATTAATTACCAAAATTAATACAAATTCAACTTACAACACCTTGAAGAGCACCACACTCTTCTTCAACACCACCTTTGGAGATTACCACAATCTCCCTTTGAAGATTACCACAATCTTCCTTCAACGGCACCTTGTGAAGATTACCACAATCTTCAACCTTGAAGAATACCAAATTCTTCAACACCTCAATAAGAAGATCACCACAATCTTCTTGCACCTATCACCTAGATCATCCAAGTGTGTTCTTACCACAAGAACACTCACAAGGATATCTTGTGTTTGAATGATAACCAAAAAATCAAGATTACAACTCAATAATGAATATTACAATTTGAGTGCAAAGTGTAATCAAGAATAACCTAGACCTCAAGGATGTGAAAGTGATAAGTTAGGCAAAATTACAACAAGAATAATAACAATGAAGAACAAATATTTGCTTGAAGTGTATCTTGTTGTGTTGTATCTCAATTGTTGTGTTGGTTGCTCCAAAACTTCCTCTATTTATAGGAGATGATTGATCAAGCATAGGCTCCTCTTGGGGATTGAAAATTTACAGAAAAATACAATTAAAATCAAGAATATAGCTGTTAGAAATCAATCCCACATTTTAAGGAAATATGTCTCTTTGTCAAACGGTCATATATTTTTTTTGTCAAAGCACAGGCGACGTCGCACGAAATAGAAGTTTGAAACGAAACACAGGGAAATTTACAGGCGACCGGTCGACGTAGGGTTCGACCGGTCGTCACGACTTCAACGGTACCCCTCATAGGTTTGAGAAGAGAAAAACGTTCGTTTCAAAATAAACGTCGTGCATCGGCCGTGAGGGTCGACGGCCGACGCCATCAAATCGACCGATTCGTCGACCGACCGCTTTTCACTTCCGTCTCATTTTTGTTCCAAAATCATCTTGTATGCGGGTTGCCCTATACGGCGACTAGGTTGACCTTGAGACAGAAAAGTTGTCCAATTTTTGTCGAAAATAAAACCCAAGAAATATTCCGAAAATTTAGTAAAAACATTTTAAACCAATCGGAAGTATTTAGACAATATTTAGAAACCTTGTTTTTGAAGTAAAAACATATAAACATAAAATCATAAGAAGTGTTGTCCAATTTTATCTAAAGTAAAACTTGAAGAAATACTCCGGAAAATATTAAAACCATTTTAAATCATTTAGGAGTATTTGGACAACAATTAAAAATATTGTTTTGGTGTAAAAATAAAACCATCAAAATTAAGATAAAAACATGTATCAAACAATTAATAATACATAATATTTTTTTTGGATTAGCTAAGTTTTGTAATCAGTTAATTAAAAAAATTATTAATTTTATTTTCTGAGAAAATAAGATGATACAAATTATTGTATATAATGTTTTTTAAACAAACATATAAATTGATGAAATTATATTTTTTAAAGGTTTCTGTTATATAGTTATTCATACAGAAAAAAAACATAGAAAATTATAATATACACTCTAATTTCAAAGGTGTATTTCTGTTAATTTTATAATTTATTTTGAAATCCTAATTGTCTAAATATATTTTTGTAAAACTTTGAGGTTAACACCAATTTGACCCTACTCTCAGAAAGTAGCGGAATCCTGTTGGAGACTCAATGTATTTTGACTGTATTTTTATTGATTTGGGTTCATATATGAGATGTAAAGAAAATGATAGTCAAAAAAAAATATTGGAGGAAGGCAGGGGCTTAGGTTCTTTCGTGTATGGAACAAAGTTTTAGTCACAACATCCAAAAAGATAAGTATTACACTTTTATTATTCTCAAATTTCAATTTTCATTCAATTTTTATATGAAGTATTCTGACCTCAATATTTGTATAATGAAAATTAAGGTTTTAGAGTGACGAAGCAAACATCTAAGGTAATAATTAATATTTTCTTTTGAGTCTGTTTCTTTTTTAAAACCAAGTTTTTTGGGATTACTTGAACACATTCAGCTTTATATAGACTCATTTAGTATATTTGAACATGAATTCTAGGTATGTCATTTCTAGCTTACATTAAATACAGAAAAAACCTACAAACAATTTACAAAAACGTGATACATAAGCAACAAACCCATATCTAGATATATTGAAGCCAGGGATAGCTATCATACTTAATTACTTTACATGGTTTACAAAAAGGCTAACTGTGTAAATGAAGAACAATTGCTTATCAAAAATCAGAAGTATATCTTGACAGCCTAAAAAATTTATAGAAGCAACATACCCTTACATTTTCTGAGTTGTTCTTTCTCTTACTTCCGATAACACAATGTCCTGATAGCTTTCTCATATTCAACTATGAAAAATGTGTAGTTTTATGTGTTCCACAATGAGATGTGATGTGATAGTTATATTTCTTATCTCTAAATCCATTTTGAATGATTGAAATGGTTTATATAGACTGTTGATGGCTAAATATGGGATGGCTATGATATGTTAAATAGTATCTTGCAATTTAGGTAAAATTAATGACAGCTATAAATCACATGTGTATATTGGATATATCTTTACATATTTAAAATTTTCCATAAGATGATGAATGAATGGATTCAGTTTTTATAAAATCAGTCGATTTTAATTACAGAAATGGTAAAGATTTTTCAAATTCTATTTATTTGGAGTTTAAAAGTTAAATTGGGAACATATGTGTTGAATATTGCTTCATAGTTGAAAAAGCTTATTAACTCTACATGAATAATATAATATATGTTATGTGGTTGTACTTTGTAGTTATTTAATTTCAGTTATTGTTTAAATTATCCGTGACATGAATGGATCAAATTAAATTGATGGTTATGCTTTATGTTAAAATTTTTGTATAGTATGAACTTTGAGAATTAAACCCTATTGACCCTACTCCTAGAGAGTGGTGGAATCCTGTAGGGCTCTCAAATGATGTTTGTGTATTTTTAGTTTACATATTTCATTTGCTAAATGAGAATAGTGATATTTCAGCAATATCTGCATGGTTTACATGGTTATTTGTAACACTGTTTGTAGGATTGTAATTTAGTTTATCAGTTGATTGTATTATGAACTTGAAACCAACTTGACCCTACTCCTAGAAAGCAGTGGAATCCTGTTGGGTAATAACAATTTTAGATATGTAATATGTATTTTAAAGAATAAAAAAAATTAATATCTCAAAAAACTTCAACCAATAAAAAATATAAATGTTTTCACGAATTAATAATCCTTTTTATAAAATTACATATATCCTCATAATTAAATTAATATTTAATTAATTAATCAACTCATTTTAAATATTTTAATTATATTAATTAATTATTAATTAAAATATTTATTTAATTAATCTAATTTTGTTTAAATATTAATTAAATTAATTAGTAAATAATATATTCTGCAAATATTAATTTGTTAATTTACATATTAAAAAAATTATGTTAATTTTTAATTACAGAAAATCATCAGAGGCCATATGAAAATAGACAGAAGACATTATTAAGCTGAATAGAAAATTTTATTAAATTTAACTGCAATAATAATAATAAAAAACTGAATTTAACCAATATTCAAAATAGACAACTACTTATAATGCTAGTGTTAAAATACCCAAAAACTAAACTTAAACAAAAGAATTACTTAATGCCTATTTAGTCTTCTTCCCTTTTAATAACACTCTTCATCTTCATGATCGTCGAAGACGACGAAAACTGCTCATTCAAAGTCCTCTTAGCAAGTGGCGACACATCATTCTGATCGCGTTTGCCAAGCAGCTTGCTAGGTGTGTTAACTTCATCCCCCGACGAACTATCATCTAATTCCGGTGAACAGTCAATATCAAATTTTATAATTTTTAATTCACAAAACGAATATAAACAAAACATAAAGACCAAAGTATTACATTTTCACTGCGAAGCTCTTCGCCTTGAAGCTTTGACAAATAGTCTGGTTCCTAAAAAATATAAAATAGAAATTATAAGAAAATATAAAATTTAAATATTAAATAAATATATGTATTCGAATTTTTTTAATATTTTACCTGACTCTCTAGAGAAGTAGCCCCATATTTCCACACTAAATCCTGATCTGCTGCAAGTTTTACCACAGAAAAAGCTCCAGCATAGTTGCGTAATTGTTCCTCTTTAATTTGAACTTTGAAAAGCACCATCTTGCCAATAAGGCCTTGCAACTCGGCCGGTAACTCAATAGGCGAATCACTGCCACCTTCTTTCTGTTTAAAACCAGAAAAATTTGTATAATTATATAATATATATATTCATTTAATATATGTAATATATTTAAAGCTTTTAAAAAATAAAAATTACTTTAACACTTTCATCCCTCAAATCTGCACAAGGTCTCCCAATCAACTGCTCACACTCCCTATCCCAACAAAGCAGGGTTGCACTTGCTGATTCATCTGCCACTTGGAAGTGAATCATATAGCTTTTCAAGTAAAAAAATAATAAATTATAATCAGTAAAACAATTCAAACAAACTTTTTTTATTTTCACTTGTAATAATTATAACACAAATTTACCGTATACGTCTCGTTTCCTGCAAATGATCACATTTAATGCAGTACAACTGATCAACAGTTGGATGTAGTTTTTTGGTACATCTTGTGCACGAAATGTACCACCATTCATCCGAGACACCAAATATCCTTGCACAAACCCAAAAGCTCACGGCCTATATAAATAAAAACTTGAAAACATCAAAAGATATAATATAAAGTTTTGAATAAAAGATTGAACCACAAAAATATTTATATTACCGCGTCGTTCACATAAAGATGTTCTAAAGGCTTCAATGAGAATTTTGGAGATTCTAGTTCCTCCAACACTGTTGTCGATCGTGGATTTGAAACATGGCTTATCGAAAATGTTGGATTATTGTTGTTCATAAGCCTAAAAAATGAAATTATTATCAGTAAAAAAATTAATAAAATATTAATTATACAAATAGTATTTTTCGAACTATTTAATAAAAAAATAATTTAATTTTAAACCATTAGTCACCCAAACCATCTCTTAAATTCTTGAATTTCCTCAATTGGATCATTCACATAAAGCTTTGTAACAAAGAAGCTGACCTTGACTTGCTCTGTAATAATTTTACAAATATTATATTAAATAAAATATTATCGAACAATTATAAATTACAAATAATAATAAAAATTTGTAATTTACTCAACAAATACCTTTAAATACTTTAGCACGTCCCATTTGTAAAATAACCACCACCGAGTCGACAATATTATTCTCCAAATGAGGTAGAATTTGTTCAACATAATCCTCCCAAAGAGTGCACGACAGACGCCTATGCCTATAAAAATGTAATTGTTAGTTTAAAGTAAGATAAATAATACAGAAAATAATAAAAAGGATGTTACTCTAAATCTTCTAGTGTTATCTCAATGAATCTTGTAATTCTTCCATCAATGTCTTTATTCTGAGCACTGTGCATTGACACAACTCTGCCAATAACATCTGAAAAAACCAAGAAACATTAAAATTCAGAAACAAAACAATTTGACCAAACAGTAAAAGTAAAACAAAAAAAATCTGTAACATTACCTAACAACATTGTATCGTCAACCTTACCAGGATTTGTTAAGTCAGCAAAATTCTTAAAATCAAAAAGAATCGGGAAAAGATCGTCAAACATTTCAAAAACGTGAGTTTTCCCATAAAACAAAATTTTGTGTTTTGTGGCAGTGGTCTTGTATTTTTCAGTTTATTTCGTGACCAAAAAAATCCTTGATCACATAAACATGTCCCTCCTTCAACATCTTTTTGAAGTTTGCAATCTGAAATTTTCGTATTGTGCCATGAATTCGATCACCCTGTTATATTTCAGTACAAAAATTAGAATACTAAGTTTCTGAACAATGCAAACAAAAAATTAAAAGACAATAAAGATAAAAAAAACTTACTACACTATCATGAAAAACACATTCTATAGTGTCGAGATCTGATTTTTATCTGAATAAGACGGCTTCTCATATGCTCGAATAAGCCTCAATTTGACAACCCACAATGTTTGGCTATTGTTGAGGTCGCGAATTAGTGTAACGAATGGTGCCATCTCTATTATATGTTGATCGGAAAAGTTCAAGAAATACGGTCAAGCTTTTTCAGAGAGAAATTATAAATTTCTGTAAATTTCCTAATGCTATGGTTCAATATTTATACTTGTGGTGGACCGAACTTATAAGGAAGTTCAATCAAAATATTTGTGGTTACATACTGTTTTTGTTCTTATTTTCAAGATTTTTACCATATATTGTTATCAATGCCAATTCATTCATCACAGATTTGGGTTTATATATTTTCAGATTCAGTGGCTCGATTTTTTACCAAACCTGAACAATTGAATGCAAAAATCGATCAATGTAAATTAGTACACAATTTTTTCCTATGTAAATAGATATCAAATCAATAGTTTTCCATAAATAAAAAATACGACAATCGATTTTTTATGTTTTTGGGGTTTAAATCTTCCAGAAATATAAATACATTTTTTGTTTTTGGAAGCAGTCAAGATTCATTAAAATCGGTAATTGGGCTATAAATTGAGAAGTCAACTTTCATCGATTTTGCAGTTATTTTTTTCCTATTGCTTAGTTTAGTTGAAACAACGTCAACTCTCCTTGAATCAGCAAAACTTTGGACAAAAAATTATTTTGAGAGGGTTTTATGGTTAAACTTTTAATTAACCCATAAATAACTAATTTGGTCAAACTCAACAAATCAAAAAAGATGGCTGAATCTATAACCAAAATTACATAAATTGATCCTCTATTAAACAGAGTACAACGAAATTTTTTTGAGAAAGAGGTGTTTAGGCGGGAAAACATAATTAGAAAGGGGTTTGTTTATATATATATATATATATATATAGATTTTTTTATTGAAGTGTGCTTGTTTGTTAAAAATTTCAAAAAAATACACTATTCACTTTTCTCACTTTTCAAATCATCAATCAAATCAGTTTATAATTTAAACAAAAAAATATCACATCAACTATCATTATTATATAATCATACCACAAATACACTATTCACCCTCTTTTATTTTTCAAACGATAATATTGAATCACTATTATACTAAAAAATTAATCACATCAACTATCATCATCACATTTTCATTTTATATCCAATCACACTCTCAAAATTTATTCTCATTTTTTAAAATAATTTTTCATACTATTCACTATAAAAGTAAAAATGAGCAAAACAAAAGTTCAAGCAATCACTCCCTTAGAATTTAGAATGACATTATTATTAATTTAATATACATTCCGTGAATCGCTGTTTTCTTTTTTTCCTTTCCTTTTTAATTTTAATTCCTTTCACCTTTGGATTATGCCTTAAGGGAACTATTTAATTAGGTTCCAAAGAACTAGTAAGATATGGAAATTATGTTAGTCACATAAATATTTCATTTAGTTCTTAATTATTTTAAGATGAAAAAAGTTTACTTTAAAACTAGGGTTGTGCACATGACTTGAAGATTACCGAAATCAAACCAAAGTCCTGACCAAAAAATCCACGAACCGAAAATATCCGTTGAATTTTTTACTTTCTCCGAACTAGACCATCCCGAAAATATTTCTGGTATGGTTCTGGAGATTTCTCAAATACCCGTAGCAAAAACTGTACCAACTACTCTTAACCGAAGACCCAAAGCTAGTACTGATTTTAAAGATTCTATATAAATACATATGCATATTTATTTTTATTTATATTTTGATATTGAATTAACTAAAAATTATTGAAAACAAAATTAAATATAAAATATATTTCTAAAAAAGACATAATGCTGAAACTATTATGATTTTAAAAACTTTAATATTAATACTAGAATAAATCATTTGAAATTAAAATCAGTAAAATGTTTAGTACTCTTAACAAATAATAATACCATAATATAACAATATAAAAAATCATATATTAACATTTTTATCGCATCAATAAATTACAAACATAGTTTTATTTATTATGCATGTCAAGTTGTTAAGGAGGAGATATTGAGATTATAAAATTATACAAATTTTTATTTCATATTAATTTATCAAAATTATTAGTTAATTATAATTGTTCTATATCAATAGAAGGACAATTGTCCAAATAATATGATATTATTGTATTATAGAGATTATTAAGTTTAGAATTTAGGATTGTGTTACCTACTATTGTTTTTAGTTTTTATATTTTCTACTATGTCAAAACTAGTAATTTGGGATTTTAATAAGAAAAAGAAAAAAAATAATTAAATTGGAAATTTGGTGCGTAAATTAAAAATATCTTTTATGTATATTTTTGTATTTTGTTCAAAGAAAATAATGTAAAATAAAGAAGTAAAAAAAAAAACAAATAAATACTAAGGTTAGGACTAGGGGTTTGGACCCTCCAAAAACTATTCAAGTGTTAGTTTGGAGGAGCCTTTGGGTAGTGCCCATCGACTAGGATCGAAATAGCCCTGATAACTGATAAGAATGGCAAAAGTTGGAAGAATTAATCAAATTAATAAAGAAATTACCTTATTGACTTTGACTAGGTCAAAATTACCTCTATGACCTCGCCTCACTTGATGTTATCAAAATGACCTTAGGATTACTTTTCTATATGGGCCCAGACCCCACTTGACCGGTGGCCCACGAGCCCTCAACTGTCGATAGATCATGACATGTATATAGCTTCGCATTTCACGTTGAACATTAATATAAATACGACATGAAAACCAATGTAAAACTTAATTTGTCATTATTATTAAATTATCTTGCTTTTTAGCTTCTAAGTACCTCATTACCTGATACGACTTAAGCATCGGAGAACCATAGTTTTGGGCCACTTAACTAGCGTAATTTGTGCTCTATTTTATGTTCCCTTCGAACAAAGTACATCACCTTTATTTTCCCGCAACTCGAAGTTAGGTACATTTGGTTTACTTTCTAGATCAAAATATTTAATTAAGTCCTCATTTTACATCTAGTTTAATTTCAGCCATAAGTTTTTGTACAAAATGAAAATATGAAAGGCTTTAGACCTGATTACTGTAAATGGTAAAGTCAATTTTGGTGTGGTTTTGGTAGGTGAATTATTGTGGATTGGTACCAAAATATGGCAGCCAAAGTTGAAACTTTCAACAAGTGTGTTGTCCACCTAAAAAATTAGGTGAAATAGTGAAAAAAATAGCTATAAAAGGGCTTAAGGTTTTAGCATTTGGTATCTCAACCAAGCAAGTAAATTGCAATTTTCTCACTTCTCAGTTTAGCTTTTCTCAATTTAGAGTGTATTAGTTTCTCCTATTTCAAGAGAGAGTGTGATATAGTTTCTCCTTGTATTTAGAGAGAAAGTGTTGTAATCTCTATTTTATAGTGAATTGCTCCTACACTTGCCCATGGTTTTTACCTCAAATTTATTTGGGGGTTTTCCATGTAAAAATATTCGTGTTATTTTACCTTTATTTTTCTCATATCACTATTGTCATGGCTTTGTTCCAGTCCGTAATTTCCTAACAGTGGTATCAGAGCCATTGGTTTAGGGGTTAATGTTCACGGGTTATTATTCACACGTTAATGTCTTCAAAGACGGGTACAAGTCTATGCAAACGAGTTGACTTGCAAGGGTCCACAGTAGCATTGTTAATCCAATGCCGAAAATGCCATTTATTAACATCACTAATGGCAAATTAAGTTTCTACAAATTTATATTATTTTGTATAATTTATATATTTAAACTTATATATATTCGTTTGAGGTGTATCTATTTTAGTAATTTTGTTTTTATAGTTACAGGGATATCGTCTTCAAAAAGAATTTCAGCATACAATAAAAATAAAAAAGGCAATGGTGGTTATTCAAGTGTTCGTTCGGACTAAACGAAAATTATTGATCTAACATGTCAAGAATCTACGTGTATGGATGGCAATTAAATGTTACAGCAATATTCGATGGCACTAACAATGATTGCACACATTATTCGTCAAATGGGACATCCGCAGTTGAAAAACAAGGTATGTATGTTATGAATTCAAGTTCGCAATGAAATTATAAATTTAATAAATAAAATTTCACTTAATATATTTGTGTGATGTCTGTGTCATTTATTTTGTAGAGTATTGGGATATTGGAGATGCAACATAAAATATGAATTTTGTTGCGCGGTGTTTTGGTTTGAAGAAAGGTTACTCTCCTATCCAAAATCCAAACCCAAATATTCTTCGTGTTGTGGTCATGGCATAATTCAACTTCCTCCCATCAAGGAACCATCTGTTGTGCTTGGAGATTTGTTGTTTGGACTGGGAAATAAGAGCAAGCACTTCTAGGATAATATAAGATCATACAATAATATGTTCTGTTTCACATCGATGGGAGGCAAGATTGACACCGACGTAAATAAAGGCAGAGGTCCTCCTGTTTTTCGATTGCATGGGCAAAATTATCATCTAATGGGAAGTTTGTTGCCATCCAATGGTGTGACACCGAAATTCGCACAATTATACATATATGACACGGACAATGAAATATCCAATAGATTAAACTCAGTCAGGTATGTTTATTTGTCAATCTCAATATTTGATTTTAATTGTTTATGTAATATGTCCCTAATTTCTTTTTTGTTTTATAGGCAAGGGAGTGAGCATAATAATTTGCACGAGTCGATCGTCGATGATTTGAAGAAAATGCTAGATGAAAACAATGTATTAGTTAAGACTTTTAGAATGGCAAAGGAGAAGATTTTAGAAGGCGACCAACGTGAGGTTTGTTTGCGTCTAATCGGTCGGAGAAGTACGGATGCTAGGAGATACAATATGCCTTCAAGTTCAGAGGTTGTTGCTCTTATTGTTGGAGATTTTGATCAAGCCTTAGGAGACAGGGATATATTAGTGGAAACAAAATCTGGCAGTTTGAAACGGATAAATGAGTTGAATGCTTCATACTTGGCTTTACAATATCCGTTGTTATTACTGTACGATGAAGATGGTTTCAGAGAAGACATCGTTTTCTGATCTAAAAAAAAAAGGAATCCATGAGGCAGAAAAACTGTTAGTGTGAGAGAGTTTTTCGTGTATCGACCGACGATAGAGATGATGAACCTCCTACAATTTTGTCGTCTAGAAGATTGTTTCAGCAATTCATTGTCGATGGTTATACAACGGTTGAGTCAGCGCGATTAAAGTATGTAAGGTTGAATAAGAGAAAGTTGTGTTGCGACATTTATAAGGGTCTAACTGACGCATTGTTGCATGGAGACATCAATCCTGGTACTCAGGGAAAACGAATTATATTACCTTCTACCTTTACGGGAGGTGTTCGATATATGATTCAGAATTATCAGGATGCCATGGCTATATGTCGATGGGCAGGATATCCGGATTTGTTTATAACATTCACTTGCAATCCAAAGTGGTTAGAAATCCTAAGATTTCTTGAGAAAAAGAAATTGAATCCTGAGGACCGACCTGATATTGTCTGTAGGGTGTTTAAAATCAAGTTGGATTCCTTGATCAAAGAGCTTCGGCAAAAAAACTCTTTGGTGAAGTCATGGCAGGTGAAAAATTCATTTCCATTGTCCGTATCTTCAAATATGATTAATATATTTCTAATGTTTTCCTTTTGTTTTTATTGCAGTGGTATACACGATAGAGTTTCAAAAACGTGGCTTGCCACATGCCCATATTTTGTTATTTTTGGCAAAAGAAAACAAGTATCCGATTGCCGATGATATAGATCGAATATATCAGCTGAAATACCCGACGAGAGTGTAGACCCATGTTATTACGCGGTAGTGAAGGACCATATGATACATGGTCCATGCGGTGATGCTAGAAAAACTTCTCCTTGCATGGCTAATAGAATTTGCACTAAACATTTCCCGAAAAAATTTGTAGATGTGACGACTATTGATGATGAAGGTTATCCACGTTATAGACGTAGGAATGATGGGAGGACAGTGGAAAAATATGGAGTACCTCTTGACAACAGATATGTTGTGCCGCACAATCGTTATTTGTTGATGAAATATGGAGCTCACATCAATGTGGAATGGTGTAACCAATCAAGGTCGATAAAGTATTTGTTCAAGTATGTCAATAAAAGAAATGACCGTATCACCACATCGTTCTATACGAGTAGCAATGACGAAGAATCTGGAAAAACCGTTGATGAGGTGAGCATGTATTACGATTGTAGGTATGTTTCGTCCTACGAGGCAGCATGGAGACTACTGGGATTCGAAATTCAATATAAATATCCCCCAGTTGAACGTTTAAGTTTTCATCTTCCCGATGAACAAAACGTTATTTTCTCAGATTCTGAAAGAATAGATGACGTTCTTAAGAAGGATTCGGTAAAAGAAAGTATGTTTTTAGCATGGATGGAAGCGAATAAAATCTATCCTGAAGCAAGAGAACTAACATATGCTGAAGCTCCCACAAAATTCACGTGGAAACCGAATCTCAGAAAATGGATGCCGAGACAAATTGGCAAATCTATAGGACGAGTTTTTTATGTCCCTCCCGGAGCTGGTGATATGTACTATCTGAGGTGTCTTCTCAATGTTGTTCGTGGAGCAACGTGTCATGACGACTACAAGAAGGTCGACGGTGTTCAATATTCTTCCTATCGAGAGGCTTGCTTTGCTCTAGGATTGTTAGAAGATGATAGGGAATATATTGATGCCATCAATGAAGCGAGCTCCTGGGCTTTTGCGGAGAATCTTAGAGGTTTATTTGCATCATTGCTTTCGTCCGACTCCTTGAGCCGACCAGATAATGTCTGGGACAAATGTTGGGAATTTCTTTCTGATGATATTTTATACAAACGTCGACGCCTTTTACAACATCAAGGTATTATTTCCCAAAAATTATGTTGATTACTAAAACCTTTTATATTTTTTATAATATTAATTTGTATAAATAATTAGTATTATGACCTTCTGAAACAGATTTGGTTTTGAGTGAGAACGAAATCAAGAATCTTACGTTGTTGAAAATTGAGAAATTATTGCAAAATCTCGGTAGGAGTCTACGTGATTTTGACTCAATGCCATTTCCCGATGCTGACACCGTTCATAGCAACCGAAATAGACTTATATATGACGAATTGCGTTATGATCGTGATGTTCTTTTGCAAGAGAACAAAGACCTCATCTCGAAACTTAACGATGAGCAGCATAAAGTTTACTCAACTATAATGCGTGTTGTACGATCAAATAAAGGTGGAATGTTATTTGTCTACGGATATGGAGGAACAGGAAAAACATTTTTGTGGAAGGCTTTATCTTCAGGATTGAGGTCGAAAGGAGAAATGTACTGAATGTTGCATCTAGCGGTATAGCTTCTCTTCTATTGCCCGGTGGGAGGACTGCACATTCGCGATTTGTTATTCCATTGAACCCACATCAGGACTCAACTTGCAATATCAATCAAAGAAGTCCGCTTGCTGAGCTTATTATTCGTTCTAAACTTATAATTTGGGATGAGGCACCGATGATGCACAAGCATTGCTTCCAGGCATTAGACGAGACTTTACGAGGTCTTTTGAAACTCATCGACCCAATGTTGGAACATAAACCTTTTGGAGGAAAAACCGTTGTCCTTGGTGGGGATTTTAGAGAGATCTTGCCTGTTATTCCCAAGAGAACTCGGCAAGATATTGTTAATGCGTCCCATTAACGCTGTCGTATTTGTGGAAAGATCGCACGCTTGTCTTAAACCGACTAAGAACATGCGTCTTGTAACCTTGGTGATAGCGGGGATTTTAAAGATTTGGCGAATTCTCGAATGGATCGCAAGCATTGGTGATGGAACAATCGGAGGTTCAAATGATGGTTGTGCCATGATTGATATACGAAGATATCCGCTTGAATCTTCAGGTGATCCGATTGCAACTATTGTAGAAAGTTTTTATCCAATGTTTAAAGACGCCATTGATGATCCGACATACTTGAAAGAAAGAGCTATACTAGCTCCTACCTTAAATGTTGTCGAATCTATAAATCAATATATGACGTCTTTAAACTCATCGGAGGAGGCTGCACCTATTTGAGTTCGACAAAGACGTGTAAATCGGATGCTAATGTTGACTTCATGCATGATCTGCACACTCCTGAATTTTTGAATGAGATAAAATGTTCAGGGGTTCCTAATCATGAGTTGCATTTGAAGGTCAGGACTCCAGTTAAACTCTTGAGAAATATGGACCATTCAAATGGATTGTGTAACGACACTAGGCTGGTGATTACGAGGCTTGCCAAACATGTACTTGAGGCAAAAATTCTCACGGGAACCAATGCAGGTAATAAAGTTTTGATTCCGCGGATGACATTGACACCGTCGGATCTCAGAATCCCCTTCAAGTTCCAACGAAGGCAATTCCCTCTCATTGTATCTTATGCCATGACTATAAACAAGAGTCAAGGCCAATCTCTCTCCAATGTCGGTTTGTACTTGAAGAATCCAGTGTCCAGTCATGGCCAGTTATACGTTGCGGCTTCCCGAGTTACGAATTGTAAGGGTTTGGAAATATTAGTTTGTGGTGATGACGAATCAAAAAATAAACAAACGATGAATGTTGTGTATAAAGAGGTATTCGAAAATTTGTAATATATACAAATAGTGTTTTAATTTGAAAACGTCGTTTGTAATCCTTGTTATTTTTTTTGGCTCATTACAATTGGAAATTGTATATATTCAAATTGCATAATTCGACAAATCCTTAATATATGAATAACATATCATTTCAACTCATCGTTACATCTTTCGTGCATCGCACGGGTCAGACACTAGTTTGTCTAAAAAGTAGAAGAGATAAAAATTAATCCACAAGCAAACACTCCCAAGTCTTTTCTTTCATAGGAAGGAAAGTCTTTTTTATTTTTTACCCACAATGTGAATGCTAATGAAAATTTTAAAAAATTACAATATTCAATTCCTTTTATTTTTTCTCCCTACAATCACTTATTCTCATTTTTCAAACAACTCATCAAATCACCAATCATTGTTAACAAATGTTTCCACAAATTATACTATTCACGCACTCACGTAACTTTAACGACAAATTAGTATCTCACTATTTTTATATTAAATCAACTTTATCATTATATTCTCATGATCAATCACACTATCAAAATTCATCATTTTCTTTCAAAAAAATTTCCATGCAAGGCAAACTCGTGACTCTTCAAATGTCACAAGGGGGGTCAACATTGTGCTCTAGCAGTTGAGATATATGTTGTAAGAGTGAATATCTGGCTTCGATCTCATACGAGTGCGCGTTCCTCCCCAAGTTCCCGGGTTGTACTAAACAAAACAAATTAATGTCACAAGGCAAATATTGACCAGCAAGAGGGGCAGAAATGCAATTTCCCATGACGGCCTGACGCATGCCGCCGCCTTCAAACCAAAAACCACACGCCTTTTTTAAACTAGAAACTTCTTTTCCAATTTTCCCCTTCGTATATTCTTCCGACGCCAAAATAAGGATTTGAAAACCCTAGGAGAGATCAGTTTTGGAGAGAAATGGCATCGTTTAATGAGGCACCGCCGGGGGATGTCAAGTCCGGTGAGAAGATTTTCAAGACAAAGTGCGCTCAATGCCACACCGTCGACAAAGGCGCCGGCCACAAACAAGGTTTATTTTCCGCCGAGAATTAGGCGTCGTTTGTTCCTTATTAAAGAACTTCTTTTCGTATGGCTATATTCGTTTTTAGTCTGTTGACCTAGATTTGCGCGATCTGATGAATATAGCCTTGTTTGGTGTAGACTGTAGATCTCCTGATTTTGTTTTTAATTTTGTATTTAATAATTCTGATAGTTGTGAGAGATAAGGTTTTAGGCCTTTTTTTTTTAATACTTAAGTTGGTCTTTATTGATTGATACCTGTCAATTTTGTTTTGAATGTGAATGGAACTAGACTTGCTTATTTATATGTATGTTGATTGTTGATTGAACCAGTTTGTTCATGCTATACCTAACCTGATTTCTTGTATCTTGATGGGGGGCTAGTGATTTTGTAGATTCATGATTTACCTCAAGACAGCTTTATTTGTTTTGTTTAATTTATTTTCATGCTTGTTCTGTCTCATCTGCATTTGCTATGCTTCGAGGATATCCTCATTTATTTTAAATCTCCAGGTCCCAACTTGAATGGCCTTTTTGGAAGGCAATCTGGCACTACCCCTGGTTATTCATACTCTGCTGCCAACAAGAACAAGGCTGTAGCATGGGGAGAGGATACTCTCTATGATTACTTGCTTAATCCTAAGAAGGTACTTGATCATGTGTGTTTGAAGTTCAGTGATCGTTTTACTTTTCATGGAATATCTTTCTCAAAATCAATTTAATCCCTACAAAGAAACTCCTTTCTTTGAATCAGTTCTGGGACGTCATATTTAAGATAGATTTTTTATGAGCGTATAATTTTGTTACTTCTATTTCCTACGGGGATGTCTCACAATAAGATTTCTTCACGAAGTTTTTCTTAATGTTCTTTTTTTTCCCTGAAAAAATGTCTCACGTAAAACTATGTATTTTCAACAGTCATCGAGAACTCAATCTCGTTTCTCGAATCATATGAGTTAATAGTATTGGGACTTGAGGAGCTTTATTTTAGAACGCTTTATGTATTTTAGAATTATACGACCAAGGACAGTGAGTTGATATGAGGCCCCCAAACGTTTATGGGAGCGAAGCCATGTGTTCATATTCTACAGTTCTGCCAAATGATTACAATAAGCTTTCTGAACATGTGTGGCTATTTTATGTTGCGAAGTTTTGACTTGACCGTGTCTGGTTAATTATCCACGTTTACCGCACTAGAAATGTATATATAGAATTGTTTGGGGAGATAGTTATTGCTGTTTTGATTTGGAAAGATTATAGATCTGTCAAAGGATAAAAGAACTGTTGGAGCTATGTTCATTAAGGGTATTTTCCCGTGTATTGTTTCATGTAGAGGTTGCCACTCAAGAAGCAATTTTTTTGGGTGCTCTGTGGTAAAATACTCATCTACTGCTATTTTTGAAGGTTTTTTGCCCCATAGACAGTGCCTTTTCATGTGACTATGGGGCATGAAATGATTTCTTAGGTTGATGAGTGGGGCTTGTACTGAGAGTGAGCACACACGGAAAAGCAAAAAAAGAAGGATGCACAATGGTCTAGTTCTATGATCTTGTAATTATGGTTGTGAAACTCAAAATCAATGAAGCAGTATCTACCCAGTTTTCAAACTACAAAGTTGAGTGACTTAAACTAACTGTGGGCTCGTATGTGAAGTTGTGTCAAGCCTTGCTTTTCCCCTTTCCTTCGGAAAATGTTTGGAGGGACTTAGAAGTTGGGTGTTTTTGTTTTGACACAGGAACTTCCAACCAACAATAGAAGTTGTTGTGCCAGTTTTCCTTTAGGTTTTATTGTTACTAGAATCCATGAATATGTATCAAACTATCGATCCGATTTCCTAAGAACAAGCTGGGTTTATTGGGATTAACTGTGGCTGCTTATAATAACCCTTCTTTCCTACCCATAGAATGTGGGTGCAGGGATTAAATGTAAGGTTAGTCTGTTCTGACTTCTGATTGATTATAATTCTATCAGTGGCGCAGGGATTATCATATTTCTTGAATGTGAGGTAAAACTCATATGGAGCCTAAAATTTAATAGATGAGTGATGCCCATATTAGCAAGTGCTGGATCATCTTAAATGGTTTGGAAAATTGGCATTAGGCGTAATGAAAATGACTGTAATTTTCTGATCCAAGTTTTGTTGCATTTCTACCTAAATGGTGGCTCACTGCTGATCATTTCCATGTTTTCTTGGGTACTTTTTCTGGGTGGGGATGGGAGGAGACTATGTTTACTGAAGGGGGTGATGTCGAGCATGAGATTTTACATTAGTCACTTGTGACTTAACATTTTACTTTTTATTCACTGGCAAAGTAATATATGTGCATGTGGTTATTTGAGTAGTTGAATTGTGTTTGGCTGCTTCTATTTAATTTTACAAATTGCTAGTTTGAAAATGAGAGATTTTTTTTTTTTTTGGGGAATCTTGAAACGTGTGTGCATTTATGTTTTGCTGCAGTATATACCTGGAACTAAGATGGTATTCCCTGGGCTGAAGAAACCTCAAGATCGTGCAGATCTAATTGCTTATCTGAAGGAGGCAACTGCGTGAAGAAACGTGCTTGCATATTAACATTTTTCGACAGTTGGAGATATCGGTTATTGGTTCAGTTCTGGATTATTTTTCTAGTAGAAATAGCTGAATAAAAAGGATTATATTCATGCGATGTGCGTTCTTTGTTTTGACCTATGCCAGACGTTCCAGTGATGATTGTGATATTGTTTCCACAATATAATTGATTTTGCGCCATTTAAGGCGTCAATGTATTCCATATATCATATCATTGGTTTATGGACTATTATTCAGTGGTCGATTAGAAAAGGGTAAATTGCAAATTTACTCCTGTAATGTTGCTGCAATGTTGTAAAAGCGTTAGGAGCTAGTCGGACGGCGGACTGGGGTCTAGCGTCTAGACTGAGTCTTGGAGGGACTTGTGTGGGGTTATTCGGGGGCCAAATCAGAAAAAACATAAGCGGACAAAGGGAGCCTAACGCATAGACAGGGAGTAATCGGGGATAGGTGGGGATTTTCCCAACAAAGAACATAGGGGTGTAGCAATCAGTCATTGTTAAATTTCGTTTAGCAGAATCACTTTATTATTGAGTTTTCAATGTGCCTGAAATTTTAAAATTTCTAAAAAAATCTAACGTGAGTTGCATATGAACACAAATAATACGGGATTTTTGAATTTCCAGCCAAAAGTCAGGATTATTGGTGCAGCATTGGGTCTTTTCCAATAACTACATTCCAATTTTTGCTGAAAATTTGAAACTTCCCATCTTCTTTAATGCAATTCACGAGCAATATTTTGTACAATTGTGAAATTTTCGGCAAATTGAGGATCTAATCAGAGATTTTTTTAAAAATATAGGGTGATTTTGTCAAACGAAGTTTAAAAATTACAAATTTTGCCTCAGGACTAATATTGCAATTTGCTCTGATTAGAATCTGATGACTGTGTTTGCTTTTCGCAAGTATGGAAGTTTCCAATGCTTTGGAAGAAAATAAATATTACATTCGTGGAAAATTGGCGTACTTTTTAATATAAGATATCTTTTTAAGAAAATCTGAGAATCTGTTACTATTTAAAAAAAACTTAATTAATTAATTACAGGATAATTACAAAAGCCCCCCTATGATTTGGGATAATTACAAAAATCCATTTTGTTTTTTTGAAAAAAAAACCCCTTTGAAGTTTAATTATGTCTTAAATTTAAAGGGTAACTGTAATATTTTGATAAACATAATGAGAGCTTTTGAAATATTATTTGGATGTGAAGGGAAAAATATAAGGCGGATAAAACATAGAGGTTTTTTTCTTTTGTAATTTCCAAAGTTCCTGGTTTTTTTTGGTAATTAGCCCGAACCTCAAGGTTTTGTTTTTCTTTGGTAATCATCCCTTAATTATAAGCTCTTAAAAAAATATGTTCTTATAAAGCTCTTTTTAAAAATCTATAAAGGATATAGAGCTTATAAGCTCAACCAAACACATTATCAAGTGTCACTCAAAAAAAAAAAAAACACATTATCAAGTGCAAAACAGAAAATGGCCTTAGAATTTCTTGTCGCCAAATTGAAATGGCTGGGTGTACATGCCAAAGCACTAAGCAATTGGGTAGAACACAACACAGAAGAAATTGTATATAGTTGTAATTAGGGGCGGTAATTCTTGACACGATACGATAGCACGATATAAAAACGATACGAAAATAGCGGGTTAGTGTTTAATCTTATTGTGTCGACACGATAAAGACACAAAAATTTCGTGTTTGTTTGTGTTGTGTTCTTGTAAACACGATAAAGACACGAACACGATAGTGACACCATAACAACACAATACGAACACGATAATGACACGTTTACCTGTTAGTGACGCGATAGTAATACGATAACATGATATTTTGTATGTTTGTATTGTATATTGTCGTGTAATATTGTGTCATATCATGTAATTTGCTATCATGTATTAACGTGTAAATTATTTTCTTTTCATTTTTGACTTATCGTGTCGGGTCGACATGAAAATTTTTGTGTTCGTGTTTGCCCTTATCGTGTCGACACGAAATATGACACGATTACACGATTTGCCGCCCCTAGTTGTAATATTTAAGTTTTGTATGTGTTACAAGAAAATTGATATTCTCTACAACCCAACTTTTGAAAATCACACTACGGAAGATATATCCACTGGGAAGGGTCATTCTGCAAATTGTATTGGCTAGTAAGATGCATTTTGGCACTGTGAACTCTGAAGTCCTCCTAAAATAAAATTAGCTACAGTTAGCATATGATTGGTTAGAAAGTATTGAACCTAGGCATAACTATTTACATATGCGAGGATGAAAATAATTTTTCACCAAGGGGCCAAAATCTAATTTACAACTTCAAAAGAACACCACAAAATTGTACCTACTTTGAGTTGACGGACCAAGTCTAGACTAGAGTTAGATAAAATTGAACCCTCTTGAAGGTACATTCTTACCGTGGTGAATAACAACAACCAAGAGGTTGCAAAACTCGTCATCATGGTATTGCCCGGGATTGCCTCCGTCCGCAGCAGTGCAACGGAACTATTGTAGGTCGGAGAGCCACCCCCCACGACATTCTGGTTAGTAACTGCACGGGAAGGAGACAATTTAGGGAGTGATTGTTTGGCCTTTTAATACAGATATTTTCTATTTTCGGAGAGAATAGTGTGAAAAGTTCGGAAAAATATAAATGAATTTCGAGAGTGTGATTGGATATGAGATGAAAATGTAATAATGAAAGTGAATGTGATGGGTTTTCCCCCTCGTAAAATAGTAATTTGATATGATTTGTGATTGAAATAGCAAGAAAGAGTGAACAATGTATATGTAACATGAAAGTACGGTGAGGATAGTTATGAGACTTTTTAAAGTTTGAGTTGATTAATGATTGAAAAAATGAGAGTAAGAGGACAATGTCTTTTTTTAAAAAAAACAATTCACAATTGTAACAAAAAAAAGGGAAAATAATATTTTGCAACCTGAACTTTGATTGTTTTTACACTTTGCAACCTAAACTATTTATTTTCACAATTAACAACCTAAACTTTGAGCGGTTGCCACTTTACAACCTCCAACCAGCCAAAATTGGAATATAAAAGGAATATTCGCCCCTATGATCCGGAAAATTCCAGGAATATTCCAAGTCCAACTGGTCGGAGATTCTGGTCGGAGATTGCAAAGTGAAAAACTAGCAAAGTGTTGGTTGTTAATTGTAAAAATAAATAGTTTAGGTTGCAAAATGTAAAAATGAGCAAAATTCATGTTGCAAATAATTATTTTCCCCAAAAACAAATTCTCTTTAGGAAGATTTCGTAAAAAAAATCTCATACGCAATAACAGCACCTTTGCCCTCTAAAAAAAAAACAAGTTCTGCACTATTAAGCTTACGCAAAACTCCTTTCTTCTCTTGTCTCGCTATTTTCTTTCCAAAATGCTCTCAGTTGCTCTTTTAATTTTTGGCTCTCCTCAAAATTTGCCTTCCTCTTCAGGGCTTTCTGCAGAAGGAAGAGGTCTGATTTTATCATAAAAAAAACCATATAATGATATGAATAATCAAAATGAAGAATGCCTTATCTTTAAAACTTACCTCTTGACGGAAACATTTGTCGAGCTTAAGTTTTAAATCTGTGCATTCGCCAAAAAATTTCCCAAGAGGATGGTCTACATGGCATTTCTGGAACTGCTCAATAATCTGCACAATAGTCACATGAATTCCAATGTGCACACGCTTACATGCTGCGTGTAGCCAATCAAGAAAGGTAAATAGGCCATAAAGCAAATCATAAGACTCCTGAAAACAACCATAAGGTTGTGTGTTTCATCACACGCGGTAACAACTTAGAGTGCATTTGGCTGAGCTTATAAGCTCTATAAGAGTGTTTGGCATTTCTTTCTAAAAAAGATCTTATAAGCTACTTAAGTAAGATATGAGCTTATAAACTGCTTTTTTAAAAAGTCGGGATCCCCATTTTTTTTCAAGTTAAGATCTTATTTTGACAACCTCCTCCTATTTTGACCATTTTAAATACAAAATTATCATGACTAACATCTTATAAGTTGTAACAACTTATTTTATCCAAGCACTTCAACAACTTATTATCAAAATAAGATTTAATATCTTATAATCTCTAAAAACATTTTATAAGTTGTAGGAACTTATAAAATCTTTTAACTAAGTTTAGCCAAACACCCTCTTAGTTATGCCAGTTTAAGGATCATGCAACATTAACCAAAATGAACTCAAAGAATGAAACATTAAGGTGGTTGGTTAAAAGTTAAAATCTAAGAACAAGAATATCAATCCACTGGTGCAGAAATTCTTTTCAGCAGTATCCAGAATCTGAACTTATATATATAGATATTCCATGTATGGTCACACTTAATCTATGAAGAGTATTTCGTATGACATAGGAATTAAAAAAGTTAGTCAAAATGGTAGAGTAAATTATATCCAAACACCATTCATATACAACAAAAATAACTTCCTTGCAGTTAAAGGTTAGCATATGTGATCAAACTTACTTCAGCACACATTGGATGCCTGTGGATTGTAAGAGGAGGATGCATTGTTCCTTTCCAACTATTCTTGTCCCGTGCAACACCTTAGAAACTGCAAAAAAAGAAAAAAATTAAATAAATAAAGTGTGCGCCGGATCGTTACTCTTTATTAAATATTAGCAAGCAATTAGTTCTTTCATATTATAGGAGTGTTTGCAAACACTAGAAAAAAGTGATTCTCAGCTTCTAGATGGAAAACCAATAGTGTTTTCCACCTAGAAGCTAAGAATCATTTTTATTTAGTGTTTGCATACACACCCTATATCTCTTCCTATTCTTGGCCATTTAAATTATGTATAGAAAACATTCCCTCAATTATTACCGCACCGGTGAGAAAAGTCGCTATGGTTTGAGTTACGGATGAAAAAGGGAATTTATAAGATGCCACCTCCATAAGTTGTAATTACAAGATTTTTTCCTTGAAAGGGTCCTTTTCACTCTCTATCTATCCCACAAGTCTCTTAAAAAGCTTTAGCCCTAAATGTCGGTTGCAAACACATTCCCAAGAGGGAAATACGGTTCATCCATAAATTGGGCGCCGTAAAATTGCCATATAAACACATCAAGGGACGAAAAATTTCACATAGTGCAAATAGAACTGTTACAAAATGCTGTGAACATACAACAATATAGAGAATATATATTGCTTCTAATAGTATTTGTGTGGACATGAAAATTGAATTTCAGCCCTCCTAACATTCTCTCCATCCCACTCAGTTCCACTATTTGGTTGAGGTAACTTTCAACTGGCAGCAAAGAAAATCAACTTAAGGGATAATTGCAAAAACTACCCCTAAGGTTTAGCCTAATTACAATACATCAGTTATCTTTCAAAATTACAAATATCCCGTTAAAGTGCTACAAACACCGCATTGAGGTTTGTATTTACCTAACAAATACTCTCCACTTGAGGTGCAATTTGTAAAATTAAAACAAATATCAATGGAATATTTGTAATTTTGAAAGATAACTGAGTTTCTTTGTAATTAAGCTAAATCTCATGGGTAGTATTTGTAATTAACCCTAAACTTAATGGAAAAGTCCCAAAAGACAGCTGATTCATGATGATTTGGAATCCAAACAATCACAAATTTCGATAAGAAATTATGCGCAGAGAAAAGAATAAGAAACAATGCATTCATCCATATCCTTTAAGACCTTCACTAGCTCAACGAGGTCGTAAATCAAACAATAAAGATGAAAAAAATAGAAAAAAAAAGGAAATTCAGCTAGAAATACCACTCAATATCCAGCCAAACGAAGTAACAAACAAAAATGTCGATTGGGGAAAAAAATTGGATTCTTCCACATTAATTCCATGAATTACAATTATTTAATGCATTTCAATATCAATATTAATTCATTGCTTGCCAGTAGATAGCATGGCTATTATAATTTTTAATAATGAAAATGCGGGAAATGTTTGAAACCCTATTGTGAATTTTTAAATAGAAAAAAAGAAAAGAAACGAAAATCTCGAAGAAGATGAAGATCGATCGAAAGGAGCAAACTCACCGGAGAAAACCGCAGGAACTGCTGCTGCCTGTGCACTAGATTGCAATTTGCCCCCTGTACTTGGGGGTATTTAGCAAGTTAGCCCTAACATTCAAAATCTTTGCAACTTAGTTTTTTTAATTAATTAACACTATTATTCAATAGTTAATTTTTTTTTAAAGATCAAATAATCAAAGTATCATACAATGTCATGTCCCGTCACGGGGGAGAAAAAAATTTTACTTTTGGAGAAAAAAAATTAGGACGTGTGATTGTTTGTGAAAAATGTAATTTTTTTAAAAAAATAATCTCATTTCTCTTTAAAATTAACTCATTTTTCTATTTTTCTTTCACATTTCTCAATATCAATTATATTATTTATTTCTCTCTCATCTCCCTAATTATATAAAGAATTCCGATACTTTCTTTAATTTATCACTATTTTTATTATTTTCTGTTAATCTTATTAACAAAAGGTATAAAATGAGATCCATATTGCTTATTTTTTGATCAAATTTTTATTTTTGTTCAATTTTCTTATATTATATTTGATATTATTATTTTCACAAACAATCAACATATCTAAAAGATTCTACATCACATCAAAATAATCACCAATTTGTTTTTAATCAAAATAACACCCCGGGGGTGAGGGATTGAGGCGTGATCCCCTACCTGTAAATCAAATAATCAAAATGTCATACAATGTCATGCCCGTCAAGGCGGGGGAAAATCAAAGAACAAATAACCTACCACTACGATATCTAGAAAGACTATCATAGAAAGAAATCTAAAGAATAATAGGAGAACCAATGATCTATGAAAATCGAAGCTCGGATATCCCGGTTGGTCCATCCGAATGAGCGCAAAGGTGTGGTGAGAAGCCGTGCCCTCATCAACAATGTGATCGCTAAGGGTAGCGGCTCCCAACTCGCTAGGTGATCTCTGGTCGATTCCCCTCTCTGTGTATGTGGGAAATCGAATCAAGGTCCTTCAAAGATGTTTCGAATGCGAATCGGTGTCTTGAACCCGCCAAGAGCGAGCCAGGCCACGAAGTGATCGTGGTGACCACCGCCGCTGCGTCCAACTCGATCCAAATCTGAAGTGAAAACTGTCGGGCATGCCGTAATCCGATCTCAAGCGCTAGTAGCTCGGCATGAAAGCTAGATACCGCCTGGAAGGAACTATGAAACGCCAACATAAGTCTGCCCAAATGATCTCGAATCAATCCCCCTCCGCCAACAATCAATGTGTCTCGATCAAACGAACCATCCGTGTTCAGCTTGATCTGAGGAGACTGAGGGGCTCGCCAAATGACCATCCTAGGCCTGCGTGAAACCTGCGGTGGAGCATTCCCCTGTAAAAAACTCGTAGGGAAGCATCGGACCAATCGAAGGGCTCAAACGCCGACCGAAACAAGAATCCGGATATACCGCTCCACCTGCCAAATAATGTGAGATGCCAAGAAAGGAATGTGTCGATGCTTGACACTATTCCTTTCCGTCCAGACAAACCATAAAATCAAGCACGGAACCAAGAAACTCAAGTGCCTCGTGTGTGATCCGTGTGTGCAATTCCTCCAAAATGAAAGAACAATATCATATCAATGGTGTGTGGAAGTGTAGTGTCAAACCAAGGAAGAAAGTGATTCCACTGATCGAATTTGAATATTATCATTCATCAAAAAGAGGTGAGGATAGATTCAACTTTGAGGAGATGAATGTGGATTATTCAAGCAACAACAACAACGTGAGGCGAGGAAGTGCCACGTGCTCGAAGCTTGATATCCACAGAAGAACGATTACGAAGGAAGCGCCAAAGGAATATAGAGATAGTAGGAATAAGAGCATCATTCCAAATGGCACCATCTGAAGGTCCGAGCATTTCTACCCCAGAGAGAATCCCTGCGAGAAGACATAGAAAACCCACCATGAGAATTAAACATCCACCGCATGATATCCTCGACCCCTGGAAGAATTGGAACCCCGGATATATCCTCAATGAGACTCTCAGGAAGCCCACATCTGGATACCATGACATGATAAAGTCTGTCTCTATCCCACATACCATCGCGAATGAACCAATCAACCATCATATGACCCAACGACCGATCCAAACAATGATCTGCAACCGTCTTTCTCTACACATCTAACTTTCACTTTAAACAAAAAAACTTAAACGCAATTCTCTCAGAAAATAAAAATGAATGGAATGAAAGTACAATCAATCACGACATTAGTTGCCGGAACTTCATTTTTGTCGTATATGCACACCCCCATCCCCAACCCAACTGTTGGTATATGTTTTTGCGTGATGTAAACTTTACATTTTACTACTTTATCTCCTAAACTTTAAATATTTTTGCAGTTAGAGTTAGAAGTTCAATGAATCAATAATATTATTGCAAATAATGAAATTAACATATTATTGTCCATGTTTAGGGAATAGACGAGGAAAATGATAATGTTAGAAATATTTTTTGTAACTATCCCATATATTGATGAAAAATCACGATTTGTAAAAAAATCTCATAACTTTTAACAAATTCTTGAATCAATTCTTTGGTTGCGAGAAATAATCGCATATCCACATTTTCGCGAAACTAGGCGATATAAGGCTAATTCGATGCTATCAAGTGGGTAGTGCCCAACTTTGATATGATGCTGATATGTGACCCATTAACAAAACATGGTTGTATCGATTTTCAAGACAGAAAAAGATAAATACAAAAGTGAGAAACCTTGCTTATGTGTATATCCTCCAAGTTAGTTTCCACGTCAACACATTTGACTATAATGCGAACATTGTTGTGAATTATTTCTATAAATTGGTAAAGACTATGATGAAAAGCTAAGAGTAGTAAAATTCTTCGGTGTATTTTTAATTCCAGTGGCTCTAATATTTATATCCATATATAGATACTATTTCACATATGATTGCATTTGTATTGTTGTGAAATTTTTCCAATGCTACAATGCTAAAAGTCCAACTCTCACGGACTATTGTCGTAACAAACACAAGTTTTTCTCGGTAATTTTCCAACTAAATCCAAAGCTTTTTTTTGTAAGGTATGAGATTTTGTAACACATCTTGATTTTTACATGACTATTTATTGCTTGGTCTAAAGTTGCAATTTCGCCTTAATGTAAATTTTTGTATGGGTGGCGCTATTGGCGCCCCCAAATTTGATGAGTACACCCACTTTCTAAAATTTCAAAAATGCCATTAAGTCAAAAGACTATAATACCCTTACTAAAAAACCAAGTTCTAAATACACCCCCCCAATCTCTAAATACACCCACATCATTCATTTCAATTAAATCTACTAAAACACACACACCCACACCCTTCAGCTACATTCTTCTTCTTCTTATTCTTCTTTCTTGAGAAAAACTTAAACCTTGTTCTCATAAACCCTAGTTTTTTCGACACCAACACAACAACTTAAATGGACAACAAAGATTTGATTCCTCCAAATATTGTAAGTATCTTCTTGGTTATCAGCTCAAAATTATGTAATTTATCCACTTTTACCGTTCGATATTTCTGCTGCACCATTGTTTTCCGCCGATTGGCATGATCAACAGCATGGCACGATCATCACGTCGATTGTGCCACGTGGCAATATGGCACGATCACATGTTCAATGATCGTGCCATATTGCCATGTGACACGATCAAAGATGGAACGATCATGGTCATGATCGTGCCATTTGACAGTTTGTTTTTTGGTCTTGTTGATTTTGTTTTAATAGGGTATGGCCTCGTTGCCTACGGAAAATAGTGTTGTTTGTCCTCCTAAGAATGATGAGAATGTTGAAGAGCTTGGTGTTGTTACCGATTACACACACGTATTCACGACGTATGAGTTATTTGTTTCTCAGGATAAATTATTTGATTGGGTGCGTGAAAGAGGACATGAGCACAACATGGTAATTGTAATAAGTAGGTCTCGGACAGTGGTCAAGGAAAGAAAAGACCTCGGGTATTTTTGTCTTGTGAACGTAGTGGGCATTAAGTGATTCAAAAAAGACTAGAGATGTCGAACAAAATGATGCTAAGAAATTTGAAAAAAAGTCTCTAATGAGAGAATGCGGAACTAAGAAATGTGGTTGCCCATTTCGTTTGAGGGGTCGGCAAGTAACAATTGAAGGAGAATGGTCACTAAATGTTGAATGTGGTGTGCATAATCATCCAATTGCACAATATTTGGAGGGTCACTCTTATGCCGGTCGATTAGCAAAAAGTGAGGAAGAATATGTGTTGGATATGTCACATGGCAATACTCGTAGAAGGACATTTTGTTTGGTCTACAAAATAAGTTTCAAGATAATAAGTCCACCATACGGACTATCTACAATGCCCGTATGAAGAATAGAGTTGTCGAGCGTGATGGTCGATCTCAAATGCATAAATTGAAGGAGCATGGATATTTCTATCATCATAGATGTTGCGAGACGAGTAACACCGTGAAGGATATATTCTTTGCTCACCCTACAAGCGTTGAGTTGTTGCGTCTTTTCGAAAGTGTCATTTTTATGAATTGCACATACAAAACTAATAGGTACAAGTTACCTTTGTTGGAGATTGTTGGTGTGACATCGACACATATGACATTTTGTATTGCGATTGCTTATATGGAGTACGGCGGGAAGATAATTACATATGGGCTTGCTCGATCTTAAAATCATTGATGGACCCATCTTCCCGCGCCAAATGTGATTATTCTTGATAGATAATTAGCTCTAATGAATGCAATAGAGACGACATTTCCCACTTCGAGACATTTTCTCGTCGGTGGCACATTAGTAGGAACATTTTGGCAAACCGCAAAAAAATATTGGCCACAAAAGAGAAGTGGGAATCTTTTAACCTCTATTATAATTTATTGGTCATCGCAGATTTCGAGCAATCATTTTATGACTTAATTAGGAGATTGCAATGAATTTTGTGATTATCCGGCCGCCGTACAATATGTAATGGAGCAATGGATGGGGTCGTATAAAGAAAGATTTGTGTCCGCTGACGAATAATGTCATGCATTTCGACAACACCACAACAAATACGTAATTTACTTTATTGTGCTCATCATTGCGTTTATGTTATATCATATACAATCCTAAAAATTAATATAATATTATTTGAAAAATCATTATAGGCGGAGAGTCACCATGCAAAGCATTGAAAAGACGTCATGCGTCTAGTCGGGGTAATTTCGAGACATGTTGGGAACAGATTCACACCCTCCTCGAGACATCACACAATGCAATCGCTTCTTCTTTTGAGAAGAGCAGAAATGTAGTCTTACATAAATACAAATCGATTGTATTTATGTCACTACGAGGTATGGTGTCTATACATGCATTGAATTTGATCTATCTTGAAATGCATCGTGTAGGCCGAGGGTAGCGTAGACCCTTTGTTGTGTGGTTGTGTATTGAGAAAGACGTGCGGACTCCCATGTGCTCATGAACTTTCGAATATGTGAGTTTGGATAAGCCAATTCCACTTGATCAAGTGGCTTCATTTTGGCGAAAATTAGATATATTACCGACTAGCAAAGACGAAAGCGGAGTTGGGCCGAAATGGGTCTCGATGGACTCGGTGTTTCGGTGATCTTTTCACCAAATTTGAACAAGCACCCAAATCGAGAGGTTATTAATTTTGAAAAGAATTACGGAGATTACGAATCCAAGAACAACCTCACTAATTGAGCCTGAAGTATAGCTTTGCGCACGTAGTCGTCCTAAGTCCGTAAAGGTTAAACAATCCAAATCAACCAAACGTGACCCGAGTAAGTTCGAATATGTCGAGTCTATTAAAGATAGTTGTTCACCATGTGAAGAAGTAATCTTTAATGTTGGTCCATCGAATCAACCTATGTTCTCTCCGATGCCGAAGGCAAAAGCTACCTCAGTAAATATCGTCTCTTTTATTTGTGCATGTACACATGACATATTTGTTGATAATGTCCCACTGTTCTTCATGTTGTGTTTCAATAGGTTGTGCGTCAAAAGGACGAGAAAGTGACCATTAGTGGTTTTATGGAGCAACTTCCAACTCGTTTACATCAACATATTATTGGTACCAAGGATGTTGTGAGCGATGGTCATTGTGGTTTCCGTGCCGTAGCAGACCTACTTGGATACGGTGAAGATTCATGGGGTCGGGTTCGAGGAGACCTATGTCATGAGTTGAACGAAAACCAAGGGTTGTACAATCATGTATTCGTCAAACATGGTAGTGTTGACAAAATATTGTCTCGTCTCAACTACTATAACGAGACATCGCATAAGAAACATTGGTTTTGTTTACCCGAGATGGGTCACTTGGTTGCGTCGGCTTACAATGTTGCGTTTGTGTGTTTGGATCAGCGAATGTCCCTCACATATCCTCCATCGACACCTTAACACCACGGTAGTGTCTATCATACAACCCATTGGGAGGCGGCACATGGTTGGTGTTCGGATTAAATGTGGTGGGGGCAAAGGATAGCCCAATAATTAAAGCGTACTCATATTTGGAGAATCAATCAAACGGTTTCCAATTCGAAACCAAAATTCGTCCCTTGCACCTTTCTTAACAACCTACTTGCAATAACGGCATGAAGAAGGCGGCATTACAACTAACCGCACAGATTGTCCATCCGCAATACAAAACCAAAACAGGACTTTCGAAACTCTTCATACACAAAATCCCCGCAATCATGCAACTTGAGTTCTAAGTCGTCAAGAATCGACAACCCGCTATACAAATTGATCTTGGCTTTATTGCCATAAAGTTCGGCCTCTTCCAAGCCCACTGTGAATAATAGTAAAAATCAAAATTAGCAATCAACCACTATCGAAATCACATAGAGAACTCTAAAAAATTGGTACTACTATGGCACGCGATGGCTTATTCATCGACCGTGCAAGAGTAAAGCCATCGTGCCATCAAGCGCGATGGTGGCACGATCGATGAATAAGCCGTCGTGCATCGTGCCAAAAGCGCACGATGGTGGCATGATCGATGAATAAGCCATCGTGCTAAGTGCCGCACGATGGTGGCACGCTCGATGACTAAGCCATCGTGCCTAAGTGGCACGATCGCACAATCGATCGTGCCACTCAGGGCTTCATCGACCGTGCCGTTTTCGTCTTCTTCAAAGTTCCATATTTCAAATTTTACGAGTTCAAATGGCGCCATAACTATACCCATCTCAAACCCATGCCCATACAACTACATAGCACACTCAAACTACAAAAATGCAAGTTATTTTAAGGAAAAGTTGAGTTATAACAATACCTCGTCATTTTCTTCGTGAGCGCTGCGGTGCGGTGTCTCGTCTCGGCATTGTTGTGGATGGTGGTGCACCATCCACGAAGTCGTCATCATCATCGGGAAGAACCATCCTTCTTCTCCGGTATGTTTGGATTTCTCTAACCATTGCCGTCGAATAGAATAGTCTCTTGAGAGGGTGAGTGTATTTTTGTTTCAAATTGAGAAAGTGGGGGAGGTGAGAGGTTGGGGGTGTATTTTGGGGAAAATAACACTAAGGGTAAAATTGGAAAAAAGGGGGAGTGAACTCATCAATTGGGTCATATTTGAAAATGTGGGATGGGTGAACTTATAAGGTGGACAGACTATCTTTCATCAAATTTGGGAAGTCTAATAAGCGCGCCCTTTTTGTATTCAGCCATATTTTAAACACAATCATAACACTGGAAGCCAATATGCACCCCATCCACGACACAAAATGGACCCACACAAAAAACAAGTGGCACGAACCCACAAGCGAGTACCAAAATTATTCAATACTCTCGCGAAGAGAACACACCCACGTCCTGCCACGTACAACACATTCTCCCGTTTAACTCGGCAGCGCACAAACGTTTTTTCTCTTACTTTCGTCTTTCCTGTTACTGTACTGTACAAACCTATACATACACCATTTTTGTATCTATATTTTACGTAAAAACCGTTCAAAGTGGGGGCGCTTCAAATTTTAATGGTGGGGTATTGAGAAGTTCTGGAGGTGGTGGTGGGGAAGGGACACGGCGTCGTTTTGAAGGGTTGGTGGGGTGGTAGAAGGAAAAGAAATAAAAGATACCTTTATTGCGTTCTTTCTGTTGGGTTTCTCTTTATTCGTTGCTTTTCTTGGATGGACTATTCGACTTTCTTCTGATTAGTTCAAAAGTCGGAAGAAAGGGAAAACAAAAGGCTGTTTTTATTTTTTTGGGTGTTTCTGGTCTTCTCTGCGGCGACCATAACCTGGGATTTTTTTGGAGTTTTTGTTTCTCATGCACCATGAAGTCATACAATTGTGTAACTATCTCTATCTTCTCTTTTTTCATCTCTCTCTCTCTCTCTATATATATATATATGTGTGTGTGTGCGCGCGCGCGCGTGTGTGTGATGTTTTATTTGTGTGTCTCTGGTGTACTGATTTTTGGTCTGTATGTGTGGATTTGTGTGCTGTAAAGGTGGTGTTGGTGATGTTTTTGTCTTGTAGAAATAGGCCTTCCGGCGCTGCTAGGCCGAGGCGATTATGTCCAAATCGGGCAAAAAATGACTCGGCCAAAAATTGGGCCTAGGCGCCAAAAAGGTTGGCCAAAAATAGATTAGAATAAAAAAATTAGTAAAATTAGTATTGTTCCTAGGAGCAGGGTACCGGGGACTGGCGGCTAACAATTTCCGCAACTTTGATTTTGTACAATAGTTTGCCCTGTTTCTGGCTTGAATTTACTTAGGTCTAAATCAATGTTATAAAAAGCGCTAGGTGCTAGTCGGATAGTAGGCTGGGGCCTAACGATGGGGGGTTAGGCGGGGCCTAATCAGAAGAAAAACGTAGGCGTACAAGGAGAGTTAATCTCTTCTTGATTTGTTAGTTATTTGTTGCGATTTATATAAATGTAGTGAGTTTGGTTTAGTTAATTAAGACTTATTTATGGGATTCCTCTATGAAATCAGCTTGATGAAGATTTTTGCCGTTGTCAACCCTCTACTTGAGTAAATTGCTATTTGATGTCGATTGCTAATAATTTTATGTGCAGCTAATGCCACAATTTGAGGTGTCACATAAACATTGTGAATCTATCCCTTATGCAATTAATTGATTTTAATTGGAGGAATAATGAATTAAGTTTTCTATTATATTGTTTTGGAGGGGCAGTAGGTATGTTATCACTCTTCTATGTCATGCGTAATTTCTGACATTCAAATTGTGCTTTGTTGCCAGGGCTTTCCCTTATCTGATCCTAAAAGCAGATCATGTCTCTGCAGCCTTTTCATAACCGTGTCTTTGATTTTCGGTGTTTACTTCATCGGCAGTGCATGGCTGAGGAAAGATTTACTGAAGGTATGCGTTCGTCATACGCATAGACATTTTCTTTATTTTCCTGAAGTGGTTGTGTATATTTCCAAGTATGCACAAAAAATATTGTGGACAATGTGGTTTAATTTTTTTGAGTTTATTCGTGCTTGTGCATATAATTTTATAAGATACTCATTTGCTGTCTTCTAATCGAAAAAGTCACGTAGAACGAGCATAATTTTCATTCAATTTACAATTTGGCAAATACTGACAGCTTCTCGTCCATTTCGTTTCTCTATGCTATAGTGCGTTAGACTTGGAAGGTTATGAGACATTCCATATGTAAAGATAATTCTTCGGAAAAATGGGAAATGTATTTAGTACACCCTTCGAGAATGCATTGTTCCTTTTCAGATGAAAGTAGATGATTAAAGGGGAATGTTACTATGCGATTATTTTGAAATCATGTATTTTCGGTGTCTTAATGTAAAAAACATCATCTTTATTATGAGAAGTTGTCTAAGCTTCCGAAGCTTGAACCTTTTAGAAACAAGAGAATAGTAAGGAAATCATTTTCCTTCTTTATTGAATGACTTGTCGAGAATTACGAATATTGTTTCTTAGTTCTGGTTTTGCATTTCTGAGTGTGATGTAACATAGTCTCAATCTACATTTAATCAACTTTATTTTATCGTATCATTTTGCAAAGTGTCTCGCATGAAATGGATCCTGCTAATATTGCAGTATATAATCAATGCAGTTATCACCTGGATTTGGATTGAATACAAAACAGCAGCATACAGACTCTGCTAAATGCGAGGTAGACATTTATATTAGTGCATTAAATTTGCTGGCATCCAAGTATCTGACGATTGGAAATTACAACATTAGAAACTGAAGTCTCAGTAAATAGTCTGGTGTAGGAAGGTGGAAATATGGAAACCCGTCAACCGTTAAATAGGAAACAGAATGCTGGGAAAAAAAAGGCTTTAGTTTCTGATAGAATATTTGGTTCTTCAGAAAAAAGTCCTTGTCATAATGTGGACATAACTTGTTTTAAATTGACTTACCAAGAAAACTTGTAAAATTGACATTAACTGCTGGTATTTTTGGGATCAGTAGAATTCTTGGGTTTGAGCTCGATGGGAATGGCTAAAGTTGTGGAATAAATAGCACCAATAATTCAGGGATGACAGTTTCGTATATAGGAATTTAACATCCAAACACGGGATTTGAAATGTTGACGCCTCAAAATGGTTTCTCTTTGGAGTCAAGTGTGCCATACGTGGGACTAGGAATGGACTTTGGAATCTGATCGTCAACCCATTCTTTCATTTCAAATGAAACCTATGTTTTGCAGTTTCCTCATGATCTATCTTGGTGCTTGGAGTAACAAGTGCAATTTGATAAACAATAGGGATAATTACAAACACACCCTTGAGGTTTAGCCTAATTACAAAAAAACTCAGGTTATCTTTCAAAATTACAGATACCCCCTTGACATTTGATTCTCTCTTATGAATCACTCCTCAAGAGGGGGGTATTTGTTGGGTAAATACAAACCTTAAAAAGGGGTTATGTAACGCTATAATGGGGTGTTTCTGTAATTATCCATCCCTAAACAATATGGATTTATGTGATTGACATTCAGTGAGTTCAACATTTGGACCGCTCTGTCCATATCCTGCCCACGTACCCTCCCTGTCAGAAATGGATCTTTGTTACAATATAATTAAGCTCTTTTTCCAACGTTTTTGAAGGATTTGCCAATCATGAGCATTGGGGAAGTTAAAGAGTGTTCTCTTTACTTTGTTCTCCTGTCATGTGATTAGTTGGTATTACCGTATTATCAAGCTACTTTAGTATACTTTCTATATTTTTTCATAGACATCTTTTTAATTTTAGATTACTTTATAATTTTGTTTCAACAAATAATACACGACTCTGAAATCTGCTATTGAAGGTATCATCAGTGGACATAGAGATCAATGATAGCACGGAGAATACACGTCTCGAAGGATGCAAAGTTTGTTATTTTTACTAGTTTTTTTTTCTTTTTTCTTTTTGTGTTTTTTCTTGTATGATTTTTCTAAATAATGATCGCTCTAACTTAAAAAACTTTGTTTATCCTCTTAGCGGAAATGCAGGCCCATTGGTAGCGAAACTTTGCCAGAAGGGATTATTTCCACATCTTCAAACTTGGAAATGCGCCTTTGTGGGGACCTGTTTCAGAGGATGTATGTATAAGTGGCATTACAACTTTTTAGTTAGTTTGCAACACCTTATAGAGAATGCAACTATGTAAGAAAGTAATAAACGCACTGTTGGTGGTGTAAATCTATGTTGATGATATGATCTTCCGGTTTTCCTTTTTCCGCTCTCATATGTTTTTTATTTATATTTTCTTCAGGTTGTCATTCTTAACAGTATCCATCAAGTTATACAGTTGTCCGTGCAATTTATTTGTCGACCTTTTGTTCTTTTTTATTTACTATCTGCAATTTATTTGATCAGAATAAGTCAAAGCGTGCACGGGTTTGTTGGCCATTGCAGTTGGGATAAATCAAAAAGGATTGGTGAAACGAACTTGTTAAGAAGGTATTATTTGTCATGCTCTCAAGTTCCTGGTTATTGAAGTCCATTGGATGTTCACTTATTTGTTGTTCGAACAGCCGAAAATTTAAGTTATCTCAACTAAATTAAATGGTAAATTACAAAAACTATCTCCGGGGCTTAGCCTAATTTTATATTAAAAAAACAGTTATCCTTCATAATTACAAATACCCCCTTGAGGTATCACGACTAGCTTCTTGAGGTTTGTGTTTGTTTAACAAAATAACCCCCTCAGAAGGTACAGTTTGTAAAATAGAAACAAATGTCAAAGGGATATTTTTAATTTTGAAATGTTTTTTATTTTTGTTTTTGGTAGTTAGGCTAAAACTTAAGGGTAATATTTGTAATTCTCCCTAAATGAAATGATATTTCCAAATTGGACAAGACTCTAGTTTATGGCTGTTTCTTTATTGTATGGGATATATGTGTAAGCGTCAATATCTGGTGGCTTGGATTTTTTGCAGTTTCTCGGAAATGATTTTGTTGTGATGCTTTTTCATTATGATGGAATCGTGGATAAGTGGCGTGACTTGGAATGGAGTGACAAAGTCATTCATGTCTCTGCCTCAAACCAAATCAAATGGTATGGTTCTTCGAGCTTGCCCTTGATTAAATCAAGTTACCTCCTAGATTTGTCTTACAAATGGACTTCATTCGTGTGTCTGAGAGACCTTTGTTTAATGACATAGATGGTTTGCCAAACGTTTTCTACATCCAGATATCATTGCTGAATATGAATATATTTTTCTGTGGGATGAGGACCTCGGCGTTGAAAATTTTCATCCGGGACGGTATGAGTCGTGTAGTTTCGTTATGTAGATTTTTGGATTTTTTAGATGGAATTGGTTTGTTTTTTAAACAAAAAATACATTTGTGATATGAACCCAACTTTAATTTAAAGGATCTATTGGGGTTTAACCTGATATTAATTTATGTGGTCTTCAAGAGTTATCAAGTAATTAACAAAGTTCAGATAGTGAATTATTTCGTTGTTATGAAATGTTATTCAGAACTTTGTTGTAATATTGTACTTTTCGGACAGGTATATATCTATTGTCAAAGAAGAAGGTCTTGAAATTTCACAGCCTGCTCTTGATCGTAGTAAATCTGAGGTTCATCATCCCATTACCGTCCGCAGGCACAGATCAAGGGTGCACAGGTTAGAGAGAAAACAATAGCTATTATGTATTCACCGATAATAATGATCTTATCATATGCCTATAATAGTTGATGGGGAAAATTTTACGTTACTATTTACCCTAAATTTACTAGGGCTGAGTTTAACATAGACTTGGTAGATAATCTTTGTGGTGCTGAAGTTCGGTGGTGCAATCATGGCGATTAAAATTTAGGGATAATTACAAAAACACCCCTAAGATTTGGGCTAATTACAAAAAAACCCAGAGTTCTTTGAAATTACAAAAAAAGTAAAAACCCTTGAGGTTTGATTCCGTCTTATATTTTTCCTTGTGATTTTTGAAAACATTTCAAAAAAAAAACCCTGACATCCCCCTTAAATTTAAGACAAAACAAAACCTGAAAATATTGAAATATGTCTAGGTTTTTCTGTAATTAACCCAAACCTCAGGGGGTGTTTTTGTAATTATCCCTAAAATTTGAAAAAAAAAGAAGAAAAAATAAATTGCGCCACTTTCAGCTTCATTTTCCCTATTCCATTCCTATTCCATTACTTTGGATGAATAACACGTGTACAAGATGATGTCACAATTGTACACGTGTCATTCATCCAATGTACAGAATAGGGAGTGAAATAGGAAAAATAGAATAGGAGATCTCATACAGTCTAAAACCTCGTATTTTTCTTCTGCATGGCACACACACACACACACATATATATATATATATATATATATATATATATATATATATATAAACCCTCTAACTCTTTTATCTTTGTCATAAATAGGAGATATTATAAGTTCAAAGGTGGTGGGAGGTGTGATGACAACAGCACAGCTCCCCCCTGTGTCGGGTAAGGATAAAACTCTTCATCACTTTTCTTTATTTATTCAAGGGATAATTACAAAAAACTCCTTGAGGTTTGGGCTAATTACAAAGAAATCTAGAGATGTTTCAAAATTACAAAAAGTCCCCTCAGGTTTGATTATATTTTAAATTTAAGGAGTAATTGTAATATTTCTTATGAAGGGGAAAATGTAAGACCGAATCAAACCTGACGGGGCTTTTTGTAATTTTCAAAAAAACTCAATTAGTCCGAACCTCATGTTTTTTTTTTTTTTTTGTAATTATCCCTTTACTCAAACCATAGACTTTGGTCTAAACCCAGTGAAGAATGAACTTCGCCGTGGTGTTCACTTTCATATTCTTAATAATTTAACATTTGCACCTTTCATGTTAAATCACACCAAGGTTTTCTTCTAAAGCTGAATATATACGTATGCACTAGCTGTAATCGTTTTGGGTAAACGTCAGCAGATTATTCACTAACAGTGTCGATTAAAATACGGTGCAGTTGGGTGGAAATGATGGCTCCAGTGTTCTCGAGTGCAGCCTGGCGTTGTGCTTGGTATATGCTCCAGGTATTTAATTTTTGTCTTTTTCACCCTCGTCTATGCATATATTCGTTTTGGAAAGTAATTGTGATGCCCTATACAGAACGACCTTATCCATGCTTGGGGTCTAGATATGCAACTTGGTTATTGCGCACAGGCAAGTCCTCGACTAGAGTCTAAACTTATTTGTGTAATTACCTTCCGATATGATGAAAATCGTTATCTTTATTACAGGGCGATCGGTCTATGAAAGTTGGTGTGGTGGACGAGGAGTACATTGTTCATCTTGGTCTCCCCACACTTGGTGGCTTTTCAGATAAATACAAGGTTTGCATCTATTGCCCCATCCCTTATTCAAGAAACTAGAATGCAAAATCACAAGGACAATGTTTTATCATTGCTCTAAAAATCTCCGCCTAACCCCAATTAGCCCCGCCTAGGCGCTAGGCTCCCTTTGTCCGCCTACAAATTTTTTCCGATTAGGCCCCGCCTAACCTCACCCAGGTCCTGCTAACTCCGCACAGGCTCCGCCTAGGCGCTAGGCTCTCTTTGTCCGCCTACAATTTTTTTTCCGATTAGGTCCCGCTAACTCCCGAGATAGCTCGCTTTAAGTCTTGAAACTCGCCCATCATCATCACATCATCAACTGCACCTTATCTCACTATGTGGGGTCGGTGGTGTGAAGTTTATAGTATCAATTAATTGTTTAAAATTAGTTAACACTACAAATTCACACAAAAAGCAAAGTTGCTAGGCTCCAGCCCGACTCGCGTTTAGCGCTTTTTAGAACACTGTGTTTTATAGCATTTGGGAATGATTGGGCCTAATTTTTTTTTTTTTCTGGGAGAAAACAATTATCTTTCAAAATTATAATTAACCCGTTGAGGTTTGTGTTTGTTTTACAAATACCTTTCAATAGGTATAATTTATAAATATAAACAAATGTCAAAAGAGGGGTCTTGGTTAGTTTAAAAGACTACTGAATATTTTTATAATTAGGCTAAAACCTCAAGGGTAGGTTTTGCAATTCCCCCTTTTAGAATAACATGAAATGTAATGTTGCTTTATAGTGGGTTCGATATTGTTTGGGAGAAAAAAAAGAATTGTAAGAAAACTATGATTTGTCTGATTATTTTTAGTGTTGTAAAAAAAGTTGCAATTTTAATTTAGGGATAATTACAAAAAGGCCCCTGAGGTTCAGGCTAGTTTTATAGTGTTGTAAAAAAAGTTGCAATTTTAGTTTAGGGATAATTACAAAAAAGCCCCTGAGGTTCAGGCTAATTACAAAAAAAACCCAAAGATTTTTGAAAATTACAAATTATTGAAGTTTGATATCATCTTACATTTTTCCCTTCAGAAGCAAAAAAAAATTCAAAAACCCCATTTATAAAAATATTACATTTATCCCCTTAAATTTAAGATAAAATCAAATATTTTGTAATTTTGAAACATCTCTGGGTTTTTTGTAATTAGCCCTAACCTCAGGGATGTTTTTGTAATTATCCCTTTAGTTTATATTTGACTCACAAAAGTCTCTTTATAAATGCAGACAAACGCGGAATCACCCGACCAATCTTCACATTCAAAGAACTTGTCTGATTCAGAATCATTGGTATGAATCTATGTGCAATTCTTATGTCGTTACCTCCTGCCACTGTCGATATAAACGGAAAATTTTCTGCTACGAATTGCAGGCTGGTGAGATGCACAATTTCAGTAACAGATCAGCGGTAAGTTTAATGTAGTTTCCATTGAAACCCACGAACCATCTGGTTCATGCATTTGTTTTTATTTTACAAATTGTCTTTTCAAATTAGGAATACTAATACCCCACTTACATTTGTTTTGAGATCATTAAGGGGGTATTTATAAAACAAACACAAACCTCAATGTGATATTTGCTTTACTTCAAGGGGGTATTTGTAATATTGAAAGATAACTGCATCTTTTCGTAACTAAGCTAAACCTAGTAGAAAGTTGTCATAGTTTACTCATACAAGTATACTAAAGTTTATGATAATAGTTAGGGGTAATTACGCCCAAAAAAAAAAAACTGAGGTTCGCGCAAGTTACAAAAAAACCCTAAGGTTTTTGCAAATTGCCAAAAAAAAAATTGCGGTTTGACTGATATTTATGTTACCCCCTTAAATTGTTTTACAAATCATATCTGAGGGGACTTTTGTAAATTTGAAACATCTCTCCTTTTTTTTTTTTTTTTTTTTTTTTGTAATTAGCCCCAACCTCACGTGTTTTTTTTTTTGTATTTATCCCTAAGAGTTATTACCCATGGACCATTCTTTCTGCATAAATCTTTTTGCTCCGTCTAGCCAATCTTACGACTATTCTTTACCTACTTGCATGCAGGTCCGACGACAGTCGTATACTGAAATGGGAATTTTTAGGAGGAGATGGAACAAGGCGGTCAAGGAGGACGAGTGTTGGGTTGATCCCTTCAGACAACCGGCCAAGCAGAAAGCTAACTAAGTAATCGCCATTTTTAAGACCGTTGTCGACCAACGATGGTGGTGGAATTCCAATACTTGTACAGAAATTCAGACATCATCAGCACAGTAGCTACACATTCTTCTTAGACGGCATACTGTCACGGGCCAAACCGACATATACAGTCATTAACAGCACAATCCACCCGCAGCCATAGCGAAAGACACCCCCGATGTCACGGGACGTGACAATAGTGTCTGAAGAGCCTTATGACTTGTCAAGCTAGCTCTGTAAAGACAGATGATGGTGCAATTTGAGGAGCTCCAATCAAATGTGTGTATCCTGATTTTCTTTATTACTTGTCTTTTTTTTCTAAGTTAGAGAAATGAATTTTCCTTGTGGAAATAGGTTTTGTTAGAATTGTATAATTGTATTATTCCATCTCTTGATACTGTGATAATCGCCTAAATTTTATACAAAATGCAAATGTTCTTGTAGATAGATACTACACTATTGGTGTATGTATGCATTTGGTACAATATTTACCACCTAAATGTCTTTTGTTTTAATTTTTACAAAATGGGATGTAAAACTTTTATCATACACTAGCTCTATATACACCTAGTGTAAATGTGTAATACTCGGGTAAGTCTCTGTCGTAACGTCTAAGATTCAAATACACGACTTGCGGTCAATCGCCGGTGACCCACATAACCACTAACACCACAATAACATCCGATTTAGGTCTTTGCTAATACTTTTTAGGAGGGTTATTAATGCTTTTTGGTAGGACTACTAATAATTTTCAGAAAAAATAATAAAATACCTTTAATCAATAAACTATATTTTTTAATAAGATTATTAATACATTTTAGGGAGAATATTAATACTTTTGCGGGAAGAAAATTAATATTTTTTTCATAATAATTACTTAAAAAACTGCTCAAAGGGCTACCAATACTTTTCCAGTGAATTTCTAATACTTTTCAAGGGAAAAACTAAGGCTGCGATTGGATATGAGCGAAATTTTATTTTCGTTCCGATGGAGAATTTTTTTTGACCAAACATGCGATTGTTTATGAAAATTTTCAGAAAAATATATTATTCTCTCACTTTCACTTTTTCTCATTTTTTCTTTCACCAATCATATCTACACATTTTTTCACAAAAACTAATCATTATTACACATTCTCCCACAAATTTTACTATTCACTCACTCATATATTTCTAACTATCAATCACATCCAATCATTATTTTATCAAATCAACTTTCATCATTACATATCCATTCATACTTTCAAAATTTTCCAAAAACTTTCATCAGATTTTTTTTTTCACTATTCTCTAGCGAAAAGAAAATTTTCAAAATGAAAGCATATCCAATCGCACCCTTACTTTTAGAGTTGTCTAATAGTACGTACACCACTATCTAATACTTTTCAATGGGACAATTAATACATTTTAGGTGGATTACTAATATTTTTGAAGGAAAAAATCAATACATTTCATGAGGGCTACTAAAAATATTGTTCAAGTGGATTACTAATACTTTTCAGATATACGACTAATACTTTCCATATGTACTACTAATATTTTTCAGGGGAAAAATTAATACTTTTAACAACCCCTAATATTACAAAAATGTCACCGGTCCAGAGATCCTATTATACCGCCCCAGAATATTACAAAAATACCATTGGTGCATGAAATTACATTTCCATGAAAGGAAGGGCAAAGAAGGATTTTCTTACTATTTGGGTAGGGGTGTGGGCATAAAGGTACGTTTGAACGACTAAGGTTTATTTATGGGTGGAGTCCGTCCCATCTCTGAAGACGAGGGAAGGGTATCGAGATTTAGTGTAGAGTCGGGTTGGGTCCGTCTAACGAAAAAGACCCGTTAGACGGTCTAACCCAAGTTTTTGTCAAATATTGATTTTACCAGAACCAACTCGGAATTGTAGTTTGGCTGAAAACCCGGAACCGTCTTGTATAAATTTAATGTTTTTGATTTTTTCTTGAAAAATAATATTTATCAATTTTAGTTAGGAAAATATAAAAAAGAAAAGGACATGGACTTAATATTCATAATAATATAAAGTGTTGGGATTTAATTTCAATAATAATATTAAGCTTCCTATGTATCCTCTTGAAATATAAATAAATTGAAGTCCACTTAGCTTGCTTACAATATTTGATATATGTGGTTTGCCAATATAAAACATCATAATAAACATCTTACATTTATTCTAAAATATTTTTACCCTAAAAAAATAAAATTGTCAGTTTTAACTGACGGTTAAAACTGCTGATTCCACGATTTTTGACACCAAGAAATAAAACTGCAATTGGTCTACGCGCTTCCGGTTACAGTTTTGGAACCCACTTTTGGTCAACGTTTTGTTCCGATCCCCTTTTATAATTAGGCTAAAACCTCAAGGGTAGGTTTTGCAATTCCCCCTTTTAGAATAACATGAAATGTAATGTTGTTTTATAGTGGGTTCGATTTTGTTTGGGAGAACGAAAATTGCAAGAAAAATATGATTTGTCTGATTATACTTATAATGTTGTGAGAAATTATAATTAGGCTAAAACCTCAAGGGTAGGTTTTGCAATTCCCCTTTTAGAATAACATGAAATGTAATGTTGTTTTATAGTTGGTTAGATTTTGTTTGGGAGAAAAAAAAATTGTAAGAAAACTATGATTTATCTGATTATATGTAGTGTTGTAAATTGAGCAAATGGGGCAAATTACCCACTTGAGATAGGTGATTGAGTTTTTTGACATGTAAGATAAAAAACATAGTTTTCTACCCACTTTTGGTGTTCTTTTACCACAATACCCTTGAGGCTTTAAATGCAAGCCTTTAATATGTATTTCTCTCTCTTGAAATTAAATACTCCCAATACATAACATACGTGAACTGTGAACACACCCTTCTTTTTTGCTCTTCATTTTTTCTCTCTAGCTCTTCTTCTTCTACTTCACAAAATATCAAGAAGTTATTTTTGTGGGCTTTCATCAACAAAACCGCACCAAAAAATCGAATAACAAGGTAATGTTCTTCTCTTCCTAATTAGTTAACCTTGTTTAAATCGTTCAAGACCAATATATTTGCAAAATATGTGAAGTGTTTTGTGAAAGGGAAAATTTTACGCATTTATGAAAAACAATGCACGATATCGTGTCATAGAGTTGGTACGATATCGTGCCCCGATATATTACACGATATATCGTGCCCTTTATTTGCACGATATATCGTGGCTTTGTATATTAGGTATGATATCGTGCCCCGTATATTTATTACACGATAACGTACCTAATATATAGGGCACGATATATCGTGTCAATATACTGGGGCACGATATATCGTGCCTCTCGAAAAAAGAGCACGATATATCGTGCCCCGAGAAAAACAGCGCCTTTTATGTGTTCTTGCATTTATCAATATTTTTCTTTGTATATAGATGAACACTCGCTATCTTGTTGTTCGATTTGGTGGTCATTGGGAAGGTTTAGAATATAAAAGTGGTGAAGAAGAAGTTGTACGTATTAAACCGGCAAAATGAATTATAGTGAAATATTGGATGAGGTTTATGGTGTTGTTGATGTTGATAGGGCGTATACGATTGTATAATGCATTCTATTGTAGATATTTCGAAACAAACTTGGGAAGTTAAAGTTGAAAACGATGATGACATTGAAACTGCGTTTAGGAACACCGAGTTACCGATTGTTTTTGTAACACTTTCGAAAAAGAAAAATGATGGGTGAGACTAGTTCGCATAATGTATTGGGAGGTCCGTCCCGAGCATAATCGAGTTGAGAACGTTGAAGGTCAACAAGGTGTTGGTGGAAGTTTTATGCAACTAATGGCTAATTAGAATGATTTGTCGTGATCATTGGGCCTAATTACAACTACATGCAACTTCTTGGTTTTCAACAATACGGTTTACCGCAAATCAATCCATATAGTCATGCGGTAAAGGCTAGTGGAGCACCTTTTATGCATATGAACAATGTTCCAATTATTCATCATCCGTCCCACTAGCACCTACGATTAATGTTCCAAATATCAATTGTCGGGACCTAGTATAAGGCCAAACAATGAAGATGGCTATTATCCGATATGGGTTGTGATAATACCGATGTTAATTGTGATAATCGCGATCTTTGATGTTGGTTGTGATAATAATGACATTAATTATGGTGCAAACTACGGTCAAATGATTTTGGTGAGAACTACACTGATGGTGATGTTGGTGCGACGTTGAAGCTAATAATCAATTTGAAAATGACCAAGAACGTCTTTGAATTTGAGGAATTTTGTGAGTGGAGATGTAGACGGAGAGAAGTATTTCAAAAACCAAAACCAAGATGCAGCGGTTAAGACGAGGTGTTAACTTACATCCGGATATCCATAGAGACAATATGGACGAAACAATAGTGCCCACAGACGAAGTTGGGTGATTCTGGTACACTCTCGCACCTTCGGTTCCTCCCGAGGAACTGCTAGAGTTGGAAGCATCGGTGGGACATTGCGCAAGGAGCAACATACATGAGCAAAGCGAATTGGATATCGCACTAGGCATGTATCACCTTGAAAATCAAGTCGAGTAAAGTATCGAGTTGAACGCTCGGATAAGACTTCGTTTTCATGCAATATGCAAGTATGAACGATGCCCTTTTCGAATGCGTGCATATGGAAAGGATGGTATTTGGAGAGTAGGGAAGTTTGACAAGCACCATGGATGTGGGTTAAATTTGAATGACAATGCATCTAGGCGGGTGCATTCTAAAGTAGTAGGTGCGTATTTTGCATCTAGATTACTAGTGGAACATTCTGCGCTCGTGCAAGAGATATGATAGCGGAGTTGGAATCGCGACATGGGCTTAAAATGAGTTATAATGTTGCGTTGAGTGCAAAACATCATGCCTTTGGGTTGATATATGGAGATAGCAACAAGTCATTCAATCTAATTCGACATACTTACACATGTTGAATTTAACGAATCCCGGATCGGTGAACAGATGGAAGTCGGATAATTTTAATAGATTCAATACGTGTTTTTTTTGCGTGCATCAATCACTGGATTCGAACAATGCCCGACCAGTTATTGTGATTGATGGAACACACCTTAAAGGCAAAAACCGAGGAATATTGTTTGTGGCAAGAACAAAAGATGGTAATGAACAGATTTTCCCACTTGCTTTGTTGGAATCGGGGATGTTGAAAACGACGATTCTTGGACATGGTTTTGAGACAGTTGAGAGATGCTTATAATTGCCCTCGTGATCTCTCGATTGTTTCGATCAAAGACAAGAGTATCGGTAATGCCATAAAAACACTATACCCGAAGCATCACATGGGCTTTGCACTTATCATTTGCGAGTAATTTGGCTCAATACGGTCAACATATAGTAGCAATGTTTAGGAATGCAAAGCATATTCATACCGTAGTGAAGATTATGATAAGTATTTTGAAAACATAAAAGTTGTTAGTGAGACGGGTGATTAGAACGTGCGGGGGGGAAGACGGATGGTCTCGAGTTAAGTGTCTGTCCGGCGTTATGGGTTCATGACATCAAACTCAAATTTGAGAGCTTCAATAGTCGGTTATTATGGGCGAAAGTTACTGCTTGTTTGTTACAGGCTTGAGTGTGCTCGGACTATTATTGAAAAGTGGTTTTATGAACCACGACCTTGCTAATGATAAAGATCAAGAGCTAACACTTGAAGCAACCAAAAGATTAAATGATGCGAGTTGAGATAGGTCGTAGAATGGATGTACAATGTCTTAGTAATGTGAAGTACAAGGTGAAAGATGGAACAAAGACTTATTTGGTTGACTTATCCCAAAGAACGTCGGTATCGAGAATTTGAATATGAATTGATGCCTTGCGCCCATGCATCTGCAATTAGGTATAAAGAAATTTAAAATTTTTGTATCAATATTTTCACATAATTCGTTCAATATTTTCAAATAATTGTTTGTTTATTTGTGCAAGAAAGGCGAACCTCAATATCTATTCATTTTTGCCCATTATTATAAAAATGAAAATCTTCAAAAAATGTGGGCGGGTGAAGTTTTACCGAGTTCGATCCGAGTGAATGGGTTCTACCACAAGAGGTGCGAGACTTAGTATGCAACCCTCCAAATAACCCGAGACAAGCGGTCGTCCTAGACATAGTAGAGTTCATTCATTTGTTGAATCATCAAGTAATCGTTCACGTAAGAGTCAAATTTGTTCAAGGTGTGGGGTGTTGGCCACAATTGCGTCAAATGCACTATGTCATTGCTTGGCTCGATGAGCACGAAAGTGCCTCGGTGACACAAAGAGGTCCTTTGAGACAAGTGCGTAATAAGAAGAAATGTGGAATATGCCGAGCGAGATGATCATACCTGTAGAAAATGTCCGAGACGTCTAGATGATGAAAATTAGGCAAAATTTTATTTCAAATGTAACACTATTTTCTAGAAAAACACACTAAGAAGCTGAAACTCCGGTAGTCTAAATGTGTTAATCATGTCGGTAGTGCCCTTTACCGTACGATATATGGCATGATTTTTTCGTACTAACTATCTCGGCACGACGATATCGTTCCTATTATAGTTGTACGATATATCGTGCCAAATTATATAAGGCACGATATATCGTGCCAAATTAAGAAAAATCATGCAAAATGAATATTTAATTAAATAACTCAAAATATTTAGAAGATATACAACAATATGTACTACAACTCCCAAGTACTACTATCGATCTTTGATCTTGGTAAACTTGTCGTGCCATATTTTGCCTTATCTCTGGAATCGATCGCTCCACATACTTCATATTAATCTTACGTGGTGATACAACTAATGATAGAATGTATGGCAAATACACCACAACTAGTGGGCCGTTCGCAAAAAATAATCTTTAAATTTGCCTATGGATAAGTTCCCACTCGCGGCGGACGAGTCTCTTACCTAAGGCGGCGTAGAAGCCGGTAGCGAATAAGTACACATGGGAGCATGCGACGGAGGGGCGTGTGTCGGCACGCCGATTGGCAAAACTATCATATGTGTATCGGGCACGCGTCGAGTCGTACATATGTATCTTTGTGGCTCACGTAGATCCAATCGCACACGACAAAATGGCCGACAAATTCACGATCATGTACACCGGGTGAAAACAAAATCGTAAATAATCAAAAAAATTTGGATGAAAAAAATGAATAAACTAGCCAAAAAATAATTATTCAAGTATACCGATGTACAACACTCCATGGACCAGGATTACCCCATCCTGGAGTTCCGTGATGGACAACATCGACCAACTCATCCGGCTCTCCCGTCCAGGAGGAATCTCCTCTATGGTCATTTGGGTCATATATCGTGTCGCCAGGATCCGTACCATGCATACGACTCCATATGTGCCGTATAGAATCCTACACATTGAAAAATGTTTATAGGTTAACAAGTATGATTTATTAATTTTACAAGTAAAATGTGAGACACATAATAAATAAACTAACCGAAAATGTCATAGATACAATCCTATAAGTTCCCACTTGTTTCTCATGAGGCACAACCCCAAGAAACTGGGGATCGGATGTAGTATGGACAGGTATGCATTTATATCTTTGTCTGAGAAATGAAAGAAATCGATATTAATCGATAAAATATTCATCAACTAAATAATGCAAAAAGAAACTTACATCATTTTCCAACTCTATCTTTGGATCCGCCATTTCCTTAAAAAATGATGGCCCAACAAGGTACATAAGCCCCACGTTCCTCCTGCAATTGGACCTCAAATATTAAGACAGTGGAATATAAGATGTAAATACTAAGACGATAAGACAAATGCAAAAATATTTACTTACTCTTCATTAGACTTTAAGAAGCGGGTAAACTCCTTCTCGGACGGGTCAAGCTTGCGAGACTAGGATCCTGAATGGGCTGCGAATATGCTGACGAGTTTCGTCCCGAACCTCGGATCAAGGAAATAGGCGGTGAGGGCAAATGCGGAGAGAGCGCTCGTGGACCAGATACCACGAGTGTTGGAGAGGGAGCTCGAATAGGAGACAACAATGGCCTCGGAATCGGGACTGACACTCGTGGTTGCGGAGAATGTGATAACACGGGCATAATAGGAGTCGACAATGGCGGAAGAGAAGTCGACAATCTGGGAGGAGGAAGAAGATACGTCACTGGGAGGAGGGAGGAGTCGACATGGCGGGAGGAGGAGGAAGAGACGTCACTCACGGGAGGAGGAGGAGGAGTCGACATGGCGGGAGGAGGAGGAAGAATCGTCATTTCTTGTGACGGAAGAGTCGAATCTTGTCGGAGGAGGAGTCGATACTACCGAATGAGGAGTGGATCTGGAGGAGGAGGTGTCTGGCTGCGATGATCGGCTCGGATATCTCGACTACCATGCATGAAGTCATCGTCTTGATCAAGGTATGGGAATAGCGCTGTCGCCTCCCGAATAAGGTCCGGAACTCGACCCGTCTCCCGATCTGGCGTCTGTCAAGCGAGAACCCTCCTCCGAGATGACGTCTCTAACGCGAAACGGCATCATCGACTCGTGTCTCCAATCGAGCGAACCGCTCCTCTGTAAGTCTCTCGAATCTGGCTAATGTTGCATAACACTCGAATCGGTGTCGGCAGATATACGCCAACTCATAGATGGATCAACACGAGTATCCCGACGGATCGATGCGTCATCTGTCCGGCCATCTAAAGGATCATCGGCCGATGGGATGACAAACCATCATCTAGGCCGCTTCTCCGGCCTCAGAATCGTAGGATTAGCAATGTCGGCCCTGAAACGGGTCTACCTCTCCCCCTCCCGCCCGCTCTGCCTCTCTCGCCTGCCCGGAAACGACCTACCTCTGTCCCCCGCGATAGGGGGGGAAGCTGTCGAATCGACACTCTCTCGCGATAGGGTGGGGTCATCGAATCTGTACTCGTACCTCCGCCTCTGTTCTCGCTAAAAGCTGGTTCTCCTCGGGATGAGAATCGAGGAGACCTAACAAAATAACTGGATCATCGACTCCCTCTATATATATATCTCTTTGGAGCTCCTCCCGGTCGGATCAATATCTCATGACACACTAAAGCCTGTAAATAATATAAATAAATAAATTAATAAAAAAATAAATTAATTATTAAATAAATAAATAAGTAAACAATGTTAATACATACCGTGTCAAAGAAAAAATCTGTCATGTCAATAGCGGTCTTGAAAACCTCCACGAAGGCACCAAGCAAGCTGGGTGTCAGATACTCGAGTCGCCCAGGCATTACCCAGGCGAGGTATCGCCTCGAATGCCCAAATCTGTGAGAACATTGATAAGTATGAAAAAATAAGATTTTTTAAATATTTAAAAAACTAATTACAAATATAAATAAAATAAAAACATATGCGTCTGACCAAGACATAAGTGGCCCCATAAAAATGATAAGAAGGTGGCCGATATCAGGTGGAACGTCCTTAGTATATCGGCCAAGTGGCGAACATCATGAAGGTCGAATATAATGCATCAATATCACGAAAGAGTATTTCCCCAAGGAAACGCCTCCCAGTGTGCATCGTCCTCGATCAAAAACCACGGCCAACGGTCGGCTGCGATGCAGTCGGCCATCGAAACACTCTGAGATATCATGTAAAGGCAAATAACACCTTCGCCACCTTCGGGGGCATCGCCTGGTGAGTCACGGAAGGTGCCAAGAGCAAATAAATCGCGTAAATGCGGCGGTAACCCGATCACCCCTAGGCAATCATGTCTATATATACCAGTCTCGGGTACCTCAAAATCACCGTTAGGGTCAAATGTGGACGAAAATTGCAATCCCGATATCATAGCAAAATCACGCCGAGAGAATCGATGATACGCTCTCCGACGTGGAACCAACACTCCGATTCCGGAGCGTCCGACACATGCACCTCCATCGCAACTAATGCATGCGTGCCGCATTACAACCGGCTCCGTCATACCCAAAATCCATAAAATATCCGAACGCCGATTGTCTAAATCGACTATATAAATTATCAGCGATCTCCGAACTCATCTCTCGATGGTCGAATAATATTCGATCGAGCGTATCCCGCGATGTGGGCCTCTCTCGATGATATGAGGTCTCTTCCATTGTGGACCGACCTACAACAATTAATAAATTTCAATTTATTAAGATGAATTGTTGAAAAATTGTAGAACTGTAGTGAAAAAAACAGCATGTGGGACAATATGGATATGGATATCTAAGCAAAGAATACATGGAAAGAATACAAAAAAACCCACTGGCACGATATCGTACCAAGATTTATAACTAGTTCAATTTATAACTAGGGCACGATATCGCACCCAATTATAACAGGCGCGATATCGCGCCCGTTATACATAAATGCGATATGTGGCAGCGCGATATCGCACTCCGATTATAACAGGCGCGATATCGCACTGTTATACCAGAAATGCGATATGTGGCACGATATCGCACCCAATTATAACAGGGCGCGATATCGTGCCCGTTATACCTAATGCGATATGCGGCGCGATATCGCACCCAATTATAATAGGCGCGATATCGTGCGCTTCATCTTCTACATCAAATCGCGCAGCGTCGTCTGCTACACCAAGTCACCAACATCCAACAATAACCCAACACACAGATTTATCCTACTTATTCACAAATTTATCCAACAATAACCCAATTGATAAACCTAAACACCAAAATCGAACACTAAAAATCCTAAATCAATTAACCTAACATAAATAGAGTTTAAAACTTAAAATCGAACACTAAAAATCCTAAATCAATGAATCCTAAATGATGATTGATATGCTTACCTGTTGGGAAGGGGCGACGGAGGATGGTGTGGAGGCGGCGATGGAAGCGGCAGCGGCGGAGGTGGAGGCGGAGGCGGAAGCGGCAGCGATGGAGGTGGAGGCGGTCGACGTCGACGGCACGATGGAATCCATGTTCTTCTCTTCTCGCACGATATTGGGCACGAAATGGGGATGGTATCTTCTTCCTCTTCTTCTTGAGTCTTGACCGATGTGGGCACGAAATGGGGGTTTGGGGTATTTCTTCTTCTTCTTGAAGAGGATGGGGCACGAAATGGGTTTGTATGTTTCTTCCTTTTGACTGTATTTGACACGAAATGGGTGGATACTTCTTTTTCACTTTTTGCTTTCTCATTTGTTTTTTATACGGTTCCCTATACAGTATATTTATGTCTTAGATTTCAAAATTCAAAAACACCAACTTAAAGGAGGGGTATTTTGGCCAATTTGGGTAGAAAAGAAGTTTGTTATCCTAGTGGGTAGAAAAGAGCACCCACTATCTATAGTGGGTACTTTAAAAATTTCCCCTTGTAAATTTGTAATTTTAGTTTATATTTGACTCACATAAGTCGTGCTTTTGATCACTTATTTAGTTCGCTACAAATGCAGAAAAACGCGGAATCACCTGATCAATCTTCACATTCAAAGAACTTGTCTGATTCAGAATCATTGGTATGAATCTATGTGCAACTCTTATGTTGTTACCTCCTGCCACTGCCTATGTAAACGGAAAATTTTGTGCTATGAATTGCAGGCTGGTGAGATGCACAATTTCAGTAACAGATCAGCGGTAAGTTTGATATAGTTCCCATTGAAACACGCGAACCATTTGGTTCATGCATTTGTTTTTATTTTACAAATTGTCTTTCAAAATTAGAAATACTAATACCTCACTGACATTTGCTTTTATTTTACAAATTGCGATTATTAAGGGGGTATTTATAAAACAAACACAAACCTCAATGTGATATTTGTTTTACTTCAAGGGGGTATCCGTATTTGTATTATTGAAAGATAACTGCATTTTTTCGTAACTAAGCTAAACCTAGTAGGAAGTTGTCATAGCTTACTCATACAAGTATACTCAAGTTTATGATAATAGTTAGGGGTAATTACACACAAAAAAAAAAAAACTTGAGGTTCGGTCAAGTTTCAAAAAAACCCTAAGATTTTTGCAAATTGCCAAAAAAAAAAAATGCGGACCCTGATATTCCATAGTTACCCCCTTAAATTGTCTTACACAATCAAGTCTGAGGGGTTTTTTTTTGTAAATTTGAAACATCTCTTTTTTTTTTTTTTTTTTTTTTTTTGTAATTAGCCCCAACCTCACGGGTTTTTTTTGTAATTATCCCTAAGAGTTATTACCCATGGACCATTCTTTCTGCACAAAGCTGTTTGCTCCGTCTAGCCAATCTTTCGACTATTCTTTGCTTGCATGCAGGTCCGACGACAATCGTATACTGAAATGGGAATTTTTCGGAGGAGATGGAACAAGACGGTCAAGGAGGACGAGTGTTGGGTTGATCCCTTTAGACAACCGGCCAAGCAGAAAGCTAACTAAGTAATCGCCATTTTTAAGACCGTTTTTCGACCAACAACGGTGGTGGAATTCCAATACCTGTACAGAAATTCAGACATCATCAGCACAGCAGCTACACATTCTTCATAGTGTCACGGCCCTAGCCAACATATACGGTCATTCACGCACAATCCACCAGTAGTCGTAGCGAAAGGCACTCCAACGTGACGTTGGGGACGTGACAATCGTGTCTGAAGAGCCTTATGACTTGTCAAGCTAGCTCTGTGTGTGCAGATGATGGTGCAATTTGAGGAGCTCCAAATCAAATGTATGGATCATTTTCTGTGTATCCTGATTTTCTTTAATACTTATCTTTTTTTTCTTTGTAAGTTAGAGAAATGAATTTTCTTTGTAAAAATAGGTTTTGTTAGAATTGTATGATTGTATTATTCCATCTCTTGATACTGTGATAATCGCCTAAATTTTATACAAAATGCAAATGTTCTTGTAGATAGAAACCACACTATTGGTGTATGTATGCATTTGGTACAATATTTATCACCTAAATGTCTTTTGTTTTTAATTTTTACAAAATGGGATATAAAACTTTATCATATACTAGTTGTATATGCACCAAGGACACGTTTGGGAGCCAATATTGGGCTGGAAAATATCCTTATCACATCGGAGGTGTGGTATCGGTCCGTATGACAAGGATGGGCCCATGAAATAATCCACTTTTCAATTGAAATTGGATCCCACCCAATATGTGGTATTATTTAGTGTTGAGTAGTCCTGAGTTATTAAATGACTATGATGCGCTCAAAAGCTACTTTTTCCATGTTGGCAGCCTATTCGATTTTGAAAAATTATAAACAGGGGCAACTGAGTCATTTTCGTGTTTATCAATTATAATCAAAGTTGCCAAACATAATAGATGCAATTGTTTTATGGTAAGGGAAACACACAACACCTAACCCTAAACAAAAGTTAATACTACACAGATGTGATCATAATAATCCTATCCTATACAATCTACAATTACTTATCTTTTCCCATCAACTTTCCCAAACGTGTCCCTAGTGTAATATTGATTTTACCAGCACCAACTCGGAATTGTAGTTTGGCTGAAATAACCCGGAACCGTCATATATAAATTTTGATAATTTTTTGAATTTTTTTAAAAATAATAATTTGTCAATTTTTTAGTTAGGAAAATGAAAAAAAGAAAAGAACACGGGCTTAATATTCATAGTAATATGAAGTGTTGGGACTTAATATCCATAATAATATTAAACTTCCTACGTATTCTCTTAAAGTGTAAATGAATTGAAGTCCACATAGTTCCCTTATAATATTTGACACACGGTTTGCAATATAAAATATTATAATAAATATTTTTACAATTATTCTAACATATTTTTACCAAAAAAAAAATAAATTAAAATTGTCAGTCGAATCGACGGTTAAAACTGCCGGTTCACACCGAGAAACCGAAACTGCAATTGGTCTACACGGTTCTGGTTACAGTTTTAGAACCCGCTTTTGGTCAACTGTTTCGGTTCCCCTTTTAGCTACCTCTACATTAAACTGAGGAATATTAATAAATCGGGGTCAAACTTAAAAACTACCTTCAAATTCGCATAAAATATAACATACATTAATACGTTGTGATTTTTAACCTAAATTGCGACCCTTTTAGAAAAAAATTTATATACATATCGGCAATGTTGATCCAGATATTTTGGAGGCATAGGGCGAAAGATAAAAACGAGTCCCTTCAAGTTGTAGCAACACAAGAATAAAACTACATAATGTATAAACAAAAAAAAAAATATCAAGACGACATTTAAAGTGCCTTCTTCTAGCAATTTGAGAAGCAATTTCATCAATAATTTTTTCATAATCAATCTGATCAAATTTATCATTTCCAATTCATAAGATTGCTAATTCATTAAATATTTATTATGACATTGTTTTTAACAATTTCAACTTAGAGAAACTTCTTTCTACAGATACTTTCTATAGATACATCACACTCATAGATAAAAATGTTGTATATGCAACCAAGATGTGAGGATATCTTTTACTCTAGTGGTAAAGCCATTGAAACACTATCAGCTAAGTAAATAAATCATCTGAATTAATATCTAAAAAGTAACCATGTTTTAAAACATTTCCAAGGTTTTGACAATATTCTTTCAATTTATTATTGTCTAAAAAAATTAAATTCTTCGAATTAAATAGGAAGCCAAAAAAATTATATTTGCAATTATTCAAATATACTCTTGAAGGCAACAATAACAACATTCACTACAATTATAATATAATTAACTCTAAAAGAATATTCACTAGATTGTATACTATTTTTATGTATATTTTACAGAGAATACGCAAAAGGATTATGATTTTACATAATTTTATCTATTGGTAATTGGTAAAAGTGTATAAAAAAGAAAAATAGATGGGCTCATAGAAAAAATATACATATGTATACATATAAGCACATATATGGTAGACCTTGTGGGACCCTAAAAATTTTAAAGGCCCGGTCGCCATTTGGGCCCCTCCTCAAGGCCACCACTGAATGTAGGAAAATATTGGTTATTTTGGCCAACAAGAGCGAGGACCAAACTTATTTAAATCAAACATTCAAGGGCATTTTTGGGAATAATTGAAACAATCCTAGATCATAAATGCAAAATTTTAGGCTGCGACTGGATATGAACGAGATTTCATTTTTGTTCCGCTAGAGAATTTTTTTTTTGACCAAACATGCGATTGTTTATAAAAAAATTCAGAAAATATACTATTCTCTCACTTTTACTTTTTCTCATTTTTTCTTTCACCAATCACATCTACACATTTTTCACAAAAAACTAATCATTATTACACATTCTCCCACAAATTTCACTATTCACTCACTTGCACATTTCTAACTACCAGTCACATCCAATCATTATTTTACTATTTTTAAATCAAATCAACTTTCATCATTACATATCCATTCACACTCTCAAAATTTTCCAAAAACTTTCATCAGAATTTTTCCCACTATTCTCTAGCGATTTTTTTTTTAAAATAAAAGCATATCCAATAGCACCTTTAGGATTCCTGGGGTAAAATTGCACGAAGTTAGAACTTATGGACCAAAATTATTTAAAAAATCAAAATTTATGTGACCAAAATTGCTCACCCACATCGTATGGGACCAAAATAGCTAAATCCATGTAATTACCGAACAAATCTTGCAACTAAGCGCATTATATTATTAGATAGGGATAATTATAAAAAGTACCCTTGAAGTTTAATCTAATTACTAAAAAACCTTGATAACTTTTAAAATTACAAAAAGTACCCCTAAGGTTTGATTCGGGGTAAATTGTATTATTTTGTAAATATAAGGGGTGATTTTTACATGTTTTTTGCTTATGAATGAGGTAAATATTCGGCAAAATAAAACTTTGGGGATATATTTTATAATTTTAAAAGTTATATGGGTTCTTCTGTAATTAGGTCCAACCTCAAGGTTACATTTTGTAATTAACCCTATTAGATATGCTGCATATGCAGAGCTTCTCCTCCTCCAATTAAGGGTTTAAGCCTTCTCACTGCACTTCTCTCCCCGACTAGGGTTTCTAAACTATACATACAGATTTTTTGTCTCTATTTCCACCACCACCACCGTCATCATGACTCTCTGCCGCCTCCTCCTCCGCTCCGTCCGCCGATACTCCTCCACTTCTAACCCTTTCCCCTTCCATTCCCCGTTTCCTACCTCCGCCGCCGAAACCCCTGATTACCCTCCTCCCACCAACCCCCAATATACCCCTAATCCGCCATACCCTAATCCCCCATACAGTAATCCCCCCAGTCCCAATCAATTCTATTCCCCCGTTTCATCCGCCAACACCGCCGCCGATGCATCAAATTACCACCACAATCCTCACATCCCTGCCGCCACGCCGGAATCGTCGAGTTATTATCAGAATCCCCAATTCTCCGCCGCCACCGCCACCGCCACCGCCACGAATGCATCGAATTACCAGTACAACAACCAGTACAGCAATCAGATTCCTGCCGCTAACGAAGCGTCAAATTATCACAATCCCCAGTTCTCCACCACCAGCGCCACCAATCAGTTCCAGTTCCCCAATTCCACTGCCGCCCCTTCCACCCCCTTTGTGCCCCAACGGTCATACGGCTTCTCCTCCGCGGAGGAAGCTGCCGCCGAACGCCGCCGGCGCAAGCGGAGACTTAGGATCGAGCCGCCGTTTTATGCCCTTCGCCCTAACCCTCCAACCTCTCAGCCCAACGCCAACAACCCTGACAAGCCCCGTCTCCCTGATTCTACCTCCGCCCTCGTGGGCCCCCGCCTCAACCTACACAACCGTGTCCAGTCCCTCATCCGTGCTGGAGACCTCGACTCTGCCTCCTATGTCGCCCGCCAATCTGTTTTTCAGTCCATTCGCCCCACTGTCTTCACTTGCAACGCCATTATTGCGGCAATGTATCGGGGCAAGCGCTACAATGATGCGAAAGCCCTGTTCCAATACTTTTTCCGGCAGTTCAATATCATACCGAACATTGTTTCGTACAATAACCTCATTGTCTCTCACTGTGAGTCCAATGAGATTGAGGAAGCGCTGAAAGTTTATGAACACATTCTCGAGAATGCTCCCTACAGCCCGTCTGCTGTTACCTATCGCCACCTAACGAAGGGGCTCATCGATGCTGGACGTATTAATGATGCGGTGGATTTGCTTCGTGAAATGCTGCACAAAGGTCATGGGGCGGATTCTTTGGTTTTCAATAACGTGATTCTTGGTTTCTTGAATTTAGGTAACTTAGATAAGGCTAATGAGTTGTTTGATGAGTTGAAGGAGCGTTGTACGGTTTATGATGGGGTAGTGAATGCAACATTCATGGATTGGTTTTTTAATCAGGGAAAACCAAAGGAGGCAATGGAGTCGTACAGGGATTTGATGGCTAGGAATTATAGAATGGTGCCTGCTACACGAAACGTGTTGTTAGAAACGTTGTTGAAGCATGGAAAGAAGAAAGAAGCATGGGATTTATTCCATGACATGTTGGATGATCACACCCCGCCCACCTTCCAGGCGGTGAATTCAGACACTTTTAATATGATGATCAATGAATTGTTCAAGGAGGGAAATGTTGCAGAGGCAATGGATGTTTTCAAGAGGTCTGGAAAGGGAGTCAAGTCGAAGCCTTTCCAGATGGATGTGGCTGGCTTTAATAATATGATGGCAAGGCTGTGTGAGCTTGACATGATGGACGAAGCAGAGCAGTACTATAAGCAGTTATGTGACAAGTCATTATCCCCGGATGTTAATACGTATAGAACATTGATTGACGCATATATAAAGGTGGACAGGGTTGATAATATGTTGGAGAAGTATTCGAAGATGGTTGAGGTGGGTTTGAGGGTTATCCCTCCGTACGCCAATAAGTGGTTTGGCTTCTTGATTGAGAAGCGCAAAGCTTCTGATTGTTTGCCCATTTTGTCGAAAATGGCTGATAAGGAACCAAAACCTGACGTGACGACCTATGATATTGTGATAAGGGGCCTAGTTGAGGAAGGTAATTTTGATGGCGCTGCCAATTTGCTAAGAGAGATGATGAACCACGGTGTTGGGACTACTGTTTCGCTTAAAGAATTTGTGTTGGGTGTTTTTGAGGGACTAGGTCGACGGGGGGAGATTGAGAATATTCTGAACAGGTTTTCAAGTCCTTTCCCACCTCAAAGGCCTTACCTTGGACCACCACGAGGTCCACCAAGAAATCCCACAATGCCATGGCAGACATCTTCTTCACATCAGACATCTTATGCAAATCAATTTACAGAACAGGCACGTCAACCCCATACGACCGAACAGATTGCACATCCGCATCCCGTTCCAGAGCAGGAAGCAGAGTTTCCCCGCGTGGCAGGGCAAAATGCTGCTTAACTTGTAGGTGAGTGATTACTGTTTATTTGGTTAAGGTATTTATTAATTATACAGCCCGAGCTACTAGTTTTTTGCTTGCATGGGACTGCGGAAATGATATGAATATGATCATGAGATAATTTTGTAACAGTTACTTGATGGCCATAGGTTATTGTAGCTGTTTGGAGTTGCACACATGATTCTTGCTTTGGACATGAACATTTATTATATCTGTAATTTTTCAGCATAATGGTTAAAGGTACGTTGACTAATTATAGTTTATATTTTCATCTTGTTTTTCGTAGTCTGTTGATTGTATTCCATTATAGTAAAATATGAGAGTGATATGGAATCTTGCAGGGTGATGGTATTCATACTTGGAATCTCTTAATCTTCTGGAAATTTGAAATTAATGAGTTGGGAAGCATCATACATTATTTGGTGTCTGGTGATGCTCAGATTGATTAGATTCAAGTCCATGTTGATTTTATATGAAATTTGCACTCAAATTTCGGAAGCTGTGTTGTGCTATGATATTACACTTTGGTCATTTTTAAGGTTGTGCAATGTAATAAACATCTCATTAATTTTGGGGTAATTACAAAAACTACCCCTGAGGTTTAGCCTAATTACAAGAAACTCCTGTTATCGTCCAAAATTACAAATACTCCCTAAGGTATTACAAACACCTCCGTGAGGTTTATATTTACCTAACAAATACCTTCTTCCAGGGTGCAATTTGTAAACTAGAAACAAATGTAAGGGGTATTTGTAATTTTGAAGATTTTCTTTTTTATTATGCTAAACCTCAAGGGTATTTTGTGTAATTATCCCTTGGTTTTAAAGTTACCTAGAGAATGTGATGCTGTTATTAAGATCATGAATATTGCTAAATATAAGTTCAATAGAGGTATGCTAGTCTCAAGTGTAATCATTGTAAAAAAGATTTCAAATCCCTCTGTGTGAAGTTCCATATGGAACTTCACAAGCACATGCAACCATTTGCAGGTAACTGGAGGAAACAAACTTTAGATGCTCTTTTCAATCCCCAACATTGTACATATGAGATTTAAGAAGTAATTTTGCTAAGAAATGGAATAAAGTAAAAAAAACGTAACAAACTATTGTAAAATTTCTTATTTTCTGTTTTGTTTATTAAAAAAATTGAGAATTGAGGATAGCACAGAACAGTGATATGCCAAGATAAGGAGTATTACAAGCGAGGTTGGAGAAGGATTCCTGCTTCATTTAGTAATGTTGGAGGTAGGGTTGCAATCGACCCAACCCGAATTTTTGAGAGTTTGAGCTTGGATAGTTAGTTTATTATCAAATTGAGCCCGAGCTTAATTTATCGAATATATTGATAGTTCATGAACTTTTTCGAGCTTAATTGAGTCCAAATGAGTTTAGTTGATTTCAATTATAAATTAAATTATTCTTTCTTTTATTAGAAAAATACAATTACATAAAATGCAATTTTTTTTTTTAATGTTTTCACAGTGTCTTGGTTGAAGAATTTCAAATAAATGAAAGATCTGAGTTGAACCCAGTTAACACCCTTATAAAGGGTTAGTGATACAACTTGAGTTATTACTGGTTGAAGGGAGGAGATAAGTTTCAAATAAACTGAAAGATACAGGGTTCGAACCTTGGTTAACACCCTTATAAGGGTTAGTGATACCACTTGAACTACAAACTAGTGGTAAAACATAAAATTTAAAATTAAAGTCAAACTATGTTTATTCAAACATAAAATGTTTATTTAAACAATTACATAAAATGCAATATATCTACTAAAATCTTAATTTTATTCAAACAAATAAGTTTATTTAAATGTTTCTATATTTGTCATAAGTAAAACATAAAATTTAAAATTAAAGTCAAACTATGTTTAAATTATATGAGCTTACTAATGACACTCATGAGCTAACAAGCTAAATATCATTAAAATTAAGTTTTGTTCATTTATTTTAACAAGCCTCATTAAACAAGCCCAAACGAGCTTTTATTGAGTCGAGTTTGGAATAACTCACGAGCGATTTGGTAATATTGTGAAAGAAGTAATTCGGAAAAACAAAATCAATTTGAGAGTGATGGAATATGTGATAGATAATGTAATAGCAAATGATGTAATGAATTTTTCAATAAACTAATGATTATATGCGAGTGGTAATTGGAAAAGTAAAAGAGATAAATTGTGTGTTTGTAATATAAAAATGATGTTTTTTTAGTAAAATTATAATCGAATATGATTGATGATTGAAAAAATAGGATTATAGTAAATACTATGTTAAAAAAAATCACAAACAATCACATCTGAACAATTTATTATAATTTTTTGAGAGGAAAATTTCACGAAATTTGTTCCCAGTAAGCACGTCTTAGAGCGGATAAAACTTGACAAGGCCACAAACAAGCAGATAGGACATAAACAGATAATAAAAGAATCAGCAAATGTGGTTTCTATATTACCTCAAAAGGATCTTGCAAATTTCTCATCCCCCAAACTAATAATGGTAACTTAAAATTTCCAACATTCTTTTGAGGGACCAAAACTTCCTCTTCATGTGCTATACAATCAATCTATCTAGCTACAAAATTTTGCACTTAAAACATAATTGCAAGATGTCATGAGGCCTACCAAAATCTATACAGTAAACAAAACTTTAAGGGATAATTACAAAAACTACCCCTAAAGTTTAGCCTAATTACAAAAAATCCCAGTTATCTTTAAAAATTACAAGTATCCTTGACATTTGTTTCTATTTTACAAATTGCACCCTCTAACAAACCTCAAGGAGTTATTTGTAATTTTTAAGGATAACTAGAAATGTTGTGTAATTAGGCTAAACCTCAGGGTAGTTTTTGTAATTATCCCAAACTGTAAGCAAGAAGCTACCAAAATCTAGAAGTCTCAGAAAACTCCCAAGATTTCATACTTTAAAATCCCATAACTTGTGCGGTTATATTCAGTAAAGGCTCTAAAGCACTCGGATCAAACTTCCTAGCAAATAGATAACAGATAGATGTTTTTCCCGAGTTATACGAACATCGCGTCCCGTTATTTCTAAGCGACTCCAAGAATCCTTCTGTTATATTACCAGCCGTGAAGGTTGCCGGGTGTGGACCCATTTGCGACCAATCGACATACGTGACCGAGCGGTTCGCATTAAGGGCGCCATGGAATTTGCGTATATACGTTGGAATATAATGCTCGTCCGGATAGCAAGAAGGCTTACAGTATTTTTTGAAGAGAGTGTAATATTTGGTGTCTGCAACGATCTTGACGGCCAGAGCACGATGCATTTCGAACCATTGAGATCCTTTTCTCCAATCGGCAAGCTTAATATCAGGTTTCATCCGACGGCTATAGCGGCCACGGCCGTAACGTGTTGGATCGTCGTACGAGTCCACGAAACTATGGATGGATTCTATGAGATATTTGTAGACGGTCGGGAAATCGTGAACAGGGATACAACTCTCTGATAGGAGAACAAACCGTTCATTTGAGAAATCGAGAAGGGCATTGGCTAAAAGCCGTTTCTCTGCATCGACTAGCGACACCGACCCCCATTCGACATGCTGCAAATTTGAAGGAAAAAGAAAAAGGAAAAAAATATTAATATATTCTTTTTCCTAGAAATACAAGTTCGAGCTAATAAGCAACTTTCATCAAGTTCTGGACGAATTTAGATCATTCAGGGCATGGTTTAATTAAATTTCAAAATACCAGTTGGTCAAATTTCAACACGATGACTCGGAGACACATCTATCTATGTGCAGCAATGGAAGCGTAGTCTAACAGACTATTATTTTAGAGATAATTACAAGAGAAAAAAGAAAAGAAAAGAAAGAAAAAAAAAAAAGAGGTTTGGGGTATTTACAAGAAAACCCAGAGATTTTAAAATTACACAAACCCCCTCACATTTATAGAATTATTACACTTAAATTTTACCTCCTTCATAAGAAAAAACATTTCAAACACCCCCTCACATTTATAGAATTATTACACTTACCCCCTTACATTTACTACTGAATCAAACCTCAATGGGTTTTCTGTAATTCTGAAAATTCTTTGGGTTTTTTTGTAAAGACCTCAAACCTCAGGTGCTTTTTTAATTATCCCTTATTTTTATTCCACCAGTATCCATAATATAACATATCTCTGGCCAACATGCTTTCAACATCAACATTCATGATTCATCACATATTTCCATGCATAGCCACATATGAACAGGAGTCCCAACTTCAAAACTCATGCATCTAAGACTAACTTTATAAATGGCAAGCATACATGATGCTACAATAAGGCAATTGTTTTAGTAAACAGCCAACATCAAACAACAAAAAGAAAAACTTGATAGCTCATCTTTGACAAGTTTTCCACTAAATTTGTGTTTTTATGCATCCTACATAAATCATGCATCAAAGATAAAACAGCGGAAAAGAAGGGGGAAGAAAAAGAAACAACTTAACGAAGAAATTCACATCTCCTAGATATTATATGATTCACTTATCAATATATTTTATTTTTCGTAAAGTATAATATTCTCAGCCCATATCTTTCTGAGAATCTTGATCACGATTAGCTTTAGGAAAAGCAAGTCCACGGTTATGGTTAGCTACAAGAAATACTGCTCATTATTTACCACCGATGAGAGTACTAAGCCAGATGTTCCCTGACACTCTTGGAAATAGCAGAACAATTCTCAATGATCTGCTGAAACTAATTATTATATAAGATAAACTCCCAATTGTAATAGGACCATTGTTTTCCATTCATATACTGACAAGTAGTACATTTTAAAGACCATAAATTTATGGGTTAATTACGAAAACTACCCCTGAGGCTTAGCTTAATTACAAAAGGAAAACAAACAGTTATCTTTAAAAATTACAAATACCCACTTAACATTTGTTTTTATTTAACAAAATGCACCTTCAAAACTCAAGAGTAGGGGGGTACCTAAGAACCTTAAGTGGGTGTTTTTTAACGCTTTAAGGGGGTATTTATAATTTTGAAAGATAACTGGGGTTTTGTAATTACACTAAACCTCAGGGGTAGTTTTTCTAATTATCCTTAAATTTATCCCATCTGAGAATTAGTTATAGCTGAACGAAGTGGAAAGCATTTGAGTAACATGACTTAAAAACAAATAAAAGAGGCATACAATTTCATTTTACTCCAGATATCCAGATACAAAAAGTAAAAAACCTCCCTCCCTTGTCCAGAACTGCCCTTTGAGCAATACTGTAAATAATTCCAATGTTTCAAACTTGATTAAAGCGATGTGCAAATGTAAAGATGCATTAGTATTTGACAAAAAATTATGTACTCCAGTAAAGTTCTTGCAGCACCTTCAAAGTCCTAAAACTTAATAAGGCTATGTTTGGTTTCGTAACGCTAAAATGTTGTGGTTTCATTTCGCAAAACACATTTCTTTTGGTCATTCTCTAAGATACTTCTGGAAACATTTTCAAGAAAAGCAATCCTTTTCAAAGCATAAACCGAAATTTTCAACCCTATTTCAGAGCCTGCTTTGCATTCTTCAAAAGCCTACACCTCACTTTCTAGTTTCTACAGTTCAATTTTAAAATAACACTCTTCATTTTACATTTGAAGAACGATCAAACCAAACATGTTTTATTGAAGTGAAAAGTCAAATCCACATTTCAGCTCAAATTGTCAAACTATGCAATTCTCTAAGCCATACACTTTTTCATTTATACACACTACACAAGTGGGTCTTTTCAAAGCATTCGCTCATAATATTTCCTCGAAACATTTTATAAAATGAATCTAAGCATAGTGTAAGCTTCTCGAGATGACAAAGAAGCAGTAATATTGAGGTAGCAGGTTGAGTTAATCCGAAGAAAATGACGAAGGGTACTTTCTTCCATTTTCAGAAATAAATGACTAATGCATATGTTTACCAACCATCAAGTAATCCACTTAGTGTAATAAAAGTTACAGATCCTCCAAATATAGGATCTCAATCTTGAAATCAGGCAATCTCATACACTCCATTCAGTAGTCACCATATTCCGTTTCCATTTTGACCTAGTGTGGTAGACCAAAAGATTCTCACCATCCATGTTCAGTAAACAAATGACTAATGCGTATGTTTACCTACCATCAAGTAATCCACTTAGTGTAATAAAAATCTCAGATCCTCCAAATATAGCATCTCGGCCTTGAAATCAGAAAATCTCATACACTCCATCCACTAGTCACCATTTTCTGTGTCCATTTTGACCTGATGTGGTAGACCAAAAGATTCTTACCATCCATGTTCAGTAAATAAATGACTAATACACACGTTTACTTACCATGAAGTAATCCAATTAGAGATGTAATAAATATTACAGATCCTCCGAATATAGCATCACAAATCACAACCTTGAAATCAGGCAATCTCAATACATTCCATTCAGTGGTCTCCCATTTTCTGTTTCCTATTTGACTTAGTGTTGTAGACCAAAATATTCTTAGAGCCTGCCAGCCTGGTCCTACATTTTTCTTGTCACCTCCATCCATGTTGAGGAGATAAATGACTAATATGTACGTTTACCTTCCATCAAGTAATCCACTTAGTGTAATAAAAATTACAGATCCTCCAAATATAGCATCTCAACCTTAAAATCAGAAAACCTCAATACACTCCATCTAGTAGTCACCAGTTTCTGTTTCCATTTTGACCTAGCCTGGTAGACCAAAAGATTCTTAAAGCCTAGTCCTACATTATTTTGGCCACCTCCATCCATGTTCAGGAAATAAATGACCAAATTATACATTTACCTACCATTTTCGCCTCGTTATTTCTCTTCATTAGATAACTGATTTGTTATGGAGAAGGCCATGTCCTTTTCTTCATGGATGCATTTAGTTGGACTATAGCCAACTGCATTGTCAGGCTTAGACCAAAAGCCATAAGTTACATTATTTTACTTTTCAACCTTAAAATAGCTACCATTCTCATCTTCCTGAGGTACCATTACCATGTCGACAGCCCAAACAACCCAGTCTATATCACACGTCTCTTGAAGCAAAAGTCATAGTTCTATCTAGATCAATAGAGGCAATAATTTTAGTTAAAATAGCTATAAAACTCAGAAACAAGTCATAATTTAAACAGATCAGCCATCCACTTGAATTCTAAATACAATCTCAATTTATCACACACACCAATTAATGTAAGAACACACATGACCTATTATCAGACTTCAAGAATCAATAAATGCCTCTTTTCATCCTCTCTAAAACTCAACAGAAAGAGTGAAAAAGAAAAATCCCTATGCAAGTCAACTTCTTTGATATATAGAAGGGATAAATACAAATCATCCGAGAGGTTTAGCCTAATTACAAAAAACTCCAGTTAACTGTCAGGATTACAAATACCACCTTAATAGTGTTACAAACACCCCATGAGGTTTGTATTTACTTGACAAATACCCCCTTTTGAGGGTGATTTGTAAGAGAAAAACACATGTTAAGGGGGTACTTGTAATTTTGAAAGATAACTAGGTTTTTTCATAATCAGGCTAAACCATAGGGGTGTTTTTGTAATTATCCCTACATAGAACTAATAATTGCACATAATATACTAATACTAAATTCCCCTAATCGAATTAGCATGAGAACCATAATCAACAGTAGAAGCCCGAGCTTCTTCAACAAGTATAATACAGAAAGCAATACATATCATCAACAATCAACATCGAAAAAGCATCATCTCACAAAAATTATACCTGACTCGGGATCTGGCGCCTGTAAAAAACAGATGAATTGGATACTTCGAGGTCAAACCCGGGAAGAGCGTGCACATATATCGAATACTTTTCCACATCCTGGCCACTAAAGAACCTCTCCCACAACGGCAACATGGGCAACGGCCCTCGAGTCAAGAACATGAAAGCCACCCTTGGCACTCTCCTAAAAGGTAACTCTTCCTTTTGGGGCACAAATGAGGCCCTCCAAAACAACTCATCATCTCTCAATCGGTGGTTCAAATTTCTGAGCCTGACGAAACTCTCCATGCTCAGACAATCCTCCCCATCACAATTTACCACCATTTTCTGACCATCATGGCTAAATTGCTCGGTATCAAAATATGTATTTTTGAAATTAAACTCATCACCCTGGAAAGTAAAGTACCGATCAATGTGGGAACTAGAAACTAGTCCTATAACTACACCCACAACAAAAATTATCAAAATTGAGATGAGTTTCAACAAGCTGATTGATGAATCTGCCATTGATATTGACACTGGAGGATTGAATCGACTCTCCACATCTTCTTTCTCCCTATTCCTCGCCATTTCTTCTTCTTCTTTTTTTTTTTTTTTTTACTTTTTCTTTTTTCTTTGCCTTTCCCCTTTTCTCCTCCGGATTGTCAAATTCTACCACCTACAAAAATTGTATATTTGTATTCTCTACTGATTTCTGTTGGGACTAAATTCAAAATCAACAAAAATTCAAAAACCCACGCCAAGAAAACCAAAACCCCAAAACCCCAGCTCATAGAAAACCGATACGAAATTCAGAAAGTTGTCATAGTGCATAAGAATTTCACTCGGGATCAAACAAAAAAACAAACAGAGGCCCTACTTAAAAAATTCAAAAAAATTCAGGGGTGTAAAGAAAAATCACCGAATAATAATCTCTCCCATTAATCGGATCTTAGCCAACCTACAGCGACTTCCAACAAAAAATGGATCAAAATAATTACCTACAAAGCGAAATGCACAGAAACCCCAAGAAAGAAGCAAATGGTGCAAGAGAATCACACGAAACGGGGAGCGCAAGCCTGCAAGGAAAACAAAGGACAGATAAATAAAGAGGGCTACGCTGAGAATCAGATTTTTCTTTTGGTTGACGGTAAATTCAATGAATAGTGAGCAACCAGGGATTACAAAATCTTGAATTTCAGATTTTGTTTATTTTGCATTGACAGCATCATATTATGGTGATCATGGGATCATGAAAAAATAATAATAAATAAATAAATAAAAATTATTATTGAGGCGGCAATTATAAAGTTGAGAGAAAAATTGGAAATGGTGGTCTTAGTGTAGTTAATGAGAATATAATCTCTCGTAATGGGATTTTACTGTTTTAGTGGTTACCAATACCATAGTGGACCAAACAATTAACACTATCGCACAAGCAACTTTTAGCCCAATGGTCAAACTTTTTTTTTTCCTTTACTTTCTTTGTAATATATTTTTATTGGGTAAGAAAATAAAATTGTGTTTGCAGACTCTAGAAAAAATGATTTTCAGCAAACAATTAGATTCTGGGTGTGAGCTATTCTTTTTTTTTTTTTTTCGAACGATAGATTTGTATTAATCAAAACTCCAAATACGAACATTACAACTAAATCGTAGCCAAAAGGCTAAAGGACCAAAGAGGCTAACATAATAGTCACTCAGGGAATTGGTCGAACCAATTCAAATTTGAAACACCAACAAAAGCAAGACTAGCTAATCTATTACATTTAGAAGTCCATCCCAGATCAAGAATCTTGAAATTAACATGATAAAAAAGGAAACATAATATATAGATGTCTTCGGCTATCTTTGCACCTTTTTTCAAGAATTCACAATGATTTGCGAGTCTACAAGCGATATCCTTATTATCTATCAAAATGTCCACACTTTTTGTCTTCGAATGATCCACCAAACACAGCGCCAATCTGATACCCGTCAAAGATGCTTCCACTGGAGATTGGATGGTCTCCCAAGAAGTATACAATGCTCTAATAACAGATCCTGATTCATCAAAAAAACACCCACCAACTGCTGTACCTTTTTCCAAGCAAATTGCAGCACTGACCCCTACATTAAGGTGTCCTACTGATCTTGCATTGGTTCCAGGATTTTCCAACAAATTAGAATTAAGCTCCAGCCCTCTGCTCTCTTCAAAGTTGCTCCCCTTAATTTGCAAGAATTCTTGCCAATCATGTATAGCAGCTCTCACCACATCCCAACACTTCCATCTAGTTTTATGAAAAACCCATATGTTTCTAGTTTTCCAAAGCCACCATAAAATATAGACAGATAATTCCATTCGATCTTGCGCAAAAAAATCCTTCTTCACAGCACACACATGATACCACCAGTTCTTAACACAAAAGTCAGGAGAAAGGGTATTGAACCAGTGTACAGGGGCAGTTTTCCAGATCATTTGTGCTCTCTCACATTGAAAAAATAAATGCTCCACCGTCTCAACCTCCTCCCCACACATAGGACACATGGGATCGATTTCCATGCCTCTCTTGTTCAACAGCCAAGTAGTGGGAATACAATTATTAATAACTTTCCATAAAAAATGTTTAAGTTTATTTTTAACCTGAAGCTTCCAACATTTTCCCCAATTTGTGCTGTTGTGCATTGCATCAGAGCTTGATTCCGGTCAATCCTCTTTCCACTGCTGGATTTGTAGAAGCTGCTTATAAGCTGTTTTCACATAATACTGGCCTTTCTTCTCCCAATTCCAAATCCACTTGTCATTAGCATCCTCATCAGAAATTTCAACCTGCAAAATGTTATTAACATCCTCCATACACATGAATTTCTTCAAGAGGTCCTTGTTCCATGCTTTGCCACTGCCTATATCACAAATAAATTCCTTGGCCCAAACTAAATCACAGTCAAAAGGTTTAGAGCTAATGAGTTTAAAAGCAGGAGAATTAGGAAGCCAAGGTACTTCCCAAATTCTAATAGCCTTTCCATTCCCAAGTTGATATCTAAGACCAAGAGACAATGTTTTTATGGATTTAAGCCAGCTTTTCCATAACCAAGAATCTCCACCTTTAGGAATACAAGCAAGAAGCCCCCCTTTAGCAAAATATTTGGCCTTTAGAACTTTACTGAGAAGAGAATTAGGCTGAACAATCAGCCTCCATAATTGTTTGGCAATTAAAGCATCATTAAAAAGACCAATATCTTGGAAACCCAACCCACCCTTGTCTTTAGGAAGCGACATTTTATTCCAAGCCATCCAAGAAATCTTTTTACCCCCAGCACATGAGGTTCCCCACCAAAATCTAGAAGTGATTTTACAGATTTCTTTACAAATGTGAACAGGTAGCTTGAAACAAGACATGACGTAATTAGGAATGGTATTGATAACAACCTTCAATAAAACTTCTTTTCCAGCATTAGAAAGAAAGTTATTGCTCCAATTATTGACCCTCTTCTGAACACACTCAACAACAAAATGAAAAATTTCTTTTTTTGATTTTCCTATCACCATTGGGAGACCAAGGTACCTTGCTTCTTGTTGTTCAGATATACCATCCATGCCGGGAATTTAAAAGATTATAATATCATTGTTATGATAGATGACACGATGACTCAAATGATAGATGAAATGATTACACAATATGACACGATAACACGACTACCATGCCATCGTGCCATATGGCGCGATACTTTATATGGGATGGCGTGATGGTACGATAGATGCCATGATGGGAGGATGGTCCTACCATCGTGCCATATGACGCGATAAAACAATGATGAAAATTGAATGGCATGATGGTGAGTCAAATGGAATGGCGCAACCATCATGCCATCATTTTCATATGGGTTTAATGAAGGGAAAATAAATTGGGAATGTTGGGGGTAACTAAGTAAATTGGTTGTTTTTTTTAAAAAAAAAAAAAGTGGTGTATATTTAGTAAAAAAAGAGTGTGAATCGCACCGCTCTTTATTTTTCCATCTAAAATATGAGAATCGTTTTGTTTTGGAGTTGGCAACACTCCTTAATAGTGGTACCTAGTCTTATATCAAGAATTGAGTTAAAAAAAAGTCTTATATCAAGAATAATACTTGTAATTGGGTATAAATAAATTGAAACTAAAAATTATTTGCTGCTAAATCTAACGTCATTGGTCCGAAAAAACATGACTCGGAGATCCATTTTGTAAGTAGACATGTATGTTATGTTGTTCGTTTAATTACTAATGAAGAGGGTGTTTGGCTGAGCTTATAAGCTCTTAAAAACAACTTATAAGATATTTAAGAGCTTATAAGCTCTTAAAATGTGTTTGGTAATTTTTTCCCAAAAGAGCTTATAAGCTCTAAAAAAAGATGTCGAGAGAGTTTATAAGCTCCTAAAAAAAAGTACCTCCTTTGACCCCAACTTTTTTTAAAAGAGTTTATAAGCTCTTTATTTTAAATATTCAAAAGACAAAAAATATACTTAATAATTTTATAAGATATAAAAACATCTTATAAGCTCAACTATCTTGTTTTATCCAAACACTTTGACAGCTTATTTTTAAAATAAGATCTAACATCTTATAACCTCCTAAAACAACTTATCAGATATAGGAACTTATAAGATGTTTTAAATAAGCTTAGCCAAACACCCTCGAAGTCCACGTGAAATGAAGATTTATAGCCCAACTAAATCATTTTAAGGCCCAAAATCATTTTAGGTACCAAGATATTCTCAAAGTTCGATTGCAAGTCTGGATTTTACGAGATTAAGATGGAGGAAGAAAGTAAGGGAGTGATTGTTTGACCTTTCGTTTCCCTCTTTTTTACTTTTAGATAGAATAGTGTGAAAAAATTATTTTTAAAAAATGAGAATGGATTTTGAGAGTGTGATTGGATATAAGATGAAAATGTGATGATGATAGTTGATGTGATAGTTTTTTTGGTATAATAGTGATTATATGTGATTGATGATTTGAAAAATAAGAGAGAGTGAATAGTGTATTACTGTATTTGTGATATGATTGTATAATAATGATAGTTGATGTTATATTTTTTTGTTTAAATAATAAATGGATGTGATTGATGATTTGAAAAATAAGAAAAGTGAATAGTATATTTTTTAAAAATTTTCACAAGCAATCACATATTCATGCAAAATTTTGTATAAAAAGTGGAAGGAGTGAATTTTTATTCACAAACAAGCACTTCCTAAGAAGGTCACATCTTTCTCCACTGTAGGTCCCAAGGGGTGTAAGTAAGGTTTAGAAGGGGGGGGTGAATAAACCTTACCAACTTTTTGATTTTTAGTCCTTTTAAAATATTACAGAGTTAATTACATAGTTGTGTCCTTGAGGGATAGCTAAGTTAATTAATCAGCAGAGTTAGCCACTCAACAGACTCGATAGAGTTGTTGATAGAATAACTCAGTTGTTTAGTCTAAACCTTAACTTGGTTGTGATGAGTTTTTCATCGGAAGACTTAACACCCTTGAATTTGATTTAGCTTTGTTTTAATACTTGATTTTAGCATTTAGTTATTTATCAGTTGGATAGCAAATTATCGGCAGATATGAAATGAGTATGCAGAAATGTAAATATGCTTAAATGTAAATAACACAAGTGATTTTTACAGAGGTTTGAAGATGGAGTAATTCTTCTAATCCTCTCTTCTCCAACTCCTGGAGGAATCCACTAAGTAATGATCAATTCACAAAGTGGTTAGCGATCAGAGACAAGTCTTGATCACGCGATTGACTTGCTCCTTGGACTCGATATGGAGACGCTTGGTCACACGGTTGGCTTCTCGTCCGACTCAACTTCTTCACAGGCGTTTGCGCCACATTTTTAGCTAACTTCTCAAGCTTCTTGGATTTGATCATGAAGCCCTCCAATAACTTGAGATTGGTTCGACCTTGAACCTTTTTACAATCCTCCTTGGAAAGTAGACCCCTTTTGATTCTTCAAAAATTTCATCTTCTTGATTTGAGGTTGTCTTTCCTTTGATTTTGTGTTGGATTGATTTCCTTCGAGATTTAGGCTTGAGGATTTTGCTTGAATATCTTGAGAATATTTTGCGAGGTTCTGATTTGAATAATGCTTGCACGTTCGCGGGTTGGGTAATCAAGGTAACATTTTCTCAATGAAATTCCTCAGCCTTTTATAGTGAACTTTCAAAAATCTGCTCTTTGAAGAGATAGGTTGATTTTCAAAAGTCAATTGTGTTCGTTGGCTTGTCTTTTCTTGGTCTTCTGTCTTGAGATGTAAACCTTTCCTCGTATTAAATGCATGTTCGATTTTCGAGGTTCGACACGAGGTGCAGTGCTTCCCATTGGTTTATTCCTTTTGCACGCTCGGGATCGAGCACTTTAATACATGGCAACATGGGTGTATTACTTGTTTAAGTAATGTTCTTGACTTCTGGGCAACGGATTCTTTTCGATTAACTCTCTTTTGTAATTTGCATTTTCCTGAGTGACTTGAGTCTGCTCCAATTATTGAAAGACTCATCTGTCACTCCAACTTGTGACATGACTTCTCAAGTTGACCTAACTGACTCTTCACACAGTTGTCCCTCAACTGTTACATCTTCATCGAGTCCTTGGTACATGTCTTGACCATACTCGGTTGTTCAAGCGGAGTTTTCACTTCACTTCTTGATTGACTTCTTGTATTTCAGGCATAATCGACTTGACTCGGCTTATTCAAATTTCTATCTATTACAATGAGAATTACAAGGAAAATGGGGTGCCAACATTATAATCCAAGTTTTACATGGCATTCATCAAAATCTACAAAATAATTTCCCAACATCCACACCATAAGGACATTATATTTGGAACCTGATGCCTATGGGATTGGCTAACGCACCCCAAATATATCAAAGGAATATAAATAATCTCGTTAAGGATTATCTATGTTTAATGTTCGTGTATATTGATGACATCCTTATCGCATCAAAGAACATGAAGAAATATCTCAAACACTTGGAAATATTTTTAGATGTTTGTCACAAGGTAGGATTAGTGCTTTCTTACATCTATGTGAAGATGAGTTGGATGCCCACTAATTGCTGCAAGTGGAGCAATAATTAAAAGATGAAAGGGACATCCATTTGAGTAGGGGTGGCAAATCGTTCGTGTCGGGCCCTTATCGGGCCAGCCCGATAGCAGACCGGCACGATAAGCCCAGACACGAACACGGCCCGATAACGTTATCGAGCTTAAAATTGAAACCCAAACACGACACGATAAAAACACGATAAACACGGCACGACACGATAGGCACGATAAGCAAAACTATTAAATTTATTTAGTCAGCCCATTAGGCCCGACCAACCCGTTAAGCCCGTTAACTAATAATTTTTTTTTTTGTAACACTCAACATCAGCTCTCTGCCTGCCAACATTAGTTATCAAGCCAAATGCTCTTCCTTTTATTAATTAATTGGTGCAAAAAAATCGAACTGGTTTAGGTTATATCATGGCATGCAAGATAGGCCTAACAACAACGAATAGTTACTAAAGCATTACAGAAAAATCATTTATGATTCAAAAATCAAGAGAAAAGAAAAGAAAATCATAAGAGAAAAAAACAAATATTCTCACCTCACTACGAATAGAGACAAACTTGAAGGATATTGTTTCCCAGGTTATGTTATTCTTCTTGCTGGAGTGGAGTGAAGGGTTGGACTGCGCATCTTTCTGCCTTTCTTTGGCTCAGAAGTGTGGGTTGGCCGCTGGAGTGAGGATATTCAAATGAGTCAATGACAAACCCTAGTACAAATATATTTTATAACTTACCAGTAACCGGGCCTTATCGGGTTTATCGGGCTAGCCCGATATGAACCCGATTTTTAACGGGCCTTATCGTGTCAGCCCGGTAACGGCCCGAACCCGATAAGCCTTGGCCCAAACCCTATAATTTCGTCGCGTGTTAGGCTTGGCCAATCGATCGTCGTCTTCAAATCACACCCCTACATTTGAGGGCAATAATGCAGAAGATAGAGGTATCTTACCTCTATAAATGTCAAGATTTGCTGGAGGCTGAGGACATCGAATATCATCCTTAGACTTCAGAAAAAGAAAACTATTTGTAATAATATAGTTAAGTGATTAAAAATTCTGAGAGTGTTTTTAGTTTTAAGTTTATATACAAGAGTGTGATAGCCCTGCATATGAGAGACTAAACTAGTTTTCTCATCCCAAAAGGAGATTACTGATGTAATAAGTTTTCTTTAAGTTCTAAATAAATAAAGGCTTTTTGTTTAACATGTGTTCATAATTAGGGGTAGAAATAGGCCAGGCCGGGCCAGGATTTGCGTCGGACGACCTAGGCCAGTTCACGTTCACGCGTTTTTAAGCCTGGCCTATTAAATGTAATAGGCTTTTTTTTCAAACCTGCCTGGCCTGCTTTAAAAGTTTAAAAGCCTATGCGGCCGAAACTGTTAAAAAGCCTACTAACCATATTTTTATTTTTAAAATATATTTTATCTATTATAATAATTAAATAGTTATATAAAAGGAATAATATTACTAAACTATATAAAATATATTATATTTTTTATACTTATAAGCCATAAACAGTACTATTATTATTTAGAAAGACTATTTTAAAAGCGCAGGCAGCCGACCTATTTACATAAATAGCTTACATGAAGAATGCGCTTGGCCGCCAAAGTAGGTCAAACAGAAACTCGGGTAACTGGCCTATTTCCACCCATATTCATAATGTGCTATTAGTATATCCATTTGAAGAATTACTTTATACACCTGGAGTAGAAAACGAACCAAGGTTGTGCTGAGCATTTGCTGAAGGCATCAGATAACTTCTAGATCATCTTCCATGTTATTTGAAGTTGAACAGTGTGAATTGTTTGTCAAACAGTCTAGGGGCAATGATTTTCCGATTGGTGGTATTGCGAGCATCTCACCCGGTGCTGTTTCGATCGAAAAGAGGTATGAATTTTAAGAGATTTATTAATTTTACGGAAGCATGTTGGGCCTGATACAGTCATAATGGACTATTTCTATTTCAACATATGAACCTTAGTTTGGAACTGATAACATATAATCGTGAGATCTTTTAAGAGTATACCCTGTTAAATTTATCGGCCGAAAACCTGACTGATCCATCTATAACCTATGAATAGAGACTGGATCTAAGTAGGTGTAACAATGACACGAATGAAACAAGTGACAAAAATTGAAAGTGTTCACATTCTGTGATATCTGGAACGAATTTAATCATGTTTCCTTATTTGTTATAAAGGGTATAATGAAAACTTCAATAAGGAAGGTCAAAGTTATAACTGAAACATCAAAAGAGACCATTCTTGATTTTACCCCACGAAAAAATAGAACTATATGTAATATTTAGAAAATTCGATGCAAATTTAAAATATTTGTCAACATCAGTGAATTCCGTCACTTCAACTAATGGTTTGGGTAAAAATATAACATCGAATCAAACCTCAAGGGAATTCTGTAATTTGAAACTTTTTTGATTTTTTAATTACCCTAAACCTAAGGGGTTTTATGTAATTATCCCTTAATTTTACTATCCATGGTAGAAGTATTAGCTAATTTATAGCACCAAGACGTCAAGGGAATTCTGTAATTTGAAACTTTTTTGATTTTTTAATTACCCTAAACCTAAGGGGTTTTATGTAATTATCCCTTAATTTTACTATCCATGGTAGAAGTATTAGCTAATTTATAGCACCAAGACGTCGTCGTTTCACTCTAAACCCAACCGTCAGTGAAGTCTTGGAAAAAACACAATTCCTTCTCTCCCTCTTTTCCGCCTCCAGAAAAAGAAGAGGGCAAAAACTATAAACGATTTATCTTCCGCCGCCGCCCGCCACCACCTCCAACCGCCGATAGGTGAACTCTCCCACCCAACATAAGTTGTGTTCTACGCAAGCACGCATGGATACTAAATGTTTATTTTATGCATATTCATGATGTAGCTCTAGCTCTGTGTACGGTTTCTATTTTACCGATTATTATTTATTTATCCTTTTTTAGAGTAGTGGTTATGGGGTCAGTGAAGAGGAAGTCATTGGAAGAGGGGAAGGAGGATTACGAGACTCCGCCGCTGAAGCAGCCGAGAGATAATGGCTTGATGGGGATGATGGACGAGCCAGTGGCTTGCCTTCACGACATATCGTACCCGGAAGGGTATGTGCATCGCGCGTCGAGTACCAGTTTGGTTAACCAAGAACACTCAAAGCCGGCTAAGGAATTTCCCTTTACTCTTGACCCTTTTCAGCTCGAAGCTGTCAAGTGTCTCGACAATGGCGAATCTGTCATGGTATTTTTTTCTTTATATCACCTCTAGAAAAGTGTTGAAGCTTGTAATAATAATATTATTATTGTTATTATTTGTGATCTTCATCTAATTTTGAAAATTTTGGTCGGACTGAACAGGTGTTAATTACTCTATTTCTTTACTTATTATTTTTCTGTTTTAGTTTGATTGTTGCAATTTTACAGTCCACACATGATAAAGTGTGTGGTTTTCTGAAAGGTTTGTTTTTGACGGAAATAGAATTTAAAATGTGTTTAGGTCTCTGCACATACGTCTGCGGGGAAGACAGTTGTGGCATTGTACGCCATTGCTATGTCATTGCGGAATAAGCAACGTGTGATATACACATCCCCAATTAAGGCGCTTAGTAATCAAAAGTACAGAGAGTTCAAAGAAGAGTTTTCAGATGTGGGGTTGATGACAGGTGATGTCACCATCGACCCGAGTGCTTCTTGCTTGGTGGGTTTGATTTACATCTGTATATGCTTGTGTGTCTAATGTGTTATTTTGAATCACTTACACAGCTAAGTTTTGAAATGTGACAAATGTCATTTCAGGTGATGACCACTGAGATCTGGCGAATCATGCAGTACAAAGGATCAGAGGTTATAAGGGAGGTGGCGTGGATTATTTTTGATGAAGTGCATTACATGAGAGACAGAGAGAGGGGTGTAGTGTGGGAAGAAAGTATCGTTATGGCCCCTAAGAACTCTCGATTTGTGTTTCTCTCAGCCACGGTGCCTAACGCAAAGGAATTTGCTGATTGGGTTGCAAAGGTGCTTGTGACTTGGTCTACCATTTTGTTTAATTGTATATAGATGCTTGAGAAATTTGCAATAGAACTGTATTTTAATACTTTCTAATTACATATATGAGTTAAACATAGTAGCTGTCCCATTGATAAAGGCCTGTATCAAAGCTGCAGAAACTTAATCTCCTTTTAACAATAAGAGTGCTAGTCCGATAGGCCTATATCTTTTATAACCTTTCAATAGATGATGAATCTACATGTTGATATTATCCTTTAGTAGGACTAAGCTACTACTGGGGAAAAAATGAACAGTCAGGCACTTGTTTTTTGCTTATTTTTTTTGGCTTAGGTAGTTTCCTCCAGCAAAAAAGGCTCCTAGTAATGAAATGACTTCCTCATATTGGAGTTTTTAGGCATCTGTGTTGAGGATTCACTTCAGTGGTTTTTTTAGTGTTATGTTGGAGGAAAGAACAATTCGTTTGAATATAGAGGTCAGAAAAGATACTGGCGACATTCCTCAGAGAAGGCTAGAAGAGAGGAATAAATGAGGCTAAAAATGAGTCCTTTAGGAATCCTGCAAGCAATGTAGATTGTTTCAAACCTGTTTCAAAACTTGATTAGAAGTAAATAAGAGGATTTCCAATCATGTTCTTGACTTATTCCTTAACTCTCTTTTAGTCGTCTCTTTTGTTGCAAGTCTGTCTACTAAGTTTACCTCTCTGTCCGCCTCTATTTCTCCTCTCTCACTCAATAATTTGTTTTTTGGTAAATAATTAATGTGCTCCAGAAACACCAGGCTTTTACTAGAGTCTCTAGAGCAATTGTTTCTTTCTTGTATTTCCCCATTTTTTTTTCCGGAGATAATGTTGTAGCATTCTGTAGTGCAGTCTGTTTCGTATAGGCTCTAGAAGCATGCATCTGTGCTAATATCAATTTTGATAATGTAGGTGCATCAACAACCATGTCATATTGTTTATACAGATTATCGGCCTACACCACTTCAGCATTACATATTCCCTTCTGGAGGTGATGGTCTATATTTAGTAGTTGATGAAAAAGGTAAGTTTCGTGAGGACAGCTTTCAGAAAGGTTTAAATGCACTCATTCCGACAAATGAAGATAAAAGGAAGGAGAATGGAAAATGGCAGAAAGGTTTAATTGTGGGTAAAGCAGGTGAAGATAGTGATATATTTAAAATGGTGAAAATGATCATTCTGCGCCAGTATGATCCTGTCATATGTTTCAGCTTCAGCAAACGAGAATGTGAATTCCTTGCTATGCAGGTATGCATACTTGTGATACTGAATTAAGAAAAAATTCAATACCCCATATTACGAGCAATATTCTTACATATGCATATCCTTTTATTTACCGTTGTTCACATCTTTTTCACATAACGATTCAAATTTAATTTATATTACAAGAAATAGCTTAACTGCTTAACCCCTATCAAATCCTAACTTAGTATCATCCTGAAGTTTGGTATATAGCAATTATGAGTGCTAAGCTTAAGGCTCTTCAACCTTTTTTCTTTTCTGGCTTGCCTCTAATTTTATGAAACAAACATGTTAAATAGAAAAACTAATTGTAATAAAGAAAATTTTCTCAAGAAGATTGCCGAACCGACGAACTCTTTTATCTCGTCCATAGTTTGAGTTTATATTTGGTATTTAGATATTCCTACTGTATCATCTATGTTAACTAAAATTTTTATTACTGGAGTAACTCAAAGAAGCCTAGCACTAGAAGTCTAGGATGCATACTATTTCGTAAGGCAGTCATCCGTAAGTCTGTTACTGTTATTCAAATTGGAGCGAGTTAACTTCAACTGCATGATGTCTATGTAATTGATGTTTCCTTTATAGAGAAAGAAACCCCATGGTAACTCCTTGATGTCATCTAATCTTTTGTTGATTATTCTGTAGCTTCTTGTCAAGTTATTGTGTTATGATATTCATAATTGCAATTATTTGGCCATGTTTACTTAGTAGAGTAACCTTTTTCTCTTTCAAAATAGATGGCTAAAATGGATCTAAATAATGAGGATGAGAAAGTAAACGTCGAAACTATCTTCTGGAGTGCTATGGATATGCTGTCAGATGATGATAAAAAGTTGCCGCAGGTTAGAATTTTTAGTATTACGGTGAAGATAAGATGTGACTACTGTTATTATGATTTCTTTATACATACTTTTCAATGTGTTCTGTTGCATAGTTTCATTTGTTGACCTATTCCAGGTTTCAAATATGCTGCCCTTGCTGAAACGAGGAATAGGCGTACATCACTCTGGTTTGCTTCCCATACTGAAGGAAGTCATTGAAATCCTGTTCCAGGAAGGATTCATCAAGGTTGGCAGGAGAATTTTATTTAAATTTTCTCTAGTTCTATATTTTCGTTCTTCACTGCTTTGCTTGCTTATATTCTGTAAGTATGTCATGAATGTTCTGGCTCGAATTGGTTGTTTCTCGGTTTTTTCGGAATTGGAAAAAGTAACAAGTGGTTCAATCAATTATTGTTGCGGCAATGTACATTTCCCATGCAGCATAGTGGTCATTCCTTCAACATTTGATATATTTCCAGTAATCTATTTTAATATTTGTGTGGCTGACACATAAACAAACTTCTATTTTTTTACTGTATAAAGGCGAAGATTGGCCAGTTATGTTGAGAGATGCTGACTGCATAAATTACTTTGAGATACTTTATGGGGTTATTGATTTTTTAGTACCTGACCAATAGGCACTTTGCTGGTTTGCTCCTTAAAAAGTGAATAGGTACCAATTTATAAAAAAATGTGAAGTATGGGTACTAAATTGGTAACTCCCAAATGTTAGGTACCAAACTAGCAAAGTGCCTATACGTCAGGTACTGAAAAATCAATAACCCTACTTTATGTCCTCTAGTTTGTTTAAGGCACCATGCCCTCCAACCTCGCCCCTTCCCCTAATCCTACCCATAAAATAAATTAGATAAAGCTGCATTTGCTTGTAACTATAGTTTACGTTTCCTTTACATTCTGTTCAATTGATACTTCTTCATCATTTTGTGTCCTTCAGTGCTTGTTTGCGACCGAGACATTCAGCATAGGGCTGAACATGCCTGCCAAAACTGTTGTCTTCACTAATGTGCGCAAATATGATGGAGATAAGTTTCGGTGGTTATCTAGTGGGGAGTACATACAGATGAGTGGTCGTGCTGGTCGCCGAGGAATTGATGAACGTGGGATCTGCATCCTTATGGTTGATGAGAAGCTAGAACCTTCTACAGCGAAGTTGATGTTAAAAGGAAGTGCAGATCCTTTAAACAGGTGAGCTGTCAAAATTGTTTTTCTGTGACATGCTTGTTATGTGCCTCAACAAGTGGGTCAAAAGCAAGACCATTGTTCACGTGGTTATGTTTGTAATAATTTTCGTCTTTAATCAGCTACTTGAAGAGTCCTTTGCTGCATAATACGCTGCAGTTATCTTTTGTTTGAGAAAAAATATGTGTAATCAATGAAATCGTCTTGGGTTCTTCTAAGCATGCAGATGCATGTGAATTTTGATGGTCAGGGAATCTGGTTAATATTTGCAACAGTAAATGTTTTCATGTTTATGTATCAAATTACATTGATGGGTTCCAGAACCACATTGATGCTCCTGTTTGCTTGAATATATTTTAGCTGCATCCTTTTAGGTAATTTATCATATGTGAATAAATTGGATTCTTGTTCTAATTTGTTCTGATAAAACTGGATGAACTTTTCTCATTTTTCAATTCTAGTTTATTGCACTCAGTTAAAATATCAGACTAGTGTGAAATCAAAGATTTCACAGCTTTTGATTTGCAAGAAATATCTAGTGATGAGTGGTAATATAGAATGGTATCGCACTTGCTATAAATAGTCTTGTATTTGATGCTTTATTGTTTATTTATGTGGCTGAATTGCTTTAAATTGAGTTTGAACCAAAGATTTTTGCTGTTGGCAGATGTTATATTATTCAAATTTTATCTGTGACAAGGCTAGGCATCTTGTATTGCAATCCATGATGATTTTTTTTCCATCTGATGGATTGTCTTCTTAAACTCCAGTGCGTTTCACTTAAGCTACAACATGCTTTTGAATCAAATACGATCCGAAGATGGTGATCCTGAAAACCTGCTTCGTAATTCTTTCTTTCAATTTCAAGCAGATCGAGCCATTCCAGATCTCGAGGTCAGTTATTTTCATGCTATTATAATATTATTAGCAGGTCTCAGATACAAAATCATTCTAAATGTCTGATTTTATCCTTGCAGAAACAAGCAAAAGTCCTCGAAGAAGAAAGGGATTCTATTATAATAGAAGAAGAAGATAGCCTAGAAAATTATTATTCTCTGCTTCAACAATATAAAGCTTTAAAAAAGGACATCCGTGATATAGTGACTTCTCCGAAATACTGTTTACCTTTTCTGCAGCCTGGCAGGCTTGTTTCTATCCAATGTACAATGGATGATGAGAATTCATCGTCCTTCTCTATTAAGGACGAGGTAACATGGGGAGTCATAATAAATTTTGGGAGGGTTAAAGTAGCTTCTGAAGGTAAGATAATTTTAAGTTAGCATGACTTTCACATCTTTATTCAATTCATAATTCATAATCACCGGCAAATATTCAACCCAGATGATGCGAACAAGAAGCCAGAAGATGCAAACTATACAGTGGATGTTCTCACGAGATGTAGAGTGCATAAGGATGAAATTGCTAAAAAAACAATGAGGATCCTTCCATTAAAGGAGCCTGGAGAGCCTGCTGTTATTTCAATTCCTATTTCTCAGGCAAAGTCTCACTTATGCTGTTATTCCCAAATATTTGCCTGTGGATTTTGTTGTTACTGCATGTGCTGTGATTTTATTGGCATTCACTTACTTTAACTGCTGCCAAGTTATGGAGATGGTGGACTTGATCAATCTGATAAATATGAATGAGGAATAATTTATTTGTCAGTGACCTGAGTTTTGTAAAACTGAAAGTGTTGGTTCAACTAATTTGTTGTTTCCCCTTGGCATGGACAATATTTATATCACTGGAAGTACTCTATTATATGGATATTTGTATCAGTGACCTGCTGTTTTTTTTCCTCTTTTTTTCTTGCTTATATGCATTTAAATATGGGGATTAATATTGTAACGGCGTTTCTCTTCTGGTGGTATTTCCACTGATTTTTTTTAAAGCAGATTGATAGCTTAAGTAGTATCCGGCTAGTAATACCAAAGGATCTTCTGCCATTAGAAGCTCGAGAAAACACATTGAAGAAAGTGTCTGAAGTTCTCAATAGATTTGCAAAAGAAGGCATGCCTCGTCTAGATCCTGAAGATGACATGAAGGTATGCTACCAATTTGTTTCTTGTAGGTTTATGGAAATTTTTTGTTGACTTGCAGGTTTTATACTCAAATTATCTGGTTGACATCTGGTATTTATATTCTCCAGGTTCAAAGCAGCTCTTACAGGAAGGCGACACGAAGGATAGAAGCACTGGAGAACCTTTTTGAAAAGCATGAAATTGCCAAGTCTCCGCTGATTGAGCAAAAGCTCAAAGTTCTACATATGAAGAAAGAACTTACGGCAAAAATCAAATCTATAAAGAGAACAATGAAGTCTTCTTCGGTCTTGGCATTCAAAGATGAACTTAAAGCAAGGAAAAGAGTACTCAGGAGACTGGGGTAAGGTCACCGCATTTCAGTCTGAGTATATCTTGGTGTTCATGGTTAATCTATTTTATGATCGGCGTATTTTCAACTTTTGTTTGAAGGTCAGGGTGCACTAGCATTGCCCAAGTGTATATATATATATACACACACACACACACTCACACACTCTACCCTTGAGTTTTGGCCTAATTATAAAAAAAATTCAATTATCTTTCAAATTACAAATGGCCTATTGATATTTGTTTATTTTACAAATTACACCTAATGGTTGAGGGGGAGTGTATCTGTTAAATAAACACAAACCTTTAGGGGGTAATAAATAAATAATCATTCTACGCCGCATTTACTAATGAAATTGCCCATATTCTGAAGGTAATTTGGTGTGAGAAAAAAAATGGTAATGATCTCCAATGCAATCCCTACGAACTATACATATGACTCCATTGATATTTCCAACTGCAAAGTCTGTCCTGATTATGAAGTCTTTCCAAGATAGCAAGCCAAAGTATGATTGGTTGTCTTGGAACATGTTTAGAAACTATATTACTGTGTACCAACTAACCTCTTCATTGGAAGTTCTTAAGAACTTGCCTTGTTCACAGTGAAATTTTCTTCACAATTTTGGGTTGCATATATCTTGAGATGTAGTTTATCTTGTCGTATTTGCCAATGTCCTTTGCCGCCTTATCTTTGATTTCAGCCTTCCCATTTTTTTTCTCATATTGTTTTGATGTGATTTTTCCATGATACCATTTTCTTAACATTCCACTGTCCATAAGCGAGACAAACCAAGTTAGGGCTTTGACGTGAATATAATTTCTTCTGCTTGCTCCCCCAGGAAAAATGATGGCACAGAGGCTGTACAGATTGCATGACATATATCACGAGTGTAACCTGATGATTATTTTTAATTACTCTGATTATTGATCAAACTGATTATAAAATTGAAAAAAAAATGAATGTGAATTGCATTGTTAACGAAATTGGTAAACTGGCAAATGGTACCTACTTTTTTTTACAGTTCTCATAATCTTACTAAAGCAATTTTGGAAAGAATTTGTTTTGCCGGGTTTCCATGGCCATGTATGTACCTACAAAATGTAGATGTCTCCTTTTGTATGTTGTACTTCTTTTATGGTAAAATAGTGGGTGCCACACTTTGCATAACCTTTTATCAGGCACCATGTGCGTGATTTGGAATTGCTTGATCTTTTCAGCTGCTCACTGTAATCTGCAGCAGCGACCTTGGTGCATATTTATTTAGTGTTTATGCTCATCTTCCGCCATTTCTTATTTAATGATAACATTTCTTTTCAAAATGCTGAAAGATATTAGAAATATACAGATATATTACAAGTGACGATGTCGTGGAGTTAAAGGGGAAAGTTGCATGTGAAATCAGCAGTGCAGAAGAATTGACATTAACTGAACTTATGTTCAATGGGGTTCTGAAGGACATAAAGGTGGAGGAGATGGTATCTCTTCTCTCATGTTTTGTGTGGCAAGAAAAGCTTCAGGAAGCTCAAAAGCCCCGGGATGAGCTCGATTTGCTTTTCACACAATTACAGGATACAGCACGCAAGGTGGCCAAGGTTCAGCTTGAGTGCAAGGTACTGCAGACTTTGTTCTGGTTTTTTCAATGTATTTGATTGAAAGTTTTGGCGTCTAGTGTCAGGATGTTATTAATGCTAACTGTGTAAGTACTCATTAGGCAATAGAAGAGTATTGGTGGGAGTTGGCCACTCCAATAAACGGACGAAGAAGGGGTTAGTGGGTACAGTTTTGTCCTCTAGCTGGCTAGGGTTGGCAATTTCGACCCGACACACGGTACCCACCCCGCCCCGTCCCGTTTGGGTTGCCCCACCCCGTGACCCAGGGCGGGTCTGGGTATCACTTCCGCCCCGCCTAGTATTTTTATTTTAAAATATATTTTAATATATATTTTGCATATATAATATATATTATAATATAATTTTTATGTATTCTTGTATTATATCTAATATTTATAAATTGATAATAATAAATTTTGTAAATATATATTTTTTCATTTATTTTATTTTATTTAATTTAAAACGGGGGCAAAACGGGTTGACCCGCCCCTCCCCGCGACCCGTGGTGGATCGACCCGTCCGCGCCCCGTTCTAGGCATAGGGCGGGTTGACATCCCTATAGCTGACTTTGGACACAGCATATAAATACATGAACTGATCAATAACTTCTTAAATATATGGGTTGGGGTTCAGACGTTCAGTTACATTTTGCTCGTAGGGGTTATTTGATGTTCACAAAATGATCAAAGATTATTAGGGTAAATAATTTGATGATCTATAAAGCGTGCTTGATAACTTGATATGCTTGAGTAATTGACGATTGGCATAAGGAATGTGGCTGAAGGTGTTTTCTCCGGCTTTTAACAAATTGAACACCTTGAAAGTTTCAGCACTAGAAGCTAGGGTTTAACATGCCTCCTCACAGAAAGATATATTCCGTTGTTGAGAGGACACATTCAATGTTTGCTCACAACAGGTTTTACGGGTGGTACTGCATAGTGAAAAAATGGTGCAAATTGATAGCATATGGTGGTCAGCTAAACTATTGCTTGATGCTTATGGTCAAATTTAACATCTATAATCGGAATATCTGATTTGATGCTTGCCTGAACTATTCTGCACAATCTTTTTCATTTTAAATTTTTTTCTTTGATTCTGTATTAAATTTAGGGATAATTACATAAAAAAACCTGAGGTTTGGGCTAATTACAAAAAAACCCAGAGATTTTTGAGAATTACAAAAAACCCCTTAAGGTTTGATTATAAGCAAAAAATATTTCAGAAAACTACCCTAATATTCGTAGAAATATTACAGTTAACCCCTTAAATTTAAGACAAAATCAAACCAGAGGGGGCTTTTTGTAATTTTGAAACATCTCTGGATTTTTTTGTAACTAGCCCAAAACCTTGGGGGTGTTTTTGTAATTATCCCTTAAATTAATGGTGTTAATTAACTAAAACTATTCTAACATCTGCGGTTTGGTATCCCAGGTGCAAATTGATGTTGAGAATTTTGTGAGTTCCTTCAGACCAGATGTTATGGAGGCTGTTTATGCATGGGCCAGAGGATCTAAGTTTTATGAAATTATGGAAATGACACCGGTTTTTGAGGGCAGTTTGATTCGGGCAATCAGGAGACTGGAAGAAGTCCTTCAGCAGCTAATTCAAGCAGCTAAATCAATCGGTGAGACAGATCTTGAAGCAAAATTTGAGGATGCTGTCACTAAGATCAAAAGGGATATTGTCTTTGCAGCATCTCTATACCTATAGACTACATATTATTTACATATTATTTATCGGTAGATGTACTACGTCGTGTTTTATGATGATTGGAGGAAGAGAAAGGTGGCTTTAGGTTAGTCAAGGAAGTAAAGGGAGATGCATGATCGGTTTTGGCCCAAGTCTTCGCGTCGATTATGTGCCATCTCCTATTTTCATGATAATCGGTGACATAGTTGCTGAAGAACCTGTATTCTCCATTCATGTAGTGAAATACGAGAGCTATAACAATTGGCACCTTTCACCATCAAGTTCTGCACATCGATGGAGTGTGCGCAAATGTGTCGAGTTTAACTGGTAGGTCCAGGAGACGGGATGAAAGATGCCGTGAAATTTTGCTGAGGCATTTACCTGCACAATTTGCTGCTGATCTATGTCCAGTTTCACTTTCCATGCAAAGTTGTAATTTTAGCTTCTTGCGACTTCATTTATTAGGAGGAGTTTTCATTTATTGTTTTCCTGTTTATTCTTTTCTCAACAGTTTTTGTTGGCTCACTGATGCAGGCAGAAGTGTGAACAAAGATACAAACTCACCTATTACGTTGATTCTATACGAATACCTTAAGAGAGACAAGAATTGAGAGAAAACCCTCGGTTTTATTAATATCAAAATTCAACCACCCTAAAAATAATAAAATAGCAAGTATTTATAGGATTAAAATCCTACCAAAATAAAACTCCTAACTTGACTAGGAAACTTAAAAGATTAACTCAAATAGAATATTAAACAAATCACTATCTAAAATATAAGATATTCTAAAATCCTAAAATATAATAAAACTAGATATTATCTCCATCATTCTCTCCGGGGTCGAGATGATTCGTCCTCGAATCGGAAGGGAGATCAAAGAATTGTCAAACCATGGAGGAGGGCGAGGAGGATGAGATGGGAAAACAAGGCGAATATCCACGATCTCGATGAATCTCCCCATAGGCTTGAACAAAATTGATAGTCCAAAACCAATGTCTTTAAATGGTAATATTTCCATTTTAGTATTGAACAAAAATTTTCCCGGATTAAGATCATGTTGCATGACCTCATCCATATGGCAATTCTCATCTTCATTGGCCAAAATTGGTGGTCCGTCATAACCACAAGCGGCCTCGTCAAATTTCGACAGTTTTTTGTAGGCAACCATCGAAATTGTATCGTCGCCTTCCGTATCAAAGATAGGTGGCCCATTATAACCATCAATCTCCTCGTCAAATTTTGGAGGCTCGTCGTAGCCGACCTCCATGATAGTGTTGTCAATTTCTTCATCAAAAATTGGTGGCCCATTATAGACGTCATCTTCAATGTCACTTGAGAATAAATCATTCATGCCCGTGGAATAGGTGTCCAATGGGGTGAACTAGGGTACAATATCGTAGGCAAACTCACTCACAATTACCAAGAAATCGATTTTCAATAAATCTCTTGATTTCTTGATATTGGATGCGTACGATATGCACTTGTTTTGCCAGTAAGTCAATCTGCTGACGAATCTGGGCAGTGTCATTGCTCATAGCTTCAAAACCGAACTGGTGTCGAGATGGCATATTAAGGATCGTAGCCGGTCTCTGGATACCAACTGATGCAGGCAGAAGCGTGAACAAAGATACAAACTCACCTATTACGTTGATTCTATACGAATACCGTAAGAGAGACAAGAATTGAGAGAAATTATTAATATCAAAATTCAACCACCCTAAAAATAATAAAATAGCAAGTATTTATAGGATTAAAATCCTACCAAAATAAAACTCCTAACTTGACTAGGAAACTTAAAAGATAAACTCAAATAGAATACTAAACAAATCACTATCTAAAATATAAGATATTCTAAAATCCTAAAATATAATAAAACTAGATATTATCTCCATCACTCACTATGTGTTTCTCTTAGGATTTGGTGACCAGTGTTTTTATAGCCCAATTTTTACTAAAATCTGTTTTATGATGTTCTGCTACTCAACAAGGATACTTTTATTTGTTTTGCATGATGTATGATTGTAGAAACTACATATTGTGGGTAGATTACAGAAACTATCCTTGAAAAAATCTAGTTATGTTTTGGAATTACAACCATCTTCTTAATATTTGTTTCTATTTTCCAATTTACGCGAATTGCGTGCGATATTTGTAAAATAAACATAAATGTCAGGGAATTTGGGGTATTTATAATTTTGAAAGATACAATTTTTTTAATTATACTAAATTTCAAGGTAAGTTTTATAATTAATGTAAAAAATGCTGGTCGATGAATATCTAACAATGAAAAATATTTAAATCATTAATAATCAAAAGAGAGTAATGACCTCCTAATTCATTCTATACTGACCTCTTCAGCTACAACTGAATACACAGAAATAGAAAGGATAGGTAATTCTGAAGTATCAATTTCATCAGTGAGTTAATTACAAATCACCCTGAAGTTTGGTCTAATTATAGAAAAGCTCAATTATCTTGCAAAATTATAAATATCTCATTGATGTGAAGAGGGTGTATTTGTAAAAACAAAATCAAACTTAAGGGGTATGTATAATGTCACGAGGGAATATTTCTAATTCTAATTTATGAAATAACTGAATTTTTTGTCTAATTAAACTAAACTTGAGGGAAAATATTTTTAGTTTAGCGCATTAATTATTTAAAGGGATAATTACAAAAAGCCCCCTAAGATCTGGCCTAATAACAAAACAAACCAAGAGGTTTTTGAAAATTTAAAAAAACCTTTTGAGGTTTGATTGTTTCTTAAATTTAAGGAGGTAACTGTAATATTTTGATAAACACAAGGGAGAGCTTTTGAAATATTTTTTGCACATAAAAGGGAGAAATGTGTGACGGATCAAACTTAAAGGGGGGTTTTGTAATTTCAAAATATCTCTGGATTTTTTTGTAATTGGCCAAAATACAGGGGGTTTTCTGTAATTATCCCTTACTTAAACTTACAACTTCCCGGATATGAAAACAGGGAAAAACACATCGCAAAAGATGAGCACCAAATCCAACAACACATCCAAAAGCTCCAGCATCCTTCTCTAATTTCTCTAGCTGAGGAATCACAGGTTCGTCGAAAATCGGGTTCGAAACCGTGTATTGCTGATAACAAGTGTTGGCCTGAAATTCTTGAGAGCATAATATCTCAGTAGTTGCATTTGTTTCTGATGGAGAGAAATTTGTTGAACTGTCTAAGCTTGGTGAAGTTGAATTGGCATCAGATTTTGAAAGCATTTCTTGAAATTGCAGATCATATTCGAGCCAAGGCGGTAAGGGCGGAGCCGAGGGAAGAAGGGGCTCGTAGTGGCTATGAACCGGATAATACGGTTGGGGTGGTGGCGGTGGTGGCCGTGATGGTGGTGGTGGTGGTGGTGATTGTGATTCTGTTATTGGAAATTTTCTTTTTCTCTTGTTTCTTGACCAGAACTTGAGCTTTTTCATGGCTTTGATCACCTTCATCTTGATTTTTCACTTTCTCAAGGCTGATCTTTTTTGGTATGTATATTACAAAATTTCTGAATTTTTCTATGATGGATTTGTGGGTGTGAATGTGTAGACAAAGATTAATGAAAAAGGAGCTGAGTTTTTTTTTTTTTTTTTTCTTTTCTAGCCGTTAAAAAAGGTTTATTTGAGGAGTGGCTTTTGAATTCAAACTTTGGGAATTTTTTTTCAAATTTTTGGACCGTTGCACTTCCAATTAGGCCCACCATTGTCTACTATTTGATGTAATATTCTTTATGTAGTCTAATTTTTTAAATGTAATTCTCCAATAATATTTCTTGCATTAAATCAAAGTGATTGGAACTATAATTTTCTTTCTTTCTCAAGAATTATTAACCAAGAATTGGCTTATGTTTTATGAGAAGTTATAAAACAGATCTTTCAGTTATTAATGGATCCCATCTAAGACAACTGTCATTGATATGATATAACAATAAAAAGAGTATATATATACATACATATATATACATTGCTACAACACTAATCAAATAAATTTGTATAACTGACCTATCAAAATACAATAGTTTATTCAGCATCACTCGTTTTTTTAAAACCGAGTCGGACATGTTTATAGGAGATCTTTAGAACACCCGTCCGATGTGTAGAAGGCAGGGAATCACTCACCGAAATAAAAAAAAAAAAGGCAGAAACAAACCTAAATGAACTCGGAATAAAACTATTGAAAAAGACATGTTATATCTTGTAATAAATGAAAAAATGGTTTTTGACCGTAAACGATGGAGTGATATGGTCCATATAGCCGACCCCACATAGTAGGATTAAGGATTAGTTTGTTGTTATTGTTGTTGTTAAATTGAGTCGGGTTCGGCCCGACCTGCTTGAAAAGATTCGACCCGAGCTTCTCCCCATAGATCCTCTAACAAAAAACCTCTCCAGATGATAACACATGGACCAATTTGTTCGTAAATAATCACCACTATAATAGTCAAATACAATTATCAAGAGGTTAAGCTTTTATTGTTCAGTCAATACTTCGCTACTCTTATTTCATATACCTCATGACCTGAACTGACTTAAGCATTGAAGGGCCTTAGCCGAGGGTGAGCATTGGAGGGCCTTAGCCGAGGATCACTCCAACTAGCCTAACGTGTGTTATGTTTTAGGTCGTCCACCTAAAGTACGCAAAATGATCACGAACCCGAGCCTCAAACGGTGCCTTCAGGTACACTGATTCACTTGGTCAAATCAAAATAAAAAATAAGGTGACTACAGTAAAAATAAAATTACATGCTCCACTTCAAGTGTTTGAATCAGCATTATTTCAAAATGACTCGTAGCCCGTAGGTTAGCATTTGTATTGTTCCAACTTAGAAAATGCATTGATCAATTAAACTGTCTCAGACAATTGCCATTTGCCATACGTTAATGCATGTTGCTTGATTAAAACCCCAAAAACCAGTACATAATAGATAGAAAAATATCACCTTCACCTTTGTTTCTATTTTACATATTACTCTTTTTGAGAGGATATTTGCAATACATATTTGCAATTTTAAAGAGCAACTAGATTTTTCTTTAATTAGGCTAAATCTTTAAAATAATTTTTAATTTACAATAAATGCTAAAGCTAAATTATAACTTAGCAGGGAAAGAAGTAAGGGGGGAAATAATGCAATAAACTAGCATTAAACTTGTCAACTGAGTATATATTAATCATGATTTGCCGTAATAGAAAACATTTCAATCATAAAAACCATGCACCATGTTTGGATAGCCACTAAAATTCAATCACAGATTGCTTGGCTCATACAAAGCTTGAAAAAATTCTACAAACAAGGAAGAAACCTCAAAAAAGCTTTTAAATTTATTCGTCTGCACTTTCTATATTTGCTCCTTTGAGATGCAGATGCTTTTCTCTTTTCTGAAACTCTGTCAAACCTTTTCCACTTCCAGTTACACCAACCTTCCCAAAGGGATCCTCTGGAGATTTAAATATGCTCTCTCGTTTTCGACCAGAGAAGAAACCAACCTGCGGAACAAAGGCCAAAAATTCAAACTGACGACATGAACAAAGAAAAACATAACGACCAACCACGAGCTTGTAGCTCAAGTGGTATCGACCACCCTTTGTAAGGGTGTTGACCAGGGTTCGAACCATGTATCTTTCAGTTTCTTTGAAATTTATCCCCTACCCTCCAACCACTACTCTCGACTTATTAAAAGAAAAAAAACGTATACAGCCATATCGAACATAAAATATACGATGAGACTACTTGCTTTTGTTTTTTATGTTGGAGAAACGTTAAGTGTTCTGAAAATTATGGATTAGCAATAGGGTTAATTAGAAATACCCTTGAGTTCACTTCAGTCTAATTAGCAAAAAAAAGAAAAAACAGCTATCTTTCAATATTACAAACACCCTATTGACATTTGTTTCAATTTTACAAATTGCACCCTCGATAGAGGAGTATTTGTTAAGAAAAATACAAACCTCATGAGGGTGTTTGAAATACTTTAAAGTGGTATTTGTAATTTTGAAAGATAATTGGGTCCTTTTGTAATTAGCCCAAACCTCAAGGGTAGTTTTTGTTACTATCCCAAACGTGGCCATGCTTTTATAGTTTTATGCATTCAATGAACAAGGTGGTGGCACGAACTTTCCTGCCAACCACCAAAAAGGGTACATAGCAGCTAGCAAGATTACCTTTTTAGCCCTGCCTTTAGTTGTTTGGAATTGCTGCCATGCATTCTGCCTCTTATTCTGTGTAACCTCTTTTGCTTCCATCCGCATCTTGGACTTAAAAGCGTGTATTTTTTTACGCTTTGCAGCTTTCTGTGAATAGCAAATGTGAAATCATATAAGCAACAAATGACAAAAAGACTACCAGATGTCGGAAAGAGAAAAAAAAACAAAAAAAAAACAAAGTGATAGAACTCTAGCCAATGGATGACAAGAATACAATCAACAATTAAGAACAAGAGATGAAAATACAAACAAGAAAATAATCGTTTTCGATGATAGTCCAGAGATATAATATATCAGAAACCAAACAAAAATGAAAGCAGACAAAAGAAAAAATCAGCAATTTACTGATGCTATCCCTATTTGGTGAAACAATCACATGAAGAAAATGTAAACATATTAATTAATAGTACCTCAGAAATCAAATAAAAGAAGCCGAAAAGATATGTAAGCCAATACTCTATGCAGCAGTTAGATGAATATTGTAAAATCGGATCCCAACAGTGGCTCATTTCTTCGTAGAGCTCAGCAGATCACTCGTCATATAGATAGATATATGCATTAATTAACATGGAAGATGTTGGTGACTTGGTGAACAAGACCAACTATTACATGGAGCATAATATGATCATAATCGTTATTAAATGAGCTGTGGTTGTAACATACCACATCTTCCGGATCATTGGGATCAATTTGAAGTTTTTGCGGGACAGTCCAGGACTCAAAGTCTTTAGCAGCAGATTGGGCAATCTTACGCTTAAGGGCTTCTTTTGTAGCCACAGCAACCTTTTCAGCTTCCAGTAAAGGATCGGCAGTGCCTTCTTCAAGTGGTCTAACATTATCAGGATCAACCTGGAATCACCATTCAAGCAAAGGTTATAATATAGACAGTACACCCATGAAATTTCGTAGCAATCCTAAACTTTCATCTAGTATCGGGTTCATTAAATTTCCAACTCGAGCAATTCTCACCAGATTTCCTTTTTCTCCATAAGAATGCCGTAGTTCACAGTTAGTTTATTTTGCGACTTTGTTTTAAACAGATAAGTCAATTTGTTGATACAGAATTATTCAATATATGTTTTTACACATCAACTATTTCTCCTTTTTTTTCTTAGGGAGAGAGGGAGTAGCTTGATCAGCATTTCTTTTTAATCTTCAATTTAATCTCAATGATCACAATAATGAACAAAGTCAACATGACGCAGGCATCAATAGAATCCAGGGAACAAGGAGGGTAGGGATTGGCATACAATCCAGGGAAGAGGAACTCAAGCAGCACACCAGAAATTATAATTCATGATCACTTAATTCAGCCAATGTAATACCCGGTTCTTTTTAATTGGGAATAAAATTAGGGTTTGACTAGAATCGAATTTGGGGATTTAATTTCTGATTTTATTTCCATAATAAAGGAAAGTCAATTTTTACAAAAGGGAAAATCGTGTTTATAAGAGAAAGAAATCAAATAAGCGTTTATGGCATGTAAATCAAAGTATTTTTGGCAATCAAATTTCAGCAAATATTCTTTCCTTAAATTATTTGAATCCTTGGCCTATAAATTGAAAGTCTCCCCTAGGATTTTTATTCACAATTTTCTACACCAAGCAAGATGGTAAATCCTTCTTCTTCTTCTCCTCCCTAAAACCGCCGCCACCATCACTGCCGTGCTCCACCGCCGCTGCCACCGGTACCTCCACCATGGCCACCACCTTCTCAAACCTTAAGCCCCACAGCCAAAACCCAAGATAAAAACCAGGAAGGAGAAAGAGAAATAAATGAAGCGAGAGAAGCCGGCTGCCGCCGGAGACGAAGAATCCGATTTCTAGGCTCGCACACCCACATTTAATTTTTCACGAAATTTCTACTTTTAAGGTGGGGTTTACTGCTTATGTCTACTTTAAATGCATTGTATGATTATTTGTGTATGATTATTTGTGTATGTGCACATTAAACATGAAAAGCAAGACGGTACTTAAGTGTACAAGCATGAAAAGCATAGGTGTGTATGCATGAATAATTGTGCTGTGTATTTAATTTAGACATTGTGTCCTGGACTGTTGTATGCTCACCCCATGTTTTCCACAGATGAATGAAGGAGTCGGAGCGTGGCAAAGGGGACGGTGGAAGTCGAATCAAGAATTTAAGTGGGCCATTTATTTTTATTTATTTTATGATGTTAAAAACTCAATTGCTTTTATGGATTTTTGTTTTTTTTTTAAAAATTTTTGGACATGGTTTCCATGAGTATTTCGCATTTATGACAAGTCGTAGTATTTATTTCCCTTTAACAAATGCGTTTTCAACGTTGGGCCTATTGTTCAGCACTTTAATAAATCGCAAATTGTATATTTTTATTTTCCGAAATTGGGATGTTACAACCAAAGAAAAAAGGAAAGAAAAAGGAAAACAGAAAAAACAAACTACCTATTCAAGGTTCAAGACAATTCAATCATACCTCTTCTCTGTTGCCCCATCCATCATAGCAAACAAAATAACCGTTTGGAGTAAGTGACTCGATTGTTGCATTATACCTGCATATTCAACTAAATCAACCACAAACAAGAGGGAGAAAAGTAAAGAAATTGAAAATTAAACATATCTACTAAGACATTTGTTTGTGTGTGTGTGTAGAACATATTAGATACCACTCTCCATCGTCGCTCCAGACTGCTTGAACTTTGGTTCCAACAGGAAACTTGTCTCCATAATCAGCAACAGATCCTGATTTCTGGACAAAGACAGCACGAAAATTAATTTCATCAGCAGCGCACATGATAGTATGTTAATCACAACCAAAATAAACAGCAGGAGGAATATAGTAACTAAGGACCCAAAAGTACTACATGCAATCAGAAACATGCGACAGTTGTTGAAGGTAATGCAGGCAATGAGAGTGGGCGCGAAAAGCGAGAAAGAAAGAAGAAAATAGCTATCCTTTTCTTGGCTAATTGGACTCCACTTAAGTGAGAATAAAGTCAGAAAATGATGAAGCCATATCCTACCAAAGTATTAGATCAAAGTCAAATTCAAACAACTAATATGGAGTAAAGGGAATGTAAAGCAGCAGAACATACAGATCAATGGCTAAAAAAATATTTTTTTCTTTACATCAAAGACCAATGAATATTCTTTCCAATTTAATGCCAACTCTGCAATTTGTAAACTAGCAGCACAGAAAGAATCTTTGGACTGGGAGTAGCAATAATGATAAAATTAGCTGACAGAAACTCCAGCCGTTATGACAATTGACTTTTGTACAGCCAAAAATTATCAATAATAGGGGTTTCTTTGATATGGGACCTCCGATATCGACTGATTAGTTCAACTGCATCGGAAATGAGCTTAATCTCAATAATATCCAGATGCAATGTCTCTTTTCAAAATAATCAAAAAAAATTAAACTCAAGCATAATATTAACTGAATAACAAACCACAATCATTTTTACAAGTTTAGGTAACACACCACGTGAAAGGAGCTCTCAGAAAGATATGGATTAGGAGATGCTTCACCACTAGTTCCAGTAACAAGCGCAGAACTATTATCAGTTTGTTTTGCGGTTGCCAGTAGCTCCTCTGTCAACGCAATCACCTGCACCCAGAGAATAGACAAGATTATAAACAGACACTTTATTCGAAAATTTACTAAGAGATGAAAGAAAAAAAAAATGAACTTCAATCCAAGGTGACGTCCGAAATTCATGGGGGACAAAGCAGGCTGGCCATCACCACATAGCACACCTGCAATGGAACCAAGACACAAGTGATGGGCACCTTGACAAACTCCTACACTCCATTAATTTTTTCAAATCCCGACACTTCTCTACACCATGTATGCATATTGCTCTCAAAAAGATAAAATATCCTCACCTTGACAAACCACAAGGGTAAAAACATCTTTCTTCTGTCACAGGTAGTTCCTTGAACTGCTTGTTCGAGCAATAATAGTATTTGAGAAAGAGCAAGAGAGATTGAGATTAAACTCCAAAGAAAGTAACAACATTATAATCAGATTTTTAAGTTTATTATGTGAAATAGTTATTGACTTCTGAAAATATCAAAGGCAATGGTCCGAAGATAACTCTAACAACCAAGTGCTCGCATACGAGGATATACAAGGAATTTTAAATGCCCACAGACTGCAACACCCCCAAACCCAACTCTGAGGGGGTTTCTAAGCAAAAAAGATGGAAAAAAAAGGGATTTCTCAAAATGGATCACCTCCACAAGTTCCTTCTCCATGTCCAAGAATTCAGAGTTCTTTGGGTCATCATTCAATAGTTTGCGGACCTGATTCATATAAAACCAAGACATAAAATTAACGTGAATACTTGACATAATTGAAAAATAAGTTAAGCAATAAACCAAAGCTCAACAACGGCATAAAGGAGGTAGTCTGTAAGCAGGCATGACAAATCTCTTTCACTAAGGACTAGATACGAACAAGCACCAAATGAAAGGCGGAGGTCAGATATATTAGTAACCCCATTCTAACCTAGACACAGAATACGAACAAAACCACAATACAAGAAACCTATGCTGGGTGAGAAATTTATCTGCACATCTTTGTCACGACCTCCATCTGATGCCAATAGTAGAAAGCTAATTTATACTTCTATGTGAAACAACACATTGAATTTTCTATACTATCTTAAGATCATATTTACAAGTCAATTACATTGCAATATAATTGATGTATATCAGCAGAATGGAATTTTTGAAGGCTTCAACCCACATCACAAACTCAACAACCAACTTGCGGAACCAGATTTTCCACAAATGATTAATGACAAGCCTCACCAAGAACACCTAATTTAAAGGGGAGGGAAGGATGTTAATCCTTAATCCACATGATGAATGTCTCACTCATATATTCTTCAATAATAGGAGACATTATAGGAGGAAGGTGAGTTTAGGGACATAAATGTGTTTCTTCAGTTATTTCTTTTACTTAGATCCGTATGGTCTTTCCAACTCAAGGTCTTTCAAATACCTCAATAACTTCCCTCCCTTAGATTGATGCTCCTTCCCCTCTTTGCATATAAAAGAAATCGGTATTCATCCATCACGCTCCGGCCAATCAGGTAACATTTATTTAATGTCAGTTGTCACAACATCATAAATCTGGGAAAGTATAATATGATATGTGACTCAAGAATTTATATGGCATGGTACATTTTACGTGTTAGTTCTTTATTCGCTACATGATTTACTTTTCTTGCATGACATGCTAAACATAGAAGAACAACGTAAAACCACGTTTCATAAGGAACCATAGGAGTATAAATATGCATAACTTATTTAAATAATATGTAATAGAATTACACAGTAACTTATATGATTATTTGGATAAATTTTCTAGGATGGCACGTATGAATAAAACAGCTAAGAAGAGAACTGGAGGGTGTATCTATCACTGGAAGGTGTATGATATTTGAATTAAAGGCGGGAGATGGGGTCATAATACAAAAGATGCAAAGGACCTCAAGGAAAGGTTTACACATGACGAAGCAATTGACAAATTGATCATAACCCTACCTAGAGAATGGAGTGATCTTGCAAGGATATTATGTGATGACTTAACAGATTATAGTTCTATAACTCACACAACCTCGGATCACGAGGAATTCATAGTGAAGTTACTTAGGTATGGACCATCCATTGTGCCTAATATGATAAATGTAGATTCAGATGAAGACTCTACAAGAAAAATGGAGAAATCCCCGAAGGGAGATCCCAAGGAAGTACTTTCATCTGAGGGATCGAGTTAGATGATTAGTGGTACTATAGCTATAGGCATGGACAACAATTGGATTTTTTTATTTCCAGTATGAGTTTCTTCTACTTTCCTAGTAGGTTAGGATTTCTTTTATTCTGCATTAAGTTCTTTCGATGTACTTTATTTCTTGGCATTGTATCCTCTTGAAGGAATTATTATTGAATAATGGAATTTTATTTTCATTTATATGAGTCGTCCTTGTTATATTTTGTGATTAATTTTATGTTTATTTGTTCTTGAATGATCCATATTGTAATATGAGTTAAAACTTAGATATTATGTTTCACTATAGATAATGTCGCCTCATAGAGATAATTCGAACAAGAACTGAACTCGAACCAAAGTCAAGGATACACCGGCAATACCTTGTTGGCTAATCTCCATAGCACGTAACCACTCTTTGACCGTAAAAGGCCTGTCACGCCCGTTGAAAGTCTATGTTCGATACCTTTGAAATTAATCTAGAAAGTGGACGTTATCATTTCCACCAACTTGGTGGCTTGGGCCTTGGGGCAGATGTTGGTACAGTGTTCAGTTGTGTTAGTCCTTGCAACAGGTTAATGAGATTAGCCAGCAAGGTATTGTCGGTGTCTCACTAACATTGGTTCGAGTTCAACGACGAGTTGGACTTGTCTCTACATGACGACAATATCTAAAGAAAAACAAAATGTCTTAAGGTTTTACCTCGTATTACAGTATGGCTCATAGTATGGCTGATGCAAGAACTAATAAACATAAAATCAATACAAAACATAAATAGTAATAACGGACGACTCATGAATGAAAATAAAATTCCACTATTTCAAAAATAATTCCTTCAAAATGATACAATGTCAAGAAATAAAGTGCACAGAAAGAACAACCATACTAGAAAAGTAAAAGAAGCCCCTACTGGAAATAAAGAAATACAAAGTGTTGTCCATGTCTATAGCTAAAAAGTACTACTAATCATCTAACTCGATCCCTCAGATGAAAGTATTCCCTCGGGATCTCCAATTCTTCTGCAAAATCTTCATTTCCATGCCTAAGTAACTCACTATGAACTCCTCATGATCCAAGGTAGTGTGAGGTGGTATGAAACTATAATCTGTTAAGTCATCACATACTCTCCTTGCAAGATCACTCTCTTCCCTAGGTAGTGTTTTGATCAATTTGCTAGTTGCTTCGTCATGTGTAATCGTTTCCTCAAGGTCCTTCACTTCTATCCACACCATTCACATCTTCTCAATATGCTCCTCTATTGTGACCTCATCTTCCACCTATAGTTTAAATACCTATGCACTTCCAGTGGTAGATATATCCTCCAATTCTTTTCCTAATTGTTCTAATCATACACACCATCCAAGAAAATTTATTCAAATAATCATATAAGTTAATGTATAATTCTATTACATATTATTTAAATAAGTTATGCATGTTATACTCATATGGTTCATTATGAATTACAGATTTATGTTGTTCTTCTATGCCTAGCATGTCATGCAAGAAAAGTAAATCATGCAGCGAATTAAAGAACTAAAACGTAAAATGTAACATGACATATAAATGTTCATAAAATTCACGTGGCACATAGGATATCATACATCCCCATATTAATCATGTTGTGACAATAAATAAATGTTAGCTGATTGGACGGAGCGTAATCGGGGGAATAGCTAATTTTTTTTTATATGCAAGATTGAGTCCTCACAAATCCATCCTATAAACAAAAGGCTTGAGTCTAGCTCCCTTATATGCCATATGAATTACAAATGTAAGGTGTGATAAAAATTGCAGGTGGGATTTTCAACTAAGAATTCTCAAGTGTTAGAAGCTCCGAACTTCAATCTTCGCTATAAACAATTCACACTAACCAAACCCCAAATTAATACCAAATTGATAAAGAAGTTTCAACGTTTCCACCGAATACTCACGAATGAACGAATCCACACAGACACATACAAAACAAACATAAAATACATAAAGATGAAAGAGCACCTGTTGAAGCTGGTCTTTGTAAGTAGAGAGGTTGGCTGCGAGTTCTTCAATGTTCACCTCTTCGCCTTCGCCGCTTTCCATTTTCTTTTCTACAAATTCTACTAAAAATTAATTGAATTCACAGATGATAATTCGAGTAATCGCCAAGTTTCTTCGGAAAAATAGAGCGAACAAAAGGGGGAAAATAAACCCTCGTTCAGCAATGGAGAGGAATTGTATACGAATTGGATTTCAATTGAAGCATAAAGCCATAAATCCCTTTTTATATTACTGTTGGTGTTGGCACGTGCTGCGCACGTGCTGAATCTGGATTGCAGTCTCCAGAACTTGACTGCCTAATCGTATTGTTATTAAATTACAGTTTGACCCCGAAGGTTGTAGGTTCTAATACTTTTCTACCCTCAACAGATATATTTTGCCATTGCAATTTGCAGGACCGGCCCTGACTTTTCGGGGGCCTTTGGCGATAAGAAAAAAAGAGGCCCCTATAAAAAAAATACAATAAAAAACTTCAAGCTCTAAGAAAAATATTTTATTTTATTTTATTTTGAATTAGAATTTAATTAAATTTTTTCAGTACAATTTTAAAGAAAAGGGTCATTCATTTTTTCTTTTAAATTTTTGCCATTTGATATTTTTTAATTTTTGGGGGGCTCTTATATATATATTTTTTTAATAAAACATGTATACATATGTAAAGGCCTATGTAAGATCGGGGGCCTTCAAAATCGGGGGCCCTAGGCGGTCGCCCTCGGCGACTACCCTCAGGGTCGGCCCTGGCAATTTGGACCCCTTGTTAAGAAATTAATTTTAGAAAACATCTCTTAGATATATTTACAGATTGTTTCCTACATTTAACAAAACTACACTGGATCAACGTTTTGCTCCGCAGCCTCCAGTGGTAGAGTCTTATGTTGTAAGGATGATTAACTGGGATTCGATCTTATTGTGTGTCATCTGTGACGACCAAACCCTTTTTAATTACTCGAGCTTTTATTTATGAATAATGTTGCATCAAATATCTACTTTATATTTTAATGTGCAATTTACTCGCTTTATGAAATTTATATATTTTGAATATCCGAGAACCGATTGCGCCCCTAACTACAGTAATGGAAATGAATAGACATCACGATGACATATCTGGAATATTATTATGGAAGTTTTGGACTTAAATTTTAGTATCGAGATTTTTGTACCGAATAAGTGATTTTCGGAGATTTTCACAAAAGTGCTTATTTATACTTTGGGAATTCGAGATTAAGTTTCACCTCAAAAAAAAATTCGAGATTAAGTTTCTACCTTATATTTTATTATTAATGACCATCAAATTTATGAAAAACGAGTTTTAGCTAACTCTCGGGATTTTTAAGAAATTTAGGAGCTTACTTGAGTATTTTAAAAATACCAACTCTTATTAATATTTTTTTTGATATTTTTCTCAGCCCAAGCCTCTTGGTTTTTTTAACCCCCCCCAATACTTACTCATCTCCCTCACATTCTCATACTTAGAAAAATCACCATTGTAGAAGGAAAAAGCTTCAAAGGTAATTTCTTCATCTTTTCTTCAATTTATGTCATTTCTTTAAATCCTTTTAGAAAAATGATCCTATGCAATAATTAACCATAGAAATCAACTTTGTTTATGAAAATATGAAGATATGAACCCCTATTTTTGCCCCTTAATTTTCGGCCCTTATGAAGTTTTTGAAGAAATGATTTTTGTTTCAATTTTTGTTATTAAATTGTGTTATATCTAACTGTAATATCCGGATTCTTTTTCTATATTTATAATTATTGTTAATATTAATTATTATTATTATCAAATCATTATTACAATTATTTTTTTTTATTATTATCATTAATATTATTTTGATAACAACTAGTAGTAATAATTATGAAGGCCCAATTCAAAATGTTGACTTCTGAAATTCATTATGGACCTAAAATATTTACTCAAGTTTTAAAAGTCCAAGTCAAATAGAATTCTTTAACAAACCCTAGTCATCCCAAACTCCAGAAATTCACTCTATAAATACACAACCCAGCCCTACAGATATTTTGTTCATCACGCCGGAAACCCTGATCAAGGTAAATTCGACTTTTTGTCTCGATCTCTGTTAGTTTTATTTGTCACAGCCCACCACAAAACCATATCAGAAAAATATATTGTTTCTTACCACCTCCCCCGCTGCCGGCGTCACCCCATCACCAAAGTCGTCGGAAAATCTCGATTCAGTCAAAACCACCAACCCAGAAAAAAAAAATCCGAACCCACGAATTTGTGCGAAAATGAATCGAAACCGTTAAGCCCCAAAAATCAACCCCCTTACAGCCAGAACCGCCGGGAATTGTTCGTCGCGCAGCCGCGTCGCATTCCCCCCCTTGCCGCTGCCATTGACGGGATTTAGAGAAGTAGAAAAAAAAAGTGGAAAGAATTGGGGGGTGGGCGAGTGGTGATGGGTGAAAGGGATTTGTTTTGAGGTTAAGGAGATACAGGTGAGTTAGAAGAAAAAAAAATGTTTGTGAGGATAGGAGAGATGGGGCTGGACGTGTTGCAGAGAAAGAATGGAGTTTGGAAAAGAGAAATTTAAGAAAAGTGAGGAGGACAATGAATGATGGGTTTGTGGGATATAGTGATGGGTTTGTGGGATAATGGGGACGTACAATTTTGGAAATTTAGGTCCTTATTGGAATTAGAAATTTAGTTTTAGATTGAGAATGTTGGCTTTGTCAACCTTTGACCGTTCATCTATCCAATTTCCAACCTCAAATTCTATTCTTCTTTATTAAATTTTAATTCCTTTATTTCTTTTATTAAACAACACATCCTATATTATTATTTTTAATTATATTTTATTATTTATTGTAGGAAATGAAGAAAACGAGGAGTAGAATTTCCTGCATTATTGCATTCTCCGCTCAGACATCTGCATTTAATTGAGGTGGGGATATTCTATTCACTTATTGTTTGTCTCTATTAAATGCTTCGTATATGTGTAATTGTTTGTGTGCAAATGTGAACATAAATTATGTTAGACTGGGGTTGTAAGAAGCTCCGGGATCAAAAGTATCCTCGGGGTGAACTCGCAGTGTTATATTAGTCTGGAGCTGTAAGAAGGTCCAGGATCGAAAGTATCTCATGGTGAACCGCAGATCTTAGTCGGGGTGTAAGAAGGTCCGGGATCGGATGTATCTCGGGGTGAACCCGATCTTATAAAGAATCTGGCCAGTCAAAGTAAAAGTTAAATTACATATTGAATGTTTTACAATTATGCCTATTGATGTATTTAATTTTGACAAATGTGTCCCCACTGAGCGAGTTGAAAGCTCACCCCATATTCATTAATATTTTTCAGGTTAAGGAGTTCGAGCGAGGATTGGAGGCGGTGGATGCAAAAATTAAAGATTTTATTTATTTTACAAATTTAGGAATATTTGATTTTGTTAGCAAATTTTACGTACTATTTATTTTTGGATAGTTGTTGTTTAGGTTTGAATTAGGTACTCTTGTTTAATCACATGCTATTTTTTTTTTTTGAAAAATCTTGTTCTTCTAATTAAGTTATGGGCACTGCTTGATAAAATATCTCTACTGTTAGAAAATTTGGGTCGTTATAAGTGGTATGAGAGAGGGTCTATGGTTCTGTAGACTTGTTAAAAAAAATAGTGTCTTTTTTTAAATATAAAAAAATAGTATAATAACATCCACCTCCACCATATCTCGTCGGACTCTTTAAGGTATGCAAATTTATTATGTCATTACTCAATTTGTTCATGATATGCCATGTCACAACATTATGCAACACATATTATTCATGTCATTATGTCTTACCACTTTTGTTTCATATTCTTTATTGCATGTGTACTTGCTATATTAGAAGAACGAACTCTAGACTCCTCGCATAAAAAAAAAATAGGGAGAGACTCATAATGAATTATATTAACTTAATAGTACTAATATATAATGACTTTTTATTATTATTTTTTTTTATTTTGATTACTATGCGATAATAACTTAAGACGGGTACTAAGAACATACTACGCATGATTATAGGAATATGGCTCCACGAAATCCTCCACGAGTGCCTCGACGCCCCCGAACCTTTAACCAGAACAATGTCGGGAACCAAGACATGAAGGGAATCCAGTGACATCGAAACCAACCTACTACGGTGGAGACTTGTTTTGCGGAGATTCTCAATGTCGTACAGAACCACAATGGGAACAATAACAACAACAGTACTGGAGTGGTGGAACAGTTTCACCATTACCATCCACCCACCTTTAATGGACGTGATGGCCCAACATTAGTTGAAGAATGGATAAGAGCTGGAAAGAATTTTGGACTTAGCGCTCAGACCGATGAACAACGAGTGGCTTGTGCCGCCTTCCAACTGACTGATGATGCAAACCATTGGTGGGAAGGTTACTGGAGAAACAGGACTGAAGAAGAACGTGATGCATTATCCTGGGATGAATTCAAGGAAGTGGTGATGGAGAAATACTTCCCTAGATCCTACCGTGACAAGAAGGAAACAAAATTTCTGAACTTCAAGCAAAGGGGATTGACCGTAACTGAATATGAAAGGGAGTTTAACCAATTATGTCGGTTTGTGCCACATCTGGTTGATACCAACCTAAAGAAAGCCTTGAGATTCATAAGGAGATTGAGGTCACAATCGTATGGAATTCTATCTGCACAGGGGGACTTGGAATATTCTGTGATGGTTAGACGGGCTCATGAAGTTGAAGCAGGACTAGCTGGGGATGATGATGACCGCAAGCCAGCCGTTATGTCAGAAAAGAGGAAGTTTGATGGGACAAAGCCGAGTAAAATGGGGAATCAGAATAAACAGATAATAACCGATGGAAATTCTCGCCCGAGTGCACCAAATAATAAGCCGACTTGCCCGAAATACAACAGGAATCACTACGAGGAATGTTTAGCTGGACAAGGAAAGTGTTTTATGTGAAAGAAACCGGGTCACGATGCTTCTAATTGCCTACTGCTGAAAGACAGAAAGGAAATGAGGGGACAAGGAGGCACCGCTCAAATGTATGCTATGACGCAGGAAGAGGCAGATCAGAACCCCAGTACGATGACAAGTATGTTAACAATATCTGGAATACATGCGCTTGTACTTTTCGATACTGGTGCCACACACTTATTTATATCTGCTAAGTTTCATGATATAATTGGACATAAGGATGCTAGAATAGATGTACCCCTAGAGATTAGTTTGCCATCTGGAAAGACAATAATTACCGACGTAATGGACAAGGATATAGACATGAACATTGGGGGGAAACATCTAGAAGCTGACGTATACATAATTGAGATGAAGGATTTTAACGTAATTCTAGGCATGAATTGGCTTAGTAAGTATCAGACGGGCATTAAGTGCCAAGAGAAGGATATAACACTCAAACTACCTGGAGATAAGGAGATTACGTTCTACGGAGTTAACTCCAAGTCTGTACCGCGAGTTATATCGGCGATGAAAGCGAAAGATGTTGGCAAAAGAGAATTGTCGGGGGTATTTAGTAAGTCCAGTGAAGCTCCAACGACGGACCTATCACCTACTGAGACGCGTACCAATTGTTCGAGAATTTTTGGACGTATTCCCAGAGGACTTGCTTGGAGTTCCGCCTGACCGTCAAGTCAATTCTCAATGACTTGGTACACTGGAGCAACACCGATATCTAAGGCACCCTACAGGATGGCACCCAGGAGTTACAAGAACTAAAAGCGCAGATACAATAATTACTAGACTTGGGTTTTATCAGGCTTAGTGTATCACCCGGGAAGCACGATCTATTTGTTAAGAAGAATGACGTGTCATTAAGGATGTGTATCGATTATAGAGAACTTAATCGACTCACGGTGAAGAACAAATATCCACCGCCAAGAATCAAGACTTGTTTGATCAATTGGGGTGCGATTTTTCTAAGATTGATTTGAGATCAGGGTATCACCAATTAAAGATTAAGGAGAGTGATATCTCAAAGACATCATTTAGGACCCGATATGGGCATTTTGAGTTTGTAGTGATGCCGTTTGGATTGAGTAACGCACCAGCAGTATTCATGGACTTGATGAATAGAGTGTTCCATCCATTTTTGGACCAATTCGACATAGTCTTCATAGACGACATACTCGTGTATTCAAGGGACAAGGAACAACACGAGGAACACTTGAGAATAGTGCTTGAGATACTTCGCAAGGAGAAGTTATACGCGAAGTTTAAGAAGTGTGAATTCTGGATAGACCGAGTTGGATTTCTTGGTCACGTAATCACTGCAAACGGAATTGAAGTGGATCCAGTAAAGGTTGAAGCAGTTAATGAATGGAAGGCACCTACGAATGCGAGTGAGGTTCGCAGTTTCTTGGGATTGGCAGGGTACTATCGTAGATTTATAGAGGGATTTTTGAAAATAGCTGCTCCCATGACTCGACTCACCAGAAACGGAGAGAAATTTTTGTGGACCGAGAAATGCGAGGAGAGCTTCCAAGAGTTAAAACAAAAACTAACTTCCGCACCAGTATTGACGATTCCTGACCCAACCACGGACTTTGTGATTTATAGTGACGTATCAAAACAAGGCTTAGGGTGCGTATTGATGCAGCACGGAAAGGTGGTTGCCTATGCCTCAAGACAATTAAAAGCACCTAACCGAACTACCCGACTCATGATTTGGAGTTAGCTGCGGTAGTCCATGCACTGAAGATTTGGAGACATTATCTGTATGGCGGTAAATGTGAGATATTCACCGATCATAAGAGTTTGAAATATCTATTTACTCGAAATGAGTTAAATATGAGACAGAGGAGATGGTTAGAACTAGTTAAGGACTACGATTGCATATCATCCGGGCAAGGCTAATGTAGTGGCTGATGCCTTGAGTCGTAAGACCAAAGGTGAGTTGTCTAGTTTACTCACGCAATAAGAGCAATTGATACGAGAGTTTTCGAGCCTAAAGATTGAAGTCATAACCCCACCGAGAAGTACAAATGCGGTATTAGCATCTCTGGTAGTTTAACCTACTTTGAGAGAAAGGATCAAAGAAGCATAAGGTCGAGATCAGTTTTTGAACAAGATGAAGGGACGAGTTCGAGAAAAGAATATAAAAGGGTTTGTCATAATGGATGATGGTGTTTTGACATATGAAGGGAGATTGTGTGTTCCTAAAGAGGAAGAACTTAGGAAAAAGATACTTGAAGAAGCTCATTGTACGCCGTATACGGCTCACCCAGGAGGTACAAAGATGTACCGAGATCTAAGAGAAGCCTTTCGGTGGCGAAGTATGAAGAGAGACATTGGATCTTTTGTGGAAAAATATTTGATATGCCAGCAAGTCAAAGCCGAGCATCAACGACCATCTGGTTTGCTCAAACCTCTTGAAATCCCAGAATGGAAATGGGAGCACATAACGATGGATTTTGTGGTAGGACTACCACGATCAGCAAAAGGATATAAAGCGGTATGGGTCGTAGTAGATCGATTGACGAATCGATTCACTTTCTCGCGGTTAAAATGACGTTCAATGGAGCAAAGATGCACAACTATACATCCAAGAGATAGTGAAATTACATGGCATTCCAAAGATCCATCGTGGTTTTATTCGGAGAGATACAAAATTTACTTCTAAGTTTTGGGAAAGTTTGTTGTTTTGGGAACAAAATCGAAGTTTAGTACTGACTTACCACCAGCAGACAGACTGATCCAGGAGAGGACGATCTGATATTGGAAGACATGTTGAGGGGATGTGTGCTTGATATAGGGATGTAATTGGGAGTCATTATCGTCATTTGGTGGAGTTTGCTTATAACAACAGATTACAAGCGACTATTGGGATGGCCCCTTACAAGGCGTTATCAGGGAAGAAATGTAGATCTCCAGTCTTGGGGCGAGGTTGGAGAAAAGAGGATGTTGGGGACCGGAATTAGTTCGACAAACAATGGAAAAGATAGCAAAGATCCAAGATCGAATCGTAATGGCACAAGATGAAGCGTAAATCGTATGTTGATCGCCGAAGGAAAGACTTACGATTCGAGGTGGGAGACAATGTGTTTTCAAGGTAGCACACAGATAGTAAGAGGAGTGATAAGATTTGGTGATAAGGGAAAGCTAAGGCCAAGATACATAGGACCGATTCAAGATATTGAAAAGAGTCGGAGATCTAGCCTATCGGTTTGCATTACCACCGCGTTTGTCGCGTACATGATGTTTCCACATTTTGATGTTGAGGAAATACGTTCATGACCCAAGTCATATTGTCAACTACGAAGATCTGCAGATTAACGATGACTTATCATACGAAGAAGCGTCCGAAGCCATTCTGGAGCGAAAAGTTCATAAGCTGAGGAATAAAGACATAAGCCTGATTAAAGTGCAATGGAGACGTCATGGGAGAAATGAAGCCACATGGGAGCGTGAAGAGAAATACGTGCCAAGTAACCCGACTCCTTAATTTTGGTAAGTTATCGAATTTCGAGGACGAAATTTAGTTAAGGGGGATATGATGTAATATCCAGATTCTTTTTCTATATTTATAATTATTATTAATATTAATTATTATTATTATTATTATTATCAAATCATTATTACAATTTTTTTTATTATTATCATTAATATTATTTTGATAACAACTAGTAGTAATAATTATCGAGGCCCAATTAAAAATGTTGACTTCTGAAATTCATTATGGGCCTAAAATATTTCCTTAATTTTTAAAAGTCCAAGTCAAATAGAATTCTTTAACAAACCCTAGTAATTCCAAACTCCAAAATTCACTCTATAAATACACAACCCAACCCTACAGATATTTTGTTCATCATGCCGGAAACCCTAATCAAGGTAAATTCGACTTTTTGTCTCGATCTCTGTTAGTTTTATTTGTCACAGCCCACCACAAAACCATATCAGAAAAATATATTGTTTCTTACCACCTCCCCCGCTGCCGGCGTCACCCCATCACCAAAGTCGTCGGAAAATCTCGATTCAGTCAAAACCACCAACCCAGAAAAAAAAATCCGAACCCACGAATTTGTGCGAAAACGAATCGAAACCGTTAAGCCCCAAAAATCAACCCCCTCACGGCTAGAACCGCCGGGAATTGTTCGTCGCGCAGCCACATCGCATTCCCCCCTTGCCGCTGCCATTGACAGGATTTAGAGAAGTAGAAAAAAAAGTGGAAAGAATTGAGGGGTGGGCGAGTGGTGACGGGTGAAAGGGATTTGTTTTGAGGTTAAGGAGATACAGGTGAATTAGAAGAAAAAAAAAATGTTTGTGAGAATAGGAGAGATGGGGCTTGACGTGTAGCAGAGAAAGAATGGAGTTTGGAAAAGAGAAATTTAAGAAAAGTGAGGAGGACAATGAATGATGGGTTTGTGGGATATAGTGATGGGTTTGTGGGATAATGGGGACGTACATTTTTGGGAATTTAGGTCCTTATTGGAATTAGAAATTTAGTTTTAGATTGAGAATGTTGGCTTTGTCAACCTTTGATCGTTCATCTATCCAATTTCCAACCTCAAATTCTATTCTTCTTTATTAAATTTTAATTTCTTTATTTCTTTTATTAAACAACACATCCTATATTATTATTTTTAATTATATTTTATTATTTATTGTAGAAAACGAATAAAATGAGGAGTAGAATTTCCTGCATTATTGCATTCTCCGCTCAGACATCTGCATTTAATTGAGATGAGGATATTCTATTCACTTATTGTTTGTCTCTATTAAATGCTTCGTATATGTGTAATTGTTTGTGTGCAAATGTGAACATAAATTATGTTAGGACCGGGAAATTTTGTAAGAAGGCCCAGGGATCAAAAGATCCTCGTGAACCATGATGTTATATTAGTGCTGGGTCACTGTAAGAAGGTCCAAGATCTACTTTGAAAATTCAATATTAAGTTTTTACCTTACATTTTATTATTAATGGCCATCAAATTTATGAAAATCGAGTTTTAACTAACTCTTGGGATTTTTAAGAAATTTAGGAGCTTACTTGAGTATTTTAAAAATAATAACTCTTATTAATATTTTTTTGATATTTTTCTCACCCCAAGCCTCTTGTTTTTTTTTATAAAATTTCATTGAAGTAATATGCAATAAAATAAGTAATTGAGCAAATATGATGGCAATTTTAAGAAATGAAAAGAATTCGAAATATGCCAGTTGATTATCACTTTCCAACTACATACATACATTTTAATACTTGTATTTATTGAAAAAAGACAAACAATCTTACTGTATGTCATTATTTTCTTAGACAATGGTCTCTAAGCTTGTTCAATATTTGTCGGGATGAGGGACAAAGCTGGACAGCCAGAGGTCATGCCAAATTATCAAAACAAATTCAAGTGACTAGGCATGTGCACGTGCAAATTGTTTTATTCATGACAAATTTAGGAGCTTACATTTCATAAAATTTCATTGAAGTAATATGCAATAAAATCAAAGCATTTTTACTAAATCATACCTTAGAGCGAGTGTAGGTTCTGCTAATGTGGTCGTTTGTCCCAATTTTCAGTAATCAAGTTCTTATAATAAAATAAACATTTTAAAGAAAAGTCATTTCTAGTGCGAGGAAACGTAAACGCATTCGCCCGATACCACTCAGAACGCCCCGAGTCCATTTCAACTAGGAACATCACTATGGTACACTTGAGTATTTATAAATAGTTTGCGAAAGTATAAATAGAATACTTTAATTACTAAAATATGGGCTTAAAATTTTTTTAATTAAACTTGAACGTTATCAAAAGAGAATAAATTTAATAAGTGTTACACATTATGAAAATTCTTATTACATTAACCTTAAAGTTTGTTTAATCAAAACACAGGTACTTAAATTATTTGGGAATAACTGAATGACGGCCACGTAGATAGTTCCCTACGCCTCAGCTCCAGGCTCTTTATCATTATCTGAAATATATTAAAATATTTGAAGGCGTGAGCTGTGAAACTCAGAGGGAAACGTAAGCAGTTACACTATATAAGTCAATTAGTCAAAATGCATTAAAATCATTTTCTGACACCGAGGGGGTCCCCTACCCGTTGGCAACATATATATGGCTCTCGGCCTTTTCTGACACCGAGGAATCTCCCCCACCCGTTGGCAGCTTACATATGGCTCTCAGACTTTTCTGACACTGAAGGGTTATACCCATCCGTTGGCAGCTTGCAGATAGCCCGTAGGCATATTTTGGTAGTTATAGAAAGTTGACAAACATAGTATAACAGTACAACATGCTTACAAAATTAGAAGCTTACCAACCTTTGAAGTTTACTGAAAGCTAGTGATGTATTTGTTTGAATGAGTCCGTATCTAATTGCGCCGCACCCAACACAATTACTTCTTTCAACTTAAATGACATAGGACAATGTAATAATCATTAAGTAACTTAGTCTCCCGAGCTAATTAAAGTCTAACACGTTCCTAAAGTCAATTATCTCATAATCGGGTGTTCAGTACCCTTTTAAAGAGCTTTAAAAACGATAGTTAACCAAAGTCAATGATCAACATAAGTCAAAGTCAACTACAAGTCAAAGTCAACTTAAAGTAAAAGTCAACATAAATTCAATTAATCCTTAATTATTCACCTAAATCAATTAATGGTCTAACGGCGCTTAACATCAATTTTCTCGATAAAGTAACATTGGTTTGTGTGCCATAGTACACATCACATTACATCACATCACATCATATCTTATCATATCACATCAATCACATCACATCAAGTCACATCACATCACACTTTATGTCAAATCGGCCATTTTTTCTTACGCACCTACACCTACACCTTACCCTACTAACCTACCACCCAAGCATTAAAAGCAGCCACTATTCATCACCACTATCACCACTTCCGACCACCCTCAGCCAGCTCTGGCGCCACCATCTCCGATGGGCGGTGGTCGGACCCGACGGGGCATATTTCACCGTTTTTCGAGCTCTATTCAATTTTTTCGGTTCTCTAACCTTAAACACTAAATTTTATCAACTTTTTTATCCTCAAAATCACTTTTAAAAACTAAGAATTTTCATCAAAAATTATCCTTAAGGCTTTAAGCTTCTATAATTTGTAAAATTGGTGAATTAATGGGACAAAAAGTCCTAAATTGTTCAAGTTCATCAACTAGCTTAAGTTCTTCTCCAACAATCACTTTTACAACTTCTAAAAATCTTCTTAAGCCATTAATATCTAGATTAAATCATCAAAAATCTTATATAACTCAAAATTAAAAACAAAGTCTAGAAACATCACATTTAACTATTCTACGTACTATCATTAATCATGCTTAAATTTAACAAAACATCACCCTAAAAAATTAAGCCCTTGGCCGTCCACTTCTAGGAGTTTAGGGGATAATTTTCATTTTCAAAACAAGATTAAAAACACATAGTCATACTCCTACTAGTTAGTGTAACGACCCAAATTTTCTAACAGTAGAGATATTTTATCAAGAAGTGCCCATAACTTAATTAGAAGAACAAGATTTTTCAGAAAAATATAGCATGTGATTAAAAATTCGCACCCAAATAAACAAGAGTACCTAATTCAAACCTAAACAACAATTATCCAAAAATAAATAGTACGTAAAATTTGCTAACAAAATCAAATATTCCTAAATTTGTAAGATAAATAAAATCTTTAATTTTTGCATCCACAGCCTCAATCCTCGCTCGAACTTCTTAACCTGAAAAGTGTTAATGAATATGGGGTGAGCTTTCAACTCGCTCGGTGGGGACACGTTTGTCAAAATTAAATACATCAATAGGCATAATTGTAAAACATTCAAAATGTAATTTAACTTTTACTTTGACTGGCCAGTTATTTTATAATACTGCGGGTTCAACCCGAGGATACATCTGATCCCTGACCTTCTTACAGCCCCTGACTAAGTACTGGGTTCACCCTGAGAAAACTTTCTATAAATAAGCACTTTTGTGAAAATCTCCGAAAATCACTTATTCAGTACAAAAATCTTGATCCTAAAATTTAAGTCCGAAACTTCCATAATAATATTCCTGATATGTCATCGTGATGTCTATTCATTTCCATTATCATAGTTAGGGGTACAATCGGTTCTCGGATATTCAAAATATATAAATTTCATAAAGCGAGTAAATTGTACATTAAAATATAAGCTAGATATATCAAATTATTCGGTACTCGGCTTGAGATCAATCCTTAAAAATTCTTTTAAGTTTGGTTCATTTAACAATATTTTTTGGTTTGATAAAATGTTGCGTTCGACTAATTAGTAAAATAATAATACATGCGTAAAAATATAAAATTTACTTGAGTTTGATTCGTGTTCTGTTCGACTAAAGCTCATTCAAGTTCAATTCAATTAATAATCTACGCAAACTTAAATACAATATTTAAAGCTCGATAAAAGTTCAAATAAATTTAAATAGTAACATATTCGACTCTACTTGATTTGTTTATACCCTATACTTGATTTTTATTGGTCGTGTACATGTATATTGATAGACAATTATCACTTATGTGTATAAATCAGCATGCTATCTTAATTAGTTATTAAAATCGAAATTGGTAATGCTTTAAACATCTCAAAATTCGTTAGTTTAGACGTGTTATAATCTATTAATTCACCCTTTTTGACAGACTTCACCATCATTTTAAGAAAAAAAATATTATTTGAGTGTTCAAGTTCAATTTTTAAATTCTAATTTTAAATATTATTTTCTTCTATTACCCTTTTCTCTTTTAATTTTTTTTGTGAAAGTAAAGCATTGAATTTAAAATCACATTTACAATTTGAATGTCACGTGCATAAAATTATATCATGATTATATATATATGTATTTATCCAATATAGTGAAATATGAGAGTGAATGAAATTTTTGTTATAATATCTCTAGTTGTAAAAACTATTTGTGTTTCAGGTCTAGATTGTTGAAAAAGAAATAAATGCAATTGAAATTGGGCCACAAATGGGGAGAAGCCCAGTCTCGCCACTATAAACATAAGGCCCATTTATAATCAGTGGGCTATTTTATTGTCAATCATCCACAACACGACCAAATACTATTTTGTTGTTTGGTTGATATTTTCACTGTATCTTTCTATAAATGTTTACAACATGCTTGTATGTATCAAACGCCAAATCTTTTTTAATTTCTTTCCTTTATGTAACTACTTGTGTGTTTAGCCTATGTAAAAATTATTTTATAAATAAATTTATAATTGTAACATAACTTAAAATAATATTCTACAACAATTACCATATTATAAATATCCACCAGCATTCTCATTTTCTACTTATGTTATCTACCATTCATACTTTTAAGGCCCGAAATCCCGTGTAGGCCCGACTTTTCATATGTATATTTCATGGGATGAGCTTGAGCCTCCAAATTGACGATTTGACACAATTTTGTCACCCCCCTGGCGGGGCTAGCCCGCCTCCGCTCCATTTGACATTTCTAACATTAATATCACAAATTTCTACCACTAATAACAATGTCGTTGATCTGACATAGATGGAGAATTTGAAGATATACAAATTGGGAAAATTCTCTGCAATAAATAAGAGATATAAATGTACATATGTGACATTAAACGTATTTATCAATCTGACATAATATAACATCGAATATGTTAATTACCGATCAAAAAATATTCGGATATGTCATCTATTCCCTTCTTATACTTGATGAGTACCCTGTTAGTTAATGCGCGTATCACATCTGTATAGTACCTGTACGTACGAATAATTGAAAAATACTTCCGTTTCCCGTACACATTTTGAAGCGACATTAAATACTTCGTACTTTTCAAATAAAACATTTAATATTCGTATTATAGTTATCCGTATAATACTTGAAGAATAAAACTTCATTTAAATATTTTATAATATTTAAATAAATCAAAAAATTATTTATAAGTATAATTATAATATTATAAAATAATAAATAAGAATATTAATAATATATATAGATTTAGTGATAATTATTAAATAATTATCTTAGATTTATGTTAAATTATAATTTAATATAATAAAAAACAATATTTACTATTATTAAATAATTATTTTCAATTTATGTTATAATTTAAAGTAAATTAATAAAGTACCTAAAATCATTTTAATATAATCTAAACATAAGTATGAATTACAATTTATGTAAATATAATATTAAAATAAGTCGTATTATTACTACCAAACAATTATATTATATTCGTATTAAACTCGTACTTCTACGGATCCGTATATTAAATATTTCCATATCTTTTGCCAATTTTTTCGCATTAACATTTAGAAAATATTCATAATATATACACGTACGTACTAAATAACGAATCTCATGAGCAACCATTTTTATTTTATTTTTCAAAATGACATAGTATTTTTTTTTGGTTTTTGAGTGGAAATGACATAGTATTATTATTTATTGAGAACTAATAAAATTGACTAATCATAGTCAGAAGATACTTATAAATTATAATACTAGTCGATTGTATTCTACAAATAGAAAAACAACATCTAAAAAAGACACACAACTTTTTGGTTACTCGAAAAATTGAGATATGACTTGAAAACAGCCGGGACAATAGATAACATTGAACACCAAATTAAAAGAATTGATGAGCCGTACAAGCTAAGAGACTCTTAAAGTATATACATATATACATATTGAATTTTGCCTTTTAGGTATGAAATTTCGTTTTTCATCAATAAGTTGGGTATTCATAGGCACTAACAAAGTTGGATGCAGCAAAATGACTTGAATTGCAAAAAGATATAAATACAAGGACCACAACGCATGTAGAGTGAGCAATAAGAGAAATTTATGACTGAAAATGACATTTTCTATGCCTTTACTTGAGCATTAAAAAATATAGACAACATCACAACACCATGCGGTGAGGGAAATTAATTAAATATTAATCTATGACATAGCTCAACGGTGCAAAGGACCTGAATGATGTGATATCTACTTAGTAGTTGGTGGTGTCACATTAGTGGTTCAAGTGGGGAAAAATTTTATGGAAAAAAAAATCAAAAGTTTTTTGGGATGTCCTGAACATTATGACAACATTAGCAGCAGTGACGTAGCCAGTCGGTTCTATTACCTTAGCCCAAAAAAGAATTTCCCCCTAGCCCAACGATTTTTTTCACATTAAAAAAACATATAATTTTTTTTATTTTCTTTTACCTTTGAAGAGATAAAAATAATATATATATATATATATATATATTTTTTTTTTTTTTGGGGGGGTGGGGGCGCAGAGCCCAGGAGCCCCTAATTCCACCCCTGATTAGCAGTGAAGTTCGACAGAGAGTAATATTTCAACTCTTATATATATATATATATATATATATATATATATATATATATTTTTGAAAAACGTTTTAACTTGATATTTGTAATACAATAGTATTTGGTAGTATTATGTACTTGTTACTCCTATATATATGTATTTGGTAGTATTATGTACTTATTACTCCTATAGTCCTATATATATGTATTTGGTAGTATTATGTACTTATTACTCCTATATATATACACACACACATAGTCCTATGGCTAAAATGCACAAAATTATTTGATATTACATTAAAAAAGTAGTCAATTTGAATAATCAACATTAGTTACAGAATATTCAAGTTTGGATGGAGATAACATATATTTGGCCTCCTTAAATATGGTTATGTATATTCTTTTTCTTAGTTCACAATCAACATTCTAAAAAGGGATTTTTTAGTAAGCAATATATTGACTTCAAGTCATCCTAGAACAACAAAAATCATTTTCATTTTATGAACATGCAAAGAAAAGTTTATACTTAGAAAGTGGTCAAAAATATTCATTTTTCACTCCTTAGTGCTTATTTTGGTAGTGTTTGAAAATAAAATCAAAAGTTAATAATGAAAAGTTGAGAGTGTTTTGTGAAAAATTGTAAAAATACATATTTATTTATAAAATTCAAACTAGAAGCAAAAACAGAATTTAAAACACCTTTATCTCTACTTTTAGATTCCGATTAAATGAAACTTACTCATTAATAAAAATTGGTACTTGCAAATACTAAAAAGTGTCTTTTTTAAGCCAAAAAGTAATAAACACTTTTTTTAGTGATTGCAAACTCCCATTAACTTTCTATGTGAAGATTTTGCATAATGTGGTAGTCCAGATTTTCTATTTTATATTTTACGTTGTCTTATATATATTAGATAAATAATAATTTATGTAATATTTTTTAAATAAATATTAATATCAGTGTGTAAACATGAACTAAAATTTATGATAACTTAAATTATTAAAAAAAATCCAAAATGATTACATATGTTTGATCATATTGATTTTTGACCTATTATACCATCTATATATGGTGAGTGTAAATTAAGTTGATCAATGAATATTGTAGCTCATGTGTTAGCTAGAGCAACAAGTTCCATGTTTGGTTTCAAGGAGTGGAGTTCAGTTCCTCCTCTCTTTATTTGTACTGATTTGCAGTTCGATCTGCTTCATTAATGAAATCTCTACCTTTGATTTCAAAAAAAAAAAATAGTTTCTAGTAGTTGCAATTTTGATCCTCAGGAGCCATTTTATACTTTCTTAATCCCCAAAATACCCTTATTTGTGCAAATGGCTAATTTGGCTAAGTCTTGGTTCAAAAATTGGTGAGGGTGCATGGGTTAGGTCTAAGTATCATTTTCGCCCCGCTGGTACACTCCCCCTGCCTATTATTTTCATATATTTAATATATATTTTTTTCATATATAATACATATTATAATATATTTTTTATCTTTTAATATTATATCTAGCATTTATAAATTGAAAATAACAACTTTTGTAAAGAATATTTCATAAATATATTAAAAATAAATATTTTTCACTTTTTTTTCTTTTTCCTATTTAAGTTAATTTAATTTGGGTCGGGGGTCGCCCTACCTCGTTCTAAGGACGGGGCGGGTCTGCATCATTTTAGATAATATTTTTAAACCCGGACCGGACATCAAACTGGATTAATAACTGAGTCAATGGGTCAATGGTTCAACCGGTTAAACCATTCTAAAAAAACCGTTGGATGGCCATATACATACACACATATATATTTACAAAAGTAAAAGATCTAAATACAAGTACAAATATAAAAAAAATAACAAATACAAATAAATTTAATAAATTATTGTTTTGACTTAATAAATTTAATAAATTATAATATCCAAATATATGTATAAATCGAATACAAGGAAAAATTATATGTAAATTTACCATTTCCGTTTAGTTGTTGTAATAAAATAAAAAAAATTTGCTTAAAATAATTGATCGGATTAACTGGGTCACTGGGTTATGAGTTTTTTACCGGGTTTGAGTGGGTGACAATGATTTTTTAGCCACCCAGTTTTAATTTAGAACCAGACAGGACATATGACCGGTTCCCAGTTAAACCCGTCGAACCGGCGGGCCCGATTCAGGTTTCAAAATATTGGTTTTAGATATTCGCCCCGCCCCATTACCATTCCTAATGAAAATGCATGGCCCAGTCCAACCCAAAAATTCATTTTGTGCATGGATATTGTCGGGACGGGCAAAATTGGGCCCATGGGTCGATCGGGCAGGACCAAACAAAATCAAATTTTTTCGGAGCTAGAAAATCGCACCTCAACTAGGTCCAAACCCCGGGACGGTCGAGCCGACCCACGGGTTGGGCTAGATTTTGCCATCTCTAATACAAATGTATTGGAACTAGTTGTGATTTCTCATATGACGTGTTGTACATTTTTTGCCTTATAGCCTAATTTTTGCAATGGGTCAAAATTGCCACCTCCAAAAAAATAAAGGACTATAACTGCTTGCTTGTAAAAGTTACGGGACTAAATTGCTATTTTTTGCTACAAGGTTAAAACGATCAAGGACTAAACTGCTACTTTACAAAGTTACATGACTAAAATACGAATGACCATAACTTATGGGACTAAATTTGCAATTTTCCCATACAAGTGTGTGTTAAAGCTCAAGATAATTAGATTTTGAAAAGGGGTAGGAGAAAATTAGGGTTAACAGTAGATTTAATTAATAAATTCAATTCAAAGAGTAAAATAAATAATTAATTAATTAACAACTCATATTTCAACACCAAAATCAAACCTATGCACCCTAAAAAAGAGTATTTAATTGTAATCCACTCCACATTAAAATAAAAATGTACGCTCAACAAATATCACAAGCTGAAATTCTACCAAATTAAAACCCACTTTTCTTGACTAAAATACATAACTATTAATATCAAATCAATAATTCTAGTCACTAATAAATGCAGATCAAAATATACAATACTTCAAATCTAACATTAAAAAATAACAACAAAAAAAAGTAACAATATTTTTTGCTAATTATGAAAATTAATTAATCTATTTTTTCTTGGCTAATTTTGAGAATTGAACTGATCAATAAAATGATTCTTCTTGGCAAAACTATGCTTATTATTGTGCATCCATACTTTGAATATTCTCCTTTTGACCCCAATTTCTTGGCAAAACTTTTGCACCACATTTTCCTCTTGCTTTTGTATTTTCCACCCAATTTTCTCAGCAAACCTCAACATTTCCTCCTTTTGCTCCTTTGTAAACTTTGTTCTGAACCTCTTTTTCACCACCCCACTATTTTCCAGCTCAGAAATTACCAAATTGCCCTCCAATTTATGACAAGGCACAATATTCATCTGATGGGGCCCCACAAAATATTTGCCCCCAATTCTTGAATTTGTCACATTATGGTCAAAATTATTATTATTGTCACAAATTTCCAATTTTCTGTGGAAATTTCTGTGGCAATTGCAGGCTGAGCAAATTAGGGCTTCCAAAGTGCCATTTTTGCCCTTAGGCATAAATTCTCCACAGCCATCAATGGCATTTCCACCTATATTTGCTGCATGATTTTTCAGGCACTCTTTGTATTTCACCATCTTCTTCAAGGGCAAATTGGGGATTTGGCTAATTTGGTGAGTGTGGGAAATTGCAGTAGTGTATGTACTGTTTAGTGGGATTGGAACATTATTTTCTTGATGGCTAATTGGAAATTCCATTTTTTCTTAAATATTATAATTAGTTTCTATTTTATTGCCTTTTTTTTTTGCTTTAATGCAACTCTGTTTTTGTTTCTTGTTAGACAAAAAAAAAAGAAGAAACAAGAGAAAGGGAGTGTTTGCAAAAATCGCTACTTTTCGAAGAAGTGATTTATTGTAGTTGAAGTAAAAATAGTTGAGAATCAGAAGTTGGTAGTGTTTGAAAATAAAATCAGAAGTTGAGATGTTTGGTGAAAAAAATTGGAAAAGTGCTTATTTGTTTGTAAAACTCAAACCAGAAGCAGAAGCGGAAATCTAAAGCACCTCTTTCCTTACTTTTAGATTCTGATTAAATGAAGTAGAATTAGAAGAAACAGAAATTGACATTTTTGCAAACAACTACAAATTTTTTTTTCCAGTCAAAAACTAAGAACTGCTCTTTTTTTTAGTGATCGCAAACACTACTAAAGAGTGGGGTTATAAATGCCTACAAGATTAAATTAAAAGTTATATAAGGCTGCTAACTAAGAAATATATCCTAGGTGTTTTGTGTGTGTGTGTGTGTGTTTCCCTCAACAAATTAACTAGAAAACTATATTGGACATCATATTATGTTGAGACAAATGGTAACCAATTGACACATTCTAGAAATTTGGAAACCAAACAAGAAAAACGAAGATAGATAAAATATAAATCAAGAAAGCTATATATTGAATAACATTTGGATACTCACAAGTATATATTCTTTGAGAAACTTGAAGTTCAAACCCCTTCAATGTTAGACAAAATGTAAGAAAAAAATAAAAATAAAAATAGAAATGGAGCTATATATTTGGAAATAAAAAATTGCTACATAAATGGAAGAGAGTGTTGGAAGTTGGTTTGGGTATGAATTATGAAGTAGTAATATGAGCTTATAAAAGTAGTGAGGGCCAAAAAAGGGTTTAGAGATAGAGAGAGATAAATTCTAAAAGTGGAAAAATTAAAGTTAGGGTGTAGTTTATTTTCTTTGCTTGCACTACTAGCTACCACACATCAATTTTTACGCCATGTAGAGAGTAGTGTGTGATTAGAGCGCCGACGTCTCTTTGTTTAATTATGTGCTTTATATTTTTAATGAGAATTTATGTTTTGGCATTTTATGTGTTCAGTCTGGCATGCGTAGTTCATTTTACTTAGAGCCGGTCTGAGTCGAGCCAATGAGCACCCAGTCCTTTAATCTTGGTCCAATCTGGCCTAATATTCGGGCATCTTTTGCAATTTGAAAGTTGTTAAATGGTGAGTCAATTTTTAATGTTTAATATGAATGTGTGATACTTTTTTTTTATGTTTCACGTTTCCGACTTTGCTGGAGTAATTATGTTGGGCCTCCAGAATACTATTCTAAAGATCTGAATGATGTAAATCGCGAGATGTGTCTCAACTAGTCTCAGAATCTCACAAGAGAGGCCAATGCCACACTGTTCCCTATTGGCCTCCCCCAAGGGTCAAGAAGTTGTTAGTTTCCTGTGGGATTTGGACTCCACCCTACACACAAGGGATTTGATGTTACATTGTCCCCTACTGGTCTCCCCCCAGAAGTCGTTGGCTTCTAGTGTGATTTGAACCCCCACTTTGCCACTGAAAGCAAGACAATAATGTTGATTGGTCAACCAGCTGAGATGTGTCTGAATATGAACCTAGGAAGGTCAAGGATCTTAGGGCCTCATCTTTACCTTAGGGCTAGGGCTCATAATTGGGGAATATATGATATTTTATTAGTAATATTTATAGGTGATGAGTTCCATTAGATTAATATTGTTTGTAAATAGTAATATATTAAGAAGAATAATGATTGATACGTGATAGATTAAAGTCAGTTGAAAATTAAAATTATAGGTTTGAGGTATTATTTTAGGTGAATAATTATAAGATATAATTAGTAATTTCATTGACAATGGATCAAATAAACATGATTTCGGAAATTTCAAATAGTATAGAACTTGAAAATGGAATTTGAAAATAAAACCATTGGGGGTTATTGTGTGTAATTTCTATACGTGCAAGCCGATTATTTATTTTATATGGTATTTATTTTATTTTCTATCTGGCTTAATTATTTTTTGAGAATCAATCAATTTCATTCAGCAAAAGTACATTAAAACCTATTACAAAGATCAAAGTTGTAAAACATGCAAAATCACATAAATCTATACAAATCTAAAACATAAACTTATACATGTCTAATTGATCCAGTAAAATCAAACAATCGCAACAGTATCGGACAAATCACGCACGCACATCTGTCATTAATCTCCGGTTATGGATCTTCAAAATATTTTACACAAAACACTTACTTACTTTAATTAAAGTGAATACTAATGACATTACTCGACAAGTAATATTGATGTTAGCATATGATGAAACCCACTTAAAATATAAGATCCAATGTTTGGGTGTAAGCCTGTAAGGCTCTCATCAAGCTCAGAAGTTGCCTTCTTTGCCGATAATTACACATAGGCTTCATTCTAAACTACATACTAACTTTGGACAGGCAAATTAATTATTTGGTCTTCTTGATCATGTTTTCTTGGAAATCTTAATTATTTATCAAATTCCTCCTAATGATATAGAATCAAATTTGAGTTTCACGGGATGGAATTAAGTGAATTTTACCACTAGCTTGTAGCTTAAATGATATCGTTCACCCTTTATAAGGGTATTGATCAGGGTACGAACACTGCATCTTTAGTTTCTTTTGAATTTATCACCTATCCTCCAACCAATACTCACAACTTATTAAAAGAAAATTAAGTGAATTTAGATGTAATATATATGTTGGCATAACTTAAAAAATGCATATCATTATACATTATTTCCACACTACGTGTTACTATTTTTTCTCTTTCCAAATTTGTGTTTATTCCTTTTCTTTTATTTTTCTAGTTTGTTGCATTAATGTTATGTCGATTACTTTGTTATATATACGATATACATGATATTTGGCAAAAATATTTTTTTAGTCCACTAAGTGGACGACTTGAGAAATTTAGTCCACACTTTCATGAATTTTTGAACTTGGTCCACTAAGTGGCAAAAATTCGAATATTTAGTCCAGTGACCTGCTATTGCAGGTAACAATCCTATGTAGAATTTTTTTCTTTTTGCTTTTCTTTTTGGCCTTAATGTATGAATTGTTTTTATTGATAGGGCATATTATGTGGCATTTTGGAGGGAAAATATATTATTTTCAATGTAAATTAGATAAAAAAATTATAAGATTTATTATGAATAAAATGAAAATAATTTACATAAAATATTTAAATTATTTGTTAATTTGAAAAACGAAAAATAATTTTAAAAAATCCATGAAAAACAAAAATAATGTTAATAAAATTTAAGATATTTTAATTGGAGAAATGTATTCAAAATTATAAAATAAAAAATTATTTATATCATATGTTTAAATTATAAATTATTTAATTTTGATAAATAACATTTTATATTTATAATTAAAGAGTAATAATTAAATTTTTTTATACAGTTTTTTAAATTTTAATATTTTTATGAAATTTTTTTGTAATTAAATATTTTTTTGTACAGTTTTTTAAAATTTACATAGTTTTTTATACTTTTTTTTTGTAATTCAATAGTTTTTTATACAGCTTTTTTTAAAAAAAATTCTTGAAAAATAAGAATAATGTTAATAAATTTTAAAATATTTTAGTTGGATAAATATATTCAAAATTATAAAATAAAATATTTTCATTTTTTATGTTTAAAGAGTAATAAATAAATAGTTTTTTATTTTTCTTTTTACCACAGAATATTTTTATTTATAGTTGAATTAAATATATTTTTCTATATTTAAAGTCTAATATTTTAAAAATACTAATATTAAGAAGTAATTTAAACTTATGATATAAATTATTTCTTTTATTTTATAATTTTGAATATATTTACCCAATTAAAATATTTAAATTTTATTAACATTATTCTTATTTTTCATCGACTTTTTTTTAAAAAAAATATTTTTTGTTTTTCAACTAATAAAAAAATTAAATATATTCTATAAATTATTTTCATTTTTTTCATAATGAATATTATATTTTTACCTAATTTACATTGAAAATAATATTTTTTCCTCTAAAATGCCACATAATATGCCACATCAACAAAAATAATTCATATTTTGAGGTAAGAAAAAAAAAGAAAAAAAGAAAAAAAAATTCCACATATGATTGCAAGTCAAGATTACCTGCAATAGCAGGTCACTGGACTAAATGTCCGAATTTTGGCCACTTAGTGGACCAATTTCAATAATTTCTAAAAGTGTGGACTAAATCTTTTAAGTCGTCCACTTAGTGGACGGAAAAAACATTTTTGCCCATGATATTTTATGTCAATTTTTTTTTTTTTTGTAATTTTTGGTATTTTGAGACTTAGATTGAAGATTGTTTTATTTAAATACACATGGAAACTATTTTCCGACCTTATTTCAACAACAAAAAAATATTCTTTTGCGTAATTTTAAATTCTAATTACCTTCAAGATATTATATTTATCTGGAGGTAGTTAATTAAATACAATAAGTTCTTGTCAAAATGAGGGTATATATGTAATGTTGCTCCTAATTGCCCCAATCCACTTTCTTCTTTTTCCGTGATTTATCTGAAGTTAATTAATGATGCATGTGAGCATAAAATACTGAATATAAAGGAAATATTGTGAGAAAAATACTGTTTATTTTGTTATTTTTAAATAAATATATATTTGGACTTATCATTAAGCTATGCAAAAAAATATTTTATATACATTGATATTATTTAGTTTTACTTTTTTATATAACATAAAGAAATTTGTTTAAGAAATAATTAGTCTATATTAACATGAATAAGCAATATTTTTAATTTCATGATATTTCGTTAGTTCCTGACCTTCATGTGGATCTTCTAAATAATTTACGATAAACATTTATAAAAATAAAGAATTATTCTTCGAGTATCATACTTAGTAAGTATAATTATATGTCTATTATATAGAATAAATGTAATATATACAGTACACAAAAATTTGTGTGAGACGATCTTACGGATCCAATATTTAAATAGAATTTAGACCCAAACCCATTCCCATAAAAAAAATCATATTTTTATATGTATTTAGGATCCGTCTCACCAACTTAGATTAATGAAACAATCTCACATCACATAACGACAAAAGAACTCCACTGTGTAATAAACATTAATTATGCAAATGATGCAATGATGGACATGTATGCTAATGATGAATAAAACAAAAACAAATCATGCACATGCTATGCAAATGATGGACATGCATAGGTTTTTGAGTGTCATTAATTATGTGAGTCATGATATAGTTAGAGTTGATAATTAATGCAAAACTGCCCACATAAATACTAACCATTGACCAAGACTCCCCGTGCATGAGTCTTGGTCTTTCATCATTAATTGGACAAAAAAAATACTACTCCCTTTGTCCCATTACTAAGACATGGGTCAAAATCCCACTCTATCGAATTGTTTTCCGGGACATATGCAAGTTGATAAACATTTAGTAGGAACTTATACTGAATAATATCCGTGTGAGTTCAATTTTGGGAGAGATCAATAACTGTTCTCTTTATCCTAGAGGATCTGGTTGTACGTCAACAGACTCTACCATAACATTGGTCAGTGCATGCACATCCGTGGTTTACCTTGACGACAACGATGAGGGGCCATAGTTGTTGTCTAAGATAATCAAACATAAGTGCTAAATCGAAGTTAAAAAAAAAAAGATAGGCCATCTTTTTTTTTCGTCCGTCCTAAATTATAAGTTTGTTTTCTTATTGAAAGTATTAATTACACAACAATATGTTAAACTACCCCTTTATTCGGAATGGAGTTTCCAATTCTAGTGTTATTTTGGGTCCCACCTCGGGGGTGGGATATGTTATCACTTTGGAAGCTTGATAAAAAACCCGACTTTTACATTATATATCATGAGTTTGTCTTACTTGAAACAGACAAAATAATAGGAAGGAAATAATGTGAACTGTTAGTAATATCACATGGTTGATTAGTTTTCAGAAATTTATGTTGCATATATTACTATATATTTGTATCAATGTTAGAACACTAACATATATGTTATGTTACACTAAATGTACCTCTTGATTTTATTTCATTTACTTCTAATTCTTCCACTTTTGTGTTATAGACGCCAACGAATTTAATTTCCTATCACCAGCTTGTAATTCCTTCTGGAGCAAAAAAAGAAAAAAAAAAGCTCGATCAACACATGATAAATAAGTGATAATTACGAAAACTACCTCTAAAGTTCAGCCTAATTACAAAAAAATTTAATTATCTTTCAAAATTACAAATACCCCCTCAGCATTTGTTTCTTTTTTTCCGAATTGCACCCCAACAAGGGTTATTTGTTAGATAAATAAGAGTAGTAGTTACAAAAGACCCTTGAGGTTTTGGCTAATTACAACAAAACCCAGTGATGTCTCAAATTTACAAAAAGCTCCATCAGGTTTGACCATTTGAGTATATCTTAAATTTAAGTGGGTAATTGTAATATTTCTAGAATTATCAGAAGGGTTTTGAAATATTTTCTTCAACAGAGGGAAACTGTAAGACAGAATCAAACCTCAAGGTTTTTTTTTTATTTTTGCAATTTCCAAAACCTCTGGGTTTTTTGTGTAATTAGCCCGAACCTCGGATTTTTTTAATAATCATCACTAAATAGAAACCTCAATAGGGAGTTTGTAACACCTTAGCACAGTATTTATAATTTTGAAAGATAACTATTTTCTTTTTTTTTTTTGGTGACTACGCTAAACTTCAGAGGTAGTATTTGTAATTATCCGACGAATAATCTCGTTTTAGCAGAAATATATGTTGCCATTGTGCCTGTCCTGATCAGTAGTACCTGAATTAGTCCTTCGACTTCCGTTTGGCGATTGATGATCTTCTCCACTACCCCTCGACAGCATTTCCAGTCGTTTCCGTTTCAATTTATTCTTCGACTCCTCTTCTTTCTCATCAACGAACGACAAAAATCTCTTGATTCGTATGGATTTTGAACTGCTTGGCGTAGATGGTTCCGATACATAAGGAAAGTATCGCTTGAATTTGCGTACCATCAAGGAGAAATAGACGAGGAGCGCGAAAAAGCATGCGATTCCGCATAATAGGAAAAGGCCCCAAAAGCTCTTCAACTGAAGCTGATCAGAATCTTCAGAGCTTGGTTGACCACAAGCTCTTGTGTTGAGCCACTTGTTATGTATCTTTTGAAGTTCGCCGTTTTCCGATAACGTTAGGATGGCGGTCGACATGTCCGTAGCGAGGGGAGAGTCTCTTGGAAGTGCCTATCAAGGAAGAGCACATGTTAACTTATGTACAAAATCGACATATGTTTCTATTTTACGAATTGCACCTGTTGAGATTTGAGGGGGTAATTTGTAAATGCAAACCTTATGGGGTATTTGTAATATCTCAGGGTGCAATAACTAATTGTACCCTATCTGTAATACCTCATAGGTATTTGTAATTTAAAAATTAATTGGATCTTTTTTTGCTTTTAAACTAAACCTCAGGGTAGTTTTTGTAATTATCCATTTTTACGAAAAATCATTAAAACAACTAGGGGTAATTAAAAAAACTACCACAGAGGTTTGAACTAATAACAAAAGAACCCATAGGTTTTTGAAAACTACAAAAAATTCCCTTAAGGTTTGATTATGTATTACACTTTGCCCCTTTATAAAGCAAAAACATTTCAAACACCTCTTCTTTACATTTGTAAAAATATTACAGTTAATCCCTTATAGTTAATCCCTTATATTTAAGACAGAATCAAACCTCAAGGGGTTTTTAGTATTTTTGAAACTTCTCTGGGTTCTTCTGTAATTACCCCAAACCTTAGGGGTAGTTTTTGTAATTATCCCAAACAACTATGCAAAATTCCTACGACATAGAAACTTTTACTAGTAAAGATCAATCCCATAAATTCCCAAGAAGCCAGATCAAAATGAGTTCTTTTCTCATGACGGCTTATGAATGTTAGATATGGCAAAGTTCACTTTAGCATAGTAATAAGGGATAATTACAAAAACAACCCTGAGGTTTGGGTTAATTACTCAAAAACCTAAAGATGTTTCAAAATTACAAAAAAGCCTTGATTCTGTCTTAAATTTAAGAGGGTAACTGTAATATATTTATAAATGTCGGAGGCATTTTTGAAATGCTTTTTGCTTATGAAGGGAAAAATATAAGACAAAAATCAAACCTCAAGGAGTTTTTTGCAATTTTTAAAAATCTTTGGTTTTTTTTTTTGTAGTTAGCCCAAACCTCGGGGGGGGGTATTTGTAATTATCCCTAATAATATTCTGTTGTCATATGGAGTTTAGAGATACTCACAAATCCCCACCCGCTTTTCGTGAACTCCCGCCCGACAACTTGGAACATGCAATAGTCCGACAGAAATAAATCCACATACGGACGCTCATCCACAACCGCAGCAACTCTTCCTCTCTCGAGTGCATCTGCATATTCTTCTGGCGAGCCAAGAGGAACGAGTCTAGATTTCGCGATATTGAGTTCATTGCTTAAATAGTTTTCAGCAAAGGAACCAACTTGGAATCCAATACGGTCATTGCTCGTGATCAAAGAATCGATCCCTCTAATCGATGGGGCTAACTGTTGAACGGTGAGGATTGAAGTCAAGCTCGCGGTGTAGCTTGAGGTAATTATTAGAACCACGAAAAGCCAGATGATTAGAACCATACGGCCGAGAGTGCTCGTGGTATTTTCTCCTGCAATATTATCAATGTTGCAAATCAGTGAAAAGAATTAAGGAGTTGTTTGCAAACACTTAAAAAAAGTGATTGTGCGCTTTTGGCTAGAAAAAATAGTTTTTAATATTTTCAAATGTCAACTTTTGATACCGATTCTGCGTAATTTAATCGTAATCTAAAGGGATAATTACAAAAAAAAAACCTGAGGTTCCGGCTAATTACAAAAAAAAAAAATAGGTTTTTGAAAATTGCAACCACCACCTTGAGGTTTGATTATGTCTTACATTTTCCCTTCATAAGCGAATTTTTTTTAAAAACCTCTAACTTATAAAAATATTACAATTAACCCCTTAAATTTAAGACAAAATCAAACTTGAGGATTTTTTTATAATATTGAAACATCTCTGGGTTCTTTTGTAATTAGCCCAAACCTTAGGGGTATTTTTGTAATTATCCCTAATCTAAAAGCAAGGGATGGATACTTTAAATTTATGATTCTGCTTATGTTTTGATTTTCGCATACAATAAAAGCACGTTTACAAATTATTCAACAAACACTATCTGCTAATTTCACTACAACCTTATTCTCAACTATTTTTCGCTTCTGCTACTATAAATCACTTTATCTAAAAGCAGAAGTTTTTGCAACACTCTCTTAAGGCTACCTCCGAGTTTAATAGCTTAAATGGTGGATATATACTTACTGTGTGCAAAAAACATGGTTGAGAAGCCAAACCTGCAAGGTGAAGAAAATAAGAAGGCTGAGAGTTTGATGCACTACAAAGTTTTGTAGATACTCTTTTAATGGCAAGTAGAATCAATAAAACTCGAAAAAAAAAAAAAAAAAAAAAACACAATCCAAAATAACAAACTTACCATAAAATTGTGATGAGCTGTTTCTTTGGCGGACCACGAAATTCGTCGTTTATTCTGTGTTCGAGGATCCAAATTACCACTCCAACGATGAGAAAAAGCGCACCTGTGACGGCCCACATTAATGGAGTGAACGGCCGCAAAAAAGTCCACGCGCTCGAGTTCAACTTCCTGGCTGGCGCCACAACAACCAGCCCTGACTCTATATACGGCTGAGTAAAGTCCACAATCTTCGTACGGTCGGTTACAATTGCAATATCACCAACAACTGCATCAAAGACCTACAAAAAAACCAGTTGTATCATAAATTCAAATTCCCTTTTGTAAATTAAACTCACTACTTATAGATAAGGGATAGTTGCAAAAACTAGCTCTGGTGTTTAGCATACGGAAAATAGTCTTTTTGGTCCTGTAACTTAGACTATTTGGAGATTTAGTCCTTTAAATAGTCATCTTTAAATTTTGATCTAATACCTTTAAAAAATTCAAATATTTAGTCCGATTTGACTGAAACTGTTTAATTTTACCGGAATTACTTACTGACTAGGGCCAGTGGGCCGTTGATGTGTCTAAGAATTGTAGGAATTTCAGTGATTTGATGCAAAAATTATAGATATGTAAAATTTGGAGATTTCGATGCGTAGGTGGCAATTTTCCCAAAATTTTGATACGTTTGTACCTCACCTGCCATAGTCAGCAATTTCCGATAAAATTTCAAAATCAGATTAAAAGTCTAAATTTCAAAAGATATTGGACCACAATTTAAAGGTGTCACTTAGAGAACTAAATCTCCAAGTAGTCAAAGTTACATGACCAAAAACATAACTTTCCCTTTAGTCTAATTACCAAAAACTCCATTATCTTTCAAAATTACAAATACCCCCTTAAAGTGTTGTTTGTAATTTGTAAATAAGAAACAAATGCCAGTGCGGTATCTATAATTTTGAAAGATAACCGTGTTTTTGTGTAATTAGACTGAACCACAGGGGTAGTTTTTTGTTATTAATCCTATAAATAACATCGACGGCTATACTTACATTGGATGTGATCATTCTCACAAGCTCCGAATAACTCGGATTCTTGTGTCCATCTCCAAACAAGACAAACTTATGAGGCACTGCATAAGGAAGTAAGTTTATGGCAGCAAGGAATATGTCGATGCAGTATCCATGGATCTCATTCGTAGTTTCATCCTTCGAGACGAAAGCTTTGAAACTGACCCTGTCTGGAACTCCAATCCTTAACTGTCTCCCATTATGCGGAAAAACCCAACCCCTCGGCTTGACCGTCGTCTGTCCCGGCCAGACAACACGGTCCAACAATTGGCTAGAACTCGAACGATTACGTTGTCTGGTGTAAAGAATCTCCGGAGGCACAACAGAAAGACCGGAGTAATTAGACCAGTACCCTATTTGCTTGTAACCCTTCGGAACTATATTAAGGATATCGAAAGCAGGACGAAAAACGGATTTATCTGGACCAAATGAAACCTTACCGGTTAAACCTGTCATATTCGTCCGTAAAATGTTGTCAAGCAGTTGACTTCCACCATCGAACATGCTTAAGGCACCAAGATTTAGTTTCCCTTGGCCTAAACCGTCCAAGTTCGGTTTATTCGTAAACGAAATATTACCGCCACGATCAAGAAACACTTTGACAGCATTAGCAATCGTCCAGACAGTATCGTAAGCATATAGGCCATACGCGTTCAGACCAATCGAACCGTTGCTTATTCTGTCCCATCGAGACAAGAACGCCGTTTTTCTCTTAGAATCCGGCGTGTGGGGCCGGAATGTAATAACTCCCTGAATGGATTTAGCATCTTCTCCGAAAAGAGGTGTGGATTCCATTACAGTAGACAACCACGAAGTGGCGATCCAAACGTACCCTCGCCCCGTCATTTTAAGTTCACGCGCCAAATCGAAAACCTTACGTCCAATCACGGCGTAGGCGTGCACTATTATTACACGGGACTCCATCATCGAAACCTTAACCAACTCATTCGTGATTTCGCTACGGTTCGCTAAGCCCGCGGGAGAGAGCACCGCTTTGTAAGAGATTCTACAACGTCTCTCGGCAAGTTTATCCCCCAGAGCTATCATAGTGCCTCGGTGCTGCTCATCGTCGGAGTAAATAGCTACAACCTCTTTGTAACTAAAGTAACTTATCATATCGGCTATCGCGGTCACCTGGAAAAGATCGTTGGGGGCCGTTTGGACGAAGTACGGGTATTGAAGAGACGAAAGGCTAGGATCTAATGCTGTAAATGATAACATTGGGACATGGAGTTCATTTGCAAGGTGTGATAGAATATGAGCCATTCCAGAGTCTTGTGGTCCTATAATTGCTACTGTATCAGTCTCCATGAACTGCAATCCTGTGTTTTTCAAAGCAGTTTAAAAGGATTAACATAATTTTACATTAACATAATTTTAGGGATAATTACAAAAACACCCCTGAGGTTTAGGCCAATTACAAAAAGACCCAGAGATGTTTCAAAATTAAGAAAAAAACCTTAAGGTTTGATTTCATCTTACATATTCTCCCTTCATAAACAACAAACATTTCAAAAAACCCATGATATTTCTACAAATACTCCAGTTAACCCCTTAAAATAAGGCATAATCCAACTTGAGGGGGCTTTTGTAATTTTGAAACAAGGTTTTTCTGTAATTAGCCCAAACCTCAAGGGGTCTATTATAATTATCCTATAATTTTATTAACGGAGTGTTTGAGAACAGTTAAAAATAAGAAACGGAGTCAGCTTTTGGGTGAACAAAACAATGGTTTTTGGTGTTTTCAAATGACAACTTCTACTTCTGATTCTGCATAATTTAAATAGAATCTAAATTTGCATTTCTAATGCTGCTTCTAGTTCAATATTTTAAACACAAATAAGGTATTGTTTACGAGTTATTCACCAAACATCCTCTTTTAACATATATAACGTTTAGGACAAAATTGCAAATAAAGGTCCTGTAAAATACTCGAATTGCAAAATAGTCTTGTAACTATGTACGATTTTACAAAATAATCCTGCACAATTTGCAAAATAGTCCTGTAACTTATACTTGAGTCTCAATTTTATTTTAGTCCTAATTTCAGTGGCTGTGAAATTTCACTGGATTTCGATCACGTAAGCAGGACATGTAACTCCGTGAAATTATAACCAATATTTATATTCAATTACCAATTACAGGACTATTATGCAAACCATGTATATTGCAGGACTATTTTGCAAAACCATACATAGTTACAAGACTATTTTGTCATTTGAAAATTTTGAAGGACCTTTTTGCGACTGCTGGACTAATTTTGTAATTCTGCCTGACGTTTAGCTTCTATTTGCAAACACTATCAGCTTCTGATTATCAACTACTTTTCTGGAACGATAAATCACTTCCTCTAAAAACATAAGTTTCTGCAAACACCCACTAATACAACCTATGCATAATTCTTAAACATCTCTTCATCCTTGTGACATGAACTAACTCGAATACAACACGAATCGAAACAATAAGGCGAAAAATCGACATGTTTTCGAAACAAAATCGAATATACATACCTCCAATGATGCCAAGAAAGCCACTATAATTTGAATCGTGTGTGGAGAGAACTAATTTCCTACCACCAAGAACACTAGGATCAGAATTTACATCTTCAACTGCAGCATTCATTGCAATTTTTGCAACTCTCCCACTAATTGTGCCAAATGAAAAAATGGCCCCAATATTCACAACATTTGGACTTCTTGAATCTTTTGCTGAAAACCCCCCAATAAAAACAAGATATAAAACCAGCCCCATAACCACAATCCACAAATTCATTGCTGCTAAAAAAGATTATAGAAAAAACCAATAAAACTAAGCAAACATACAAAAATTAAGTTATGGGTCAAGAATAATATCATTTGGATAAAATATTGAGACAAGGGCCATACCAAATCTAAAAGATGATACCTTACAAACAGGGTACACAACACCTTTTGAGAGAAAAAAAAAAAAAGAAAGAAAGGAAGAAGTAATGTGCACCAAAGTTAAAAGTACAAAAAATTAAAAAAAAAAATTAAAAAATAAAGAAGGGGCATAAATAGAATCAATGGTGGAGCATAATTATACTTGATGTGGGAAAAAGAAAGAAAAAAGTGATGGCCACAAGGGATGAAACTTGTGTTTTCACGGACAAGAAAGAAAGCCCACTTGCTGGACAATGGGAATTTTGGCTCAGTTTTTAAAATCTTTCAACTTTTCACTTTTGCAAACTCTCTCTCTCTCTCTCTCTCTCCACTGCTGCATGCCCCTAAACCAGAGTCTTTCTTGTCATGATGGGGAAGACGATGAAGTGGGGAACTAAGAAGAATCTCTTGGCCTCTAAGTCTTCGGAGAGGTCAAGGTTCAAGTCCCGGGATAAGACGGTGGAACAATTAATATCTGAAAGGTTCAAACAGTAGCGTGAGAGGTTGGAATTTAGTGGGAACTACTGTCGATGGAGGGGAGTCTATATTATGAAGCTATTACTTGGGGGACGACTCACTTTGCGCGGTAGTTAAAATTATTAGGGACATGCGAGTCATTATGCATTTCTCGCAGTTTATATGGGACAATTCCTATGTACAAAGATTTCTTAAGGATATTAGCAAGCAAGATGGCGGATGCGGGATTCGACTTTCAAATAAAAACGGACCTAGTTCATATATTTAAACTATGAGAAAAAAAATTTGGGGAGGCAATTGTAAAACACAACTATTTGAAGTTTTTTTTATCAAAGTTTTGGGGGGCAATTGTAAAAAAATTCATTTATTTTAGCTATAAAACAATAATTTAAAAAAGTTTTGGGGGAGAAAAAATAATTTTGGAAAATTTTGGGGGCAGCAACCCCCCTTGTCCCCCTACGTCTGCCGCTGATTAAGAACGTGATATTCATTGTGCATTTCTCGCGGTTTACATGGGACAATACCTAAGGAGTCGGGATTATTTCCCCGATGACTAGTTATGTGCGAACATAGAACCTCACTATAAAAAAGGAATAATTATTAAAACACCCCTGAGATTCGGGCTAATTACAAAAAAAAAAAAGAAATGTTTCAAAATTAAAAAAAATCTCCTTAGGTTTGACTATACCTTAAAATTTAAGAGGGTAAATAGTAACATTTTTAAAAATATCAGGGGTGTATTTGAAATATTTTTTTTCTTAAGGAGGGGTAAAATATAAACAGAATCAAACTTGAAGGATTTTTTTTGCAAATTTGAAACATTTCTATTTTTTTTTTTGTAATTAGCCCAAACTTCAGGGGTGTTTTTGTAATTATCCCTAAAAAATCTTTGAAAAATCTTTGGAAAGGTGGAGACTTGCACCACTTTTGTCAGTCTGTGTGTTTATTAACACATTGCAGGGTATAGTACTACTGAATTTTGACTTATTTTAAGGTAGTAATATATTTTTATTACTGTAATTTTTCACTTAAAAATAAGTCCTCAATATATAGTTAATTTCCTAAATTACCTCCAAGAATATGGACAGAAAAAATAAACACTTCTTGGAAAGAGGCAGGGGAATTCTGTTTGCACAGCAAAAGATTAAAAAGAACACAGTTTTTTACTTTTGTTGCTATTTCAACCTATCCTGTAGACATACATAAAATCAAATTCTTTTGCTTTTCAGTAATTTCTTTTCTCTCACTCAACCTTCTATAATTAGATAACATCAGCGATTCAGCACCAATCTTGAAATAGAACTATTGGGTGATTGAAAAAAAAAAAGAGAGAGAATCGAGAATCGGGTAATTACAAAAGAACCCAAAAAAGTTTCAAAATTACAGAAACCATCTTTAAGTTTGATTTTGTATTACATTTCGCATCAACCATTAAATGACATGTGGAAGGTTACTGACGTCATATATCCCTCAACTTTTCTAACTATTACAACCAATGACGTAGCCAGAAAATTTTGAAAGTGGTTTTACCAATACACTAAATGGGGAACAAATAAAAACCATATAAATATTAACTATTTTTTTTAAAAAAATTATATAGTAATTTTTTTTTTTGGTGGGGGGAGGGGCAGAGCCCAACATGGCCTCTTACCTCCGCCAATGATTACAACAACAATAACTTTTTGTTTTACTATTTGTAATAATTAGATAGGTTGTATTTGATGACATCGACAAATTTCGTCAGTTCAACTACTAGTTACTAGAGCTGGCATTATGGCAATGGGCTGGATCGGGCCAGCTCAGCCCGAGCCCGTCAGGCTTTTGTCAAATTTCCGACTGGATCGGGCCCACCCGATTTTGGTCGGACCGCAAAAATGTTTGGCCCAGTCCAACCCATGCATAAAACTTATGTGCAAATTTTCGGGCCAACCCAAAAAAGTCGGGCTAGCACGGCCCGTCGGGCCATTCGGGTCGGGCCTAAAATTTTGCAGCTCAGCCCAGTCAAAACCTCGGGCTGGCTGGGTCGGACTGAATTTTGCCACCTCTACCAGTTAGTGTAAAAATGTAATATGGAAGCAAACCTTAGAGTGATTCTTGTAATTTTCAAACTTATCCAATTTTTTTTTTGCAATTATCCCAAGCTCATAGATTTTAGTTTTTTTTTTAATTTACGTACATACAACTTCCATATTAACCATACCAGCCAAATGAATGGTAATGATAAATATGGTTAGACAGTGTGCGTGGTAACTGAGATTATTAGAGACTTGTAAGTCATTGTGTATTTTTTGTGATTTATTACAAGGGCAGTTCCTGAGAGATTTGGGTTATTTCCTCGAGTACTAATAACTTGAGACAATAAAAGCTTGATATTAAAAAAAAATTGGTTAGAGAGAGATCAAATATATATGAATAGACTCCCACCCATATGATGAAGGATTGACAAGTTTGTAAGTTTGCATTTAGTCCTCTAATAGTGGGACAAAGCCAATATGGAATTAAATATTGGGACATTATTGACAGTGAAAGAAACATAACTATCATGTGTCTTTTGTTGTCATACAATATAATGTTAAAGGACTGGTGGGACCCTTCTTGGTGGAGAAAAAGACAGAAGCCATTACTGAATTTTGTGGTTTTAGCAGAAAATGTAGGAGGCATCTGATTTTTTGTCCTAAAGGATAAACTCTTTAATAGGGAAATTTTTTTAGTGGGACTTGAGGTTTTGTCTTTTAGCAGTAATTATAGTTCAATTTAGGTTTTTTCTTACCAATGGAGATTGGAGAACTCTCTAAAGTGATGGTCCTTTTTTTGGTCAAAACCAAATTACATTTTTAGATTTTTGGTGTAATAAATGAAATAACTTGAGGTTTTTCTTTTCTCACCCTCAAATATTTTGTTTGGGCTCAGGAAGTACAATATAGAAAAACTAAATATCTCAAAAGTATGATATAGAAAAAATTGAATGTTGATTTAGGTATATTGAGTAACGACATATGAGCACTGATAGCCTAGACCCCAGTAGTTTCCGCATAGGCGTTAGGTTCTCCTTATCCGCCAATATTATTCTTTCAATTAGGCCATGTTTAACCCTCGCATGCGCCCCCATCTGTGCCGCGCAGGTCCCGGTCTATCGTGTGTCTGGTGCTTTTTAGAATGTTTTTTTTTTTTTTTTTGAGGGGAGGTGCTTTTTAGAATGTTGCATATGAGATAAGCTAGCAGATACATGTACAACCCTTAGCAGGTTCGGGTAAAAATCAGGTCGAACATGATTAACACGGAAAATAAATAGGCCAGTCAGGTTAGGTCGACCCGCGAGTCTACACGATTAACCTATTTAACCCATTTAATTTTATAGTGACATATTATTTTAATATTTTATGTGTTTTAGTTGGTTATATGATGATGGAAAAATTATTAAATGCATTTATTAATATTTTTCAATAATTTAATGAATTTTTTTTAGTGGGACTTGAGGTTTTTTCTTAGCAATGGAGAACTCTCAAAAGGGGGTACATTGACGGTCTTTTTTTTGGTCAAAACTCATTTACATTTTCAGAAATTTGGTGTACTAATTGAAATAACTTGAGGGTTGTTTTTTTTTCCCTCACACTCAAATATTTTGTTTTGGTTCAGGAAGTACAATATAGAAAAAAAAAAAAAAAAGTATGATATAGAAAAAATTGAATGTCGATTTAGGTGTATTGACTAACTGACATATGAGTATTGTTCTAAAAATCTCTACCTAGAGGCCCTAGTCCTGAGTAATCTCCGCCGAAACGGTAGGCTCTTTTTGTATGTTTATATTATTCTTTCGATTAGATCCCGTCTAACCTCGCATAAAATCCCACCACGCGCTAGGCCACAACAAATAATCTGACTAACGCTTTTTAGAATGTTACATGAGATAACAAGAGAAAGAATGCAATCATTGGTGTTAATGAAGAAGGTTTTGTTAACAGTGGGAACTTTTTTTTTTTGTGTGTGTGTGTTGAAAATCACTTGTTTGTAAAGTGTTCGGCAGTTATTCGTTTATATTATATTTAATTGTGATTTCGAAAGTTACATGCATATAACTATTTTTGTAAATAAATGTAACGTCAAAGTAAATTATATGATGTTAATTATGAAACACTGATACGAATACGGGACACGGATGATACGACACGAGTATGAGAATACGGTATTTTGAAATTTTAATAATACGGATACGGTATATATATATATATAAAATTATATATTTTTATATTATTGAAAATCGTCTTGAGAACATGAATGCTAAGTATAATTAAAAAACAATGTTTCATAAAAAAAACAAAAAAAATAAAAAAATTGAAGAATAAAACCCGAAAAACAAAAATAAACCCAAAAATAAAAAAATAAACCTAAAAACTAAAAATCCTAAAAACCCAAATCAATTAAAAATAAACCCAAGAAACAAAATAAACCCTAAAAAAAATAAAAAAGAAAAATAAAATCTAAATAAAAAACTTTTAAAAGAATTAATGGATCTATCTATTTCCAGTTTTTGCCTAAAATTATATATTTTTATATCAATGGATCTAAGTATAATTAAAAAAAATGTTTCAAGCATAAAAATACAAAAATTCGTAAAGTACTCGGATAAATGTATCATAGACACACGAAAAAATGAGCAATAGAATTAATTTATCCCGTAGATATATCAATGGATCTACGACATTCGGATAAAGAAGTGATCCGTACATCATCCTCGGGAAGGTTAACTATGATTTTGAACTTTCGGAAGAGTAAAATATTGAATTTAATCTCATTTTATACTATTTTCAATAAAATAAACTTTCAAAAATATCATTTGTTGTAACAAGAAAGAAAAACAATTAAAAATATTAGTAATTTGTATCTTTCTTAATTTTTTTTAATAAGTTGGGAAGAGTGGTTGGAGGGAAGGGAGTAAATAAATCTCAAAGAAACTGAAAGACTCGATGCTTGTTTGGGAACACTTATACAAAAGTCAATTTAGAAACTAAAATGAACCATTAATAAGTCATTTCTCCAAAAGCCTCGATTATAACTATCCAAAAGTCCATTTTAAATTAACTACCAAAAATCTATTATTATGAAAATAGATTTTTAGATCCAAAAGTCCATTTAAAAGGCGTTTCTAAACAAGTATATCGTTGTTCAAACTCTAATCAACACTGTTGCAAAGAATTAATAATACGACCCGAGCTACAAGCTCGTATGGTTTATCTCGCTTATATTTGTTTATATTTAAAGTTAAATTTGTGGTGTATCTCGCTTATATCTTAAATAACAAATCATCATAATTTAAAAAGATTTTTAATATTCTTCTTACAGCTAAATTCCAAAGCTCCAAGGAGATTTTCTACTATATATTAAAATATCTCTAGGTACTGTGTTAGTTAGCACTTTGCACCCATCCTGCCTGTGAAGATATGCTTTTCCTAGGTTTTTTTACACTTGGCAGGCTATTATTTTTCTATTGAATTGACAAGTGAAAAAATCTAAAATAAATCTAATTTTTAAATAAATACTATATTACTTCATCTCCAAGCAAAATTAACTGTGCGAAATATGGTTTTCATCTCATTAATTTCTTTTCCATGTTTTACTATTTGAGATATATGAATTACGTTTGTTCTATTTAATCTCATTAGAAATATCAAATTTTCAACTTCTTACTTTCCAATCTCAGGACTATATTCTCAATTTTCACGTCTATACAATCATTTTCAACTCTATATTATATCAGTTGGCCACACTGCAAACCATCACATACTCAATTTAATCTTATATTACATAAGCAGTACCCACTATATTCACATATAATATTATTTTCAAATTAAAATTTAAGGTGAACCCAACTACTATCAATCTTATCCAATTATATATTATTGTTTTTCCAACAATACCAATTTAGTGTGCCCCACCACTTACCAATATATACATATATATATATATATATTATCATTTTATCAGATTTCTCAATAAAAAGATAAAAACAACATATTAAACCAAACATATTCCCAAATTTCCACCTTATAATTTTTCATCAATTTTTTTATAACTACATATTTTTGCACAAATTCCAATAAAAAGTTGATGATTTATCTCAATGGGACGACAAATCACTTCACTCGTTGGAATGAAAACCATACAACATTGTCCATTATTCTTGTTAAAAATTCAATCTTTATTCTCACCCCTCAAATTAAAATTTCCAACGAAGTTCGTAATCTTCAAGAAAACGAATGTAGACATATTTTATTCTTTTGGGAAATAGTTTTGCAATTTTTGTTTGGTACATTTTTACTTTTTCCAATTTTTGATGAATTTTTCTTTTGCACGTCTCATTTTTATACATTGAGAGAACCTAAAATAGTAAAATCTTAGTACATGAAAGAGACGTTTTAGTCTGTTTGTCAAATTATAAATTTACGACGGGGGAACAAAAAAGATAAGGTTTTCTTTTGGGAAAGAGATTGCATCTCCCCTGATTTGTTGGGAATCGGTTTACCTGAGATTTTTGCTTTTACACAAACTCAGGTTTTTTACAAGTGATAGATTCCCTAAAACAAAATATTACGTACATGAAAGAGACGTTTGAGTTTGTCTGTCAACACAAAGAGTTTTAAGAGATTGCATCTTCAACCCAGATTTGGTTGAAGAATTGGTGTAATCGATTGCTTGTACACAAAGGTACTTTAATTCGGAGGACTTGAAACACAACACATTAGGTCAGTTACCATCCGACACCTAAGTCAACACAAATTGTGAGATCATTAAGAACTTAAATGTGAAAGTCAAAGCGTGTGATTAAATTACCCGTGGGGATAGAAATGTAGATAGAAATATAGGGCTGACTTTCATAGGTCGTACATGCTACCTCCACGTTACATGACCGTATGAGTTATCCAATCCCATCAGGTAACATTTGAGTTCATTCTCGATAGCCAAATAGTGAAGTTCGAAGGGGAAGGAATAGCCTAACCGACACGGTTGAGAGCTTATGGGTTCAGGAGATCTTGTCGCAATAATGTTTATAAACGACATGTACGGGATTTCAATATCGTATGAAAATATCATGTTTCATTCAGATTATTATGAAATATCCAGAGAACTAGTTACTATGTTTGGGAATCACATTTAGGACCATACATACAGTAATTTAAAAAAACCGTTTCTGGAAATATGAAGGGTAGCTTCATATTTGAAACCTATGCATAGTAATTTAAGCTGGCTTTCTTTTTAGCTTGAACTTGTATAATGCCTTCATTGAAATCTTCATGGTTCACCTGGAAAACCAATATTGTCAATAATTTATGCAAAATCCAAAAGATAAAAAGAAACTTGAAGTTATAATTGTCACACAAGAGCGTATTTATTTGTTTCTTTTTCAGTAAATCTTGCAAAAAGAGAATCTATTTTAAAAAGCGAGCTAAAGGAAATTCAGAAATATATTCACGAGATGATTTATGGAAAAATAAAAATTATACTGAAAAATAATGATGCACATTCCAGCACCAGGAAAAACACCAACTTATAGACCGTCATCAATTTACCCTTTAGTACACAATACATGATACAGGTGAGTTCAGCCCCCCAAACAAAAAAGTTATTTTTTTCCATTTTTTTCTAATATGTTTTTTTTTTAATGGGAAAAAAAATAATTTGGCTAGGGGGGAAAATTTTTGAGCTAGGGAGTTGCCTTTCTTCTGATGGCCTAAATATGACTAGGAAATAATATTAGGGATAATCACAAAAGCTACCCTGAGATATAACCTACAAAATTACAAATACCCCTTAACATTTGTTTCTTTTTTATGCACCCTCAACAAGGGGATACTTGTTAGATAAATACAAACCTGAAAGGGGTGTTTGTAACACCTTAGGGGGTATTTCTAATTTTGAAAGATAATTGTTTTTTTTTTTTAAATTAGGCTAAACCTCATGGTAGTAGTAATTTTTTATTAAGAATTTTGCCACCACCATTTACATTTTTATGATAAAAAAAAGTTTAAGAATCATATGATGTAATTTCTCTCTCCTTCCTCTGAATAGTGATCATGAGATACGAAATAGAGAAGTGAACAGTAAAACACCTCATAGTCATTCTGAAACTAGCCAGAGGGGGTATTTGATAGCAAAATATGCCCAGGTTTTAACATTCCTATTGCCTTTCTCATGACATTTATCTGCCCAACCTTGGCCTCCACTTGGCCCGACCACATTTTTCTGACTAAATTAGACTTCTGATCATTGAATTAGGAGTCTAAGACTTATCACACGGAATTAGATCTAAAATGTCCTCAAGGATCTCAACCAAATATGGGACAGCAAGGCGAAACAATTTCAAAGGCTAGACTAAAGTTCCAAATGTACTTTAGCATTTTAAATTCTTTGAAACAAAGGGAAGCATTTAAATTTCTCTAAAACACATTCCCATCACCCCTCCAATCAAACCAGTATAACAGACAAATTGAGATTTACATTTTTCCTCATCACAAGTTCACACCAAATGTGAAACCAAATGAAAATAATTCCATTCATTTCCAATACCAACTCCATTATAATCTCCACTCAAATCCATTCTCACATATGAAACACCACTTGTATTTTTGTTTTGACAATAAAGAATATTATGAACAAGCATATTGTTAAGAGAATAGTTACAGATCAGTAACCTGAAGAGAAACAAAAGAAAGAGAAAACAAAAACTGGAATAAAGAAACACTTTGTCAACTTTCATGGATTAGATAAACTTCATATTCTAGGCAACCATACAAACATGGGAAAAAAAAAACTCAATAAGTTGCAAGCAATTTATGTATCCAGGCAGAACAGAAGCACAAATGCATGTGGATACACGACACACACACACACACAAAGAGAGAGAGAGAGAGGAGAGAGACCTCAGTGGCATCGCGGCGAAGTGCTAACATGCCTGCTTCAACACAAACAGCTTTAAGTTGCGCCCCATTGAAGTCATCTGTTGAGCGAGCAAGCTCCTCAAAGTTGACATCTGGATGAACATTCATCTTTCTGGAGTGGATCTACAATAAAAGAAAACAATATTAAGGTACATGTACAAATAAAGGATCACATCAGTAAAACTTAGAAATGAAAACAGCCAGACTTCCAAACCAGCATGCCCATTAAATCCAAACTAAAACATCAAAAGCATATGAGTTCTCAACTAGAAGGTCTACCTGCAAAATTCGAGCCCTAGCTTCCTCAGTAGGATGTGGAAATTCAATTTTACGATCCAGCCGACCAGAACGCATTAAGGCAGGGTCTAAGATATCAGCTCGGTTTGTCGCTGCTATAACCTGAACATAGAAAGCTAGTGTCAAACACCAAAAGAGAATCATGAGTCCAAAGAACACAAGAAGTAAGCTAATTTTTGAAACTAAATGCAGATTTTTTGGGGTCGAATCAAAGACATCACAAAGACAGCATATGATACACATCCCCCATAAAAGGTCAAAAACAACAGCACAAACGTACAAGATGAACATCCAACCCAAAAAAAATAAGGTCATAACAACTCATGATAACATCAAAAGGATCTTCATGTCACAGAATACTAAGAATCATCATCCAAACAAGGAGTGGAGATATTTCTAAAAAAGATTGAACAAGAGAAGCAGATACAAACCTTAATCCGATCATCACTGCTAAAACCATCAAGTTGGTTTAGTAGTTCTAACATAGTCCTTTGCACCTCTCTATCCCCACTAACTTCACTGCATAATAGAAAACATCATTGCCTATCAGCATAGACATGGCACCATAGTTCTCAATACATATGCTTGTGAGTTACCCTATCCAAATCCTCAAGTACCACGAGATTCAGAAACTTGTATGGGCTTATAGAAAATCAACCAAACAGCAATTGAGAAGTAACTGCGCACCTATCAAAACGCTTTGTACCAATAGCATCAATTTCATCAATAAAAATGATGCAAGGGGATTTTTCTTTGGCAAGCAGGAAAGCATCGCGAACAAGTTTTGCCCCATCACCAATGAACATCTAAATACAAAATTTGATTGTTAGCATGAGATAACAATGGAAAAAGTAAAGCAATCAAAAATAAATAAATAACCGAGAGATTCATCATTCTACAAGCTCATGTTAGACCAGTATCAAAAGTAAATACTGCACATTGCAAGGATAATAATATTGACAAGAACTTCAACTGCAAAAGATGGTTCATGGATTTGAAACCATCCAAATGTGAGAGACTTAGCATGATTCAGATTATCTCGGTCCATAATTGAATACTAATGATTACTGGAAACCAAGCAACCGGCAAACTTGAATAAAAGCAAGTACATATCCAATCAAATCAAATTTGGAGGAAAAGTTTTCAGTTTTACTTTTGGCCTTTCAGGCGGATGTACTACTTCAGAAAATCTCCAATATCAGCTGAAATCAGCCCAAGTGCGAACAAATTTGGGGAAAGAAAAGGAAAATATTGAGATGGATAAAGAGAGTTCTAAAACACCCTGATTTAATTTGCCCTCTCCCCTTCTTTGCTCTCTGTCTCTCTGATCAACCACTGCCTGACGTGTATTTACTATCTTCGACCATCTTCACTCTCCTAAGCTGCCTCCTCCACTACACCCCAGTTTGGCACACTAACATCTACTAACGATTTATTTACCACCAATTTAGGTCGTAGACTGCAGCTCATCACTATTGAACCACATTCCCCTAACCTCGTTCTCTGCCATCTTCAGTATGCCCTTATGAGACTGCCAGATCGCAACCACGCTCTGACGACTAGGTGGTTAGAATTCTGATGCATTCGGAAAACTATACAAAAAGAAAATGGGGATAGGATGAGGAAAATAAAAAGAACGCAGACCCGACACCAGAATAAAGCAAAACCAATTGGATCAGATCATGATCAGGTTCTTTCTGTCCTCACCTAAAGTATGACTCCATCCCAATCTTCCACTGAATGAATAATACTACAGTAAAAGCTTAAGAAACCACTAAAGTCTTAACCATCAGACATTGTCAGAAGACTCAGAACCTGTAAAGCACTCTGCGCATCGACCATCCAAGATTCCAAACGCAACACCTAGTTGATCAATGCCTGATTCTCAAACAAGCACTCAGTTCAACAATAATATTCAGCTGAATATACAAAGTCGAATCTGGTGCTCTTTGGTTTAGAAATCAAAATCATTTACACTTATGATAACAATATACGCAACAATAGGAACTAACAATATGGATACCAAGAGCACAACATAGGACCTTGAAGATAAGATCATCACATTCCACCAGCTGAAGAAGGAAGTATTAGAATCATCAAGAAAAAACATTCACACCTGTACAAGCTGTGGACCTGCTAGCTTCAGAAAAGTAGCATTTGTTTGTGCTGCACATGCACGGGCCATTAGTGTTTTCCCCGTCCCAGGAGGACCATATAAAAGGACTCCCTTTGGTGGACGAATTCCTAATTTCTGAAATCTTTCTTGGTGTGTCATAGGCAATACAATTGCCTCAACCAATTCTTGAATCTGCAGCAATCATAAGAAAGTTGCAGAAAAAAAATATATGTATCAGAAAACATTGACAATGATTTTTGTTATTAATTGATCTAAAGAGGATTAACTTGCCTGTTTCTCCAGGCCTCCAATATCATTGTAGTCTTCAGTCGGTTTCTCATCAACCTCCATAGCCTTGACACGAGAGTCATACTCCGATGGCAAAGTATCCAAGATCAGATAACTGTCCTTGTTCACTCCAACCAGATCACCAGGCTTCAATTTATCAGGATCGACCAGACCAACTACAGGCAGGAAAATTGTCTGCCATTGACACATAATATATTAATGATTTTCTTTAAGAGGTGGGACAATATTCACAGGATCCACATGAGCAGAAATACAGTAGAAAGGCTTGATATCATCAAAGAAAACAATCTAGATCCTTATTACACATTCAGATTTCCACTTTGTACAGTCAAGAGACTGAGATTGCTTAATAAACTTTTCACATTCAAACTATCAATGTAAAATAGTGATATGAACCAAGGATAAATTTAGAGATAGAAAAACTTTTACGTATTTTTCAGTAACATTAATCAACAAATGGAAGGGGGAAGGAATCAAGACGCAAAGATGCTTCACAATATGTTCCCTTACCTGGCGTGTAGATGTTTTCAGCACAACACATTTACCCTTCCTTTGTGAATCAAGATCAATGTTTGCACCATCTTCTTCAGCCTCTTCCTCTGGATTCATTTCCAAAATCTGACAAAATAGATAACAGGAGCTGAGCCCACTATTTCCATGGATAACATGCTAACCAGTGTCTAAGGAAATTGAAGCTACCTTGAAATAATATTGTCACAACAACAACAAAATAACAAACTAAGCCTTAATCCCACTATGTGGGGTCGGCTATATGGATCATATCGTGCCATCGATTACGGTCATAAGCCTTATTTTCATTTATTTCTAGATATAACATGTCTTGTTTAATAGTTTCTTTCCAAGTCTTTTTAGGTCTTCTTTTGCCTCTTTTGATTTGTGTGAGTGATTCCCTACCTTCTACACGTCGCACATGTGCATCTAAAGGTTTCCAATAAACATATTCAAACCATCTTAATCATGTTTCTCTAATTTTCTCATCTATTGGTACTACTCCTACTTTGTTTCTAATGTGTTCATTTCTTATTCTATCTAATCTAGTGTGTCCCACATCCATCTTAACATTCTCATCTCTGCTACCCTCATTTTTTATTATCACAAATTGCATGAAAATTCATAGACCAGTGTACCTAAAGAAATTATAGCTAAATGACTCAACCGCAACCACCACGACACAGACCTCAAAACTCAAGACTGCTTAAATGATTATACAGACCACGAGGGGTAAATGATGCCAGTTATTTCTCCTGCCAAACAAAAGGTTGATTCCAATTCCATCTTATCAAAATAACCATCGGACATTTAAGTTGATTTGATCCTTACAAAAAAAAAAAAAAAAAAGCAGCATGAACGAATGATAATCCCTTAGCCACATATGTCGGGCGTGGGAGGAAGATCAGCAGAGAAAACTCATAAAGCGTGGATGCATCTATAAAAATAAATAATATGCATTTTAGATGTTAAGTTTTGTTTTTTACATGAAAATTTATTCACCGGTTGTTCTGTTCCAATTCCATTTTATTTAGTCAATGACAGACCAATCAGCTGCCATTAAGCCTTTCTCCAACTCTATGACCTATCCGTACTCATTCATATTTAGGATTTTAGAACGGAAGCACATAGCTGCTCGTATATCGGCATTCAGCAACATAATCTCACCAAAAAAGTAGTATAATTAATTTGCACAGAAGCACACTGAATCCTGTCATGATTGGAAATGTATAGATTGTCATCTCCCTTTTCAGATGAACTCTACAATAACTGGCTTTCCCAAGTCTTATCATGGTTGCACATCAAAACCCTAAACCCCTGGGCCACTGTCAAAGAACAGTCCTAATTCGTCGGAATTCCCTTCCTTCCCCCCCAAACAACCAACCAAAATCCCCTAAGCTTCAAAGTAAAAGCATAAAGCTAACCCTAAATGATAAATACCTCAACAATATTGCCGACCAAGTAAGGAAGCTGCTTGTTCAGCTTGATTTTTTCTTGATTCTCTTTTATCTTCTCCTTGAACGAATCTAACTCCAGGTTCGTTCTCTGCAACTCATCCTGCCAACAAAGGAAGAACAAAAAAAAAAAAAAAGAGTCATAATACAACCGCACGAAACTTACAGTTGAACCTCCTCTAACCAAATTAGCTCCAAATCACTGCGAAAATCTCCGCTTCTTAATCAATTCTCATACGCAAACAAAAAAAAAAAAAAATTGATAAACCACAAACCTTTAAGATTCGGATTTCGTTATCTAGAAGGCGAGAAGCCCGAAGGATGTCTTCGGTGCTCATCGACGAAAGCTGGTCGTCCTCGAAGTTGTCTTCCACCATCGGCGTCGCCATTCCGATCAACTGCGTGTGTGTGTGTGTGTGTGAGATAGAGAAGAATTCAAGTAGAATTGGTTAGGGCTTTTCCCATTTCGATGAACCGGCGATTCCTTATTTTCCTTTTTTTTCTTTTTCTAAATATAATCGTGCGGTCCAGATTTTGTACCGTTGACCATCAACGGTGAGCTGATATGACCGTTAGGAACCGGCGGTTCCACTTTTATTCTTTGGTTTTTTTAATTCTCTGAGGGTACAAACCTGACCGTTATGAAATTTTAAATTATATTTTTATTCTCTTCCCAAAAAAAAAAGATTTTTATTTTAAATTTTTATTTTTTTATTTTTTTTTATTTATTTAAGCCTATAAATACCCCAAAACCCCATCATTTTTTTTCCCACAAACCAAAAATCTCTCAGTTCTCAGCTCTAAACTTATATATTCCATCTCATAGCACCAATTTTTTTCAAAATAAATTTTATATAAAATATTTTTAAGTATTAATATTTAGTTAATTTCACATATTTATTTCATCTTCATTTTTGTCAATTACCAATGGCTGCTTCAAGTTCAAAGGGAAAGAAGGGCTCCTCCGAAACCCGACTTCAAATTTCGGCAAACTCGTCTTTTGCAAGTAACGATTCTAACTTATTTACATATTCTCATGGTAAGTGTATATATCATTTAGCTAAATTTGTTGCTGTTCAAAATCTCCCTCTTAACTTTGCTAATGGCTTCATGTTTGAAAAGTTTGCTCGTTCGTTAAATCCGCTAAACGTGTTCCAACCAGGACGCTCACACGCGCACTAAAAAAAATATATTCTAAACGGAAAAAAGATTTGATCAAATTTTTTGCCAATGAGAATAACAATGTTTCCTTATGTGTTGATATTTGGAGCGATTATTGGCAAAGAGGTTCATGTATGTCTATTACCTGTTATTGGATTGATAGTTCTTTGGTCGGGAAAAAGATTAATAGCATTTAAAGTGTTCGATGAAGTGCATACGGTTGAAAATATTTCTAAAATGATCTTATTAGTATTAGAGAAATACAAATTAACTAGTAAATTATTTTCAATATCATGTGACAATGCTATATTAGATATTGCTAGTATTGAAGATGTTTCACTTATATGCAAACCATTGATTGGAGGTAAATATTTTCATTTTAATTGTATATGTCATGTTTTAAATATGTGTGTAGAAGATGGATTAAGACATGTAGAACTTCAACTTAGGCCCATTAAGCAAGCAATTGGTTACTTGCAATCATATCCACTAGTTTTGAAACAATGGGCCAAATTTTGCAAGGCCCATGGTATGAAGCCCATAAGATTTCAATATCAATCGAGTTGGCAACTATCTCCCACCCTATTGAATTTAACATATTTATTATTACAAGAGTCTCTTGATTATAAAAATTTATTATGTAGATTTTTTATTCAAAATGGTAATAATGTGCATTTATTTGCAAACCATTATTGGGTACTATATGAAAAACTATGTAATATTTTAAAAACCTTTTATGATGTTTTTTTACAATTATCGGGAGTTTATTATCCAACTGCCAATTTAGTATTAATTAATTGTTGTGATGTTGTAGCAGTTTTAAATGAATATTGTGGTGATGAAGATTTAAAATATTGTGTGGAGGCAATGAAAAATAAATGGGAAAAATATTTTCTGAACATTCCAATAATTTATTTAGTTGCTACTGTTTTTGACCCTAGGATTAAATTAGATGGTTTACAAGATCTATTAACATTGTATTATGATTCTTTAATTCCTACTAAAGATGAACATTCTCCTAATCCCACATTTATTTTAAATAATGTTAGACAATATTTGAGTAGTTTTTACACTGAATATAAGTTAAAATATGGTAAAAACGTTACTCAAATTCAAACACAAAAAATTGAGAATAGTAGTAGTTCTAGGCTAACGAAAGCACGACTTTTAGTAAATGAACGGATAAAACGTATGAAACTATTCTCGAATCCCAATGAGGAACTTGAGTATTATCTTAACGTTGCTTTTGAGTTTGATGAGATGGATGATGTCGTAGAATTTGATATTCTGCAATGGTGGTCGCAAAAAACACAAGCTTTCCCGATTTTATCATTGATGGCGAAAGAGATTCTTGCTTGTTGTACCTCAACAATTGGTATGGAGGAAGTCTTTAACACGGGAGGTAACATATTGAGCGAAAGACAGTCAACCATGTTCCCCGATACTTTACAAGCTCAATTGTGTCTAGGTGATTGGATTAGGGCCGAAAAACGAATACAAAATGTTCGGGATTTGGATGAAGAGGAAGATGAATACATAGATACGGAATCAGAATCGGACGACAGCGAGTAAAGATGGGTAAGAAAGTAAGACGTAGATTTTGATTCCTCTATGCCTTAAAATGATACGTAGGGAACTTCAATTTAAGTGCAAACGCTTTTTTGATTTATTTAAATTTGTAGAGTTCATTTGTATTTATTTTAGGGATAATTACAAAACACCCCTGATGTTTGGACTAATTACAAAAAAAAAAAAACAAAGTTCTTTGAAAATTACAAAACCCCATTCCCGGTCCCTTAAATTTAAGAACAAACGAAATCTGAAGGGGTTTTTGTAATTTTAAAACATGTTTGGGTTTTTTTTGTAATTAACCCAGACCTCAGGGGTGTTTCTGTAATTATCCCTTTAATTTATTGTTTATTTCTAAACTGCTCAATGGAACTGGAACCAAAAGAAATAAAATTTCATGATGGTGCAAGAAATATCAACAAAAGGGTATTGCTGTAAATTGTTGGGTAGAAAAACCAAATCCAGTTTGTAGCAAAAAAAAAGAGCAGAGCCACAATTTGGCCACTCTGAACAAATTTATTTCACAACACCAAAGTTGTGAAAAAACAACTAATGAGTTTGTGTGGAAAAAGCAATAAGAATTTGCTTTTTTTTTTTTTCCAGTTAACTGACTAAGCTTTTGAATTTAGAAATGCAGTCTAATGCGCGTTTGAAATCACCTTCTTCCAAGGCGATGGTGAAACGGCAGTAACCCGGGATTCCAGTCCAGGAAGCACTGTTGATGCACAAACCGGTGGTCTTAAGCATGGCTTCTCTGATACTTGAGTCGTCGAGCTTAATTTCCTGAGCGGTGGTGGTGCCGTCGTTTATTTTGATGGTCTTCCCGAGATAAGCAGATGGCTTTGCTAAAATGGATACGCCCGCTTGAGCTTCAAACACCTCCCAACCACTAGTTTCCAGTGCCTGTATGTAAAGATCACCAGAAAATTCGCGATGAGAGTTACGTGTGCTAGAGAAAAAATCGATATATGTATGCATATGTTCATTTAAATAGAAAAGGAGGTGATTATAGTTAAATTCAATGCTTGTATTGGCCACATTTTCGGCATTTTATATAGGAATAATTATAAAAACTACCTTGAAGTTTGACCTAATTACAAAAAACCTCAATTATCTCTCAAAATTACAAATTCCCCTTAAGGTATTGCAAACACCCCCTTGAGGTTTGCATTGTCTTAACAAACTACCCCCCTTTGTCCCTTTGAGGAAGCAAAGGGGTTTTTTGTAATTTTAAGAGATACTTGGGGTTTTTTTGTAATTAGACCAAACCTCAAGGGTATTTTTGTAAATTAACATTTTCAAATAACATAACTAAGATGCATAGACTACCTGCTTCAATTTTTTATATCTACTTCCCAAGATTACTGTCTGCTCTGAAATAGCATTCAATAGATCCTCTCTTTTCTGCTCTCTAAGATCCAGCAATTTCTTGACCGTATACTTAGTAGTGCTGTGAGGTTTGCTCAATCCCGCAAAGCTATGGAATGTTTCTACCAGAGAAGGCTGGTCGATAAGCAGAAACCCGAATTTAATCCCACCCGTCAGCATCTTAAAGAATAATCCCCCAAGAAGAGAAACGCAAAAGGCCGACTTAGCAGAGGAAAGTTTCTCCAGAGTAGCTCCTAAATTCCACCCCTCAAAGCCCTTGGAATTAAATTCCACACCCGAAAATGAAGTATCAAGAATTACCCTAGCTCCAAACTTAGCACATACGGATAATAGTTTACTGATCTCTTCATTGCTGTATAGCAAGCCAGTTGGGTTGATAGTCGGGCCAGAAATATAGACCCATGGTTTGTTAATACTCTCGAGTGCACCTGTAAGTGTTTTCTCTGTCAACTTGTATCCTACTTCAGAACTGGTCGGAATTTTCACAATTTTCGCGTTCAAAAACTTTGCAGCAGATAGATAATTTCCATTTGTACCGGTTGGGAAGCACAGAGTACCACCCTCTTGGATGCAGCAGAGTACCAACTTACTGAAAAGTGACATTGTACAGTCTGCATATATGAATTCAGTGTTGCTGGCAGATGGAAAGCCATAACTGCTGCTAACCAATTGTCTAATGCCACATGTAACGCCGGTTTCGGACTCTGTTATGTTCTGCCTTGCGAAACTCTCAAGATGGAAGCCTTAACTGGTGTTGTTATGGGCAAGAAGCTTTGATCGACGTCCATATGTACCAGGGGAGATTCATCGGATTCATTTACTGCCAACTCAGCATGTTCAAGCATGGAGATCGTGGAACTGGAAAAGCCATTGACCTCAGAAGCTTTTGTCTTCGCACTATTTCTCTGGAGACGAAAAAATATTGCACGCAGTTAGATCATCCGGAAAAGTTTTAAGTATTTAGCAAATTTAAAATGGGGAAACTGAATTACATCTTAAGTTACTAGCATGAAGGATTTTATCAACATTATAGGATGATGACCATGCTAATAGTTCAAAAGTGCAAACGTTTCAAGTTATGATCATTAGAAAACCATGAATTAGGAGGAGGACGTAGGAATTTAAATTGCCTTTGATTCAGGTTTTTCACATAAACACATGCCTCAAGTAGCTATGATGAGCTTTACAATAAGGGAAATTACAAAAACTACCCCTGAGATTTAGCCTAATAATAAAAAGCTCCATTATCTTTCAAATTTATAAATACTCCCTTAAAGTGTTACAAATACCCCCTTGAGGTTTGTATTTACCTAACAAATACCCCTTCTTAAGAATGTAATTTGTAAAAGAGAAACAAATGTCAAAGAGGTATTTGAGGTATTTGTAATTTTGAAACATAACTGAGTTTTCTTGTAATTAGGCTAAACCTTAAAGATATTTTTGTAATTAACCCTAACAATAATGTGAAGACAAAACATGTCTCTTTGATAGTCTTCGATATTAATTCCATAAATTGTCTGCCTTTCCTGATCTCCCAGTAATGAGAATAATTTGCAAGAGCACCAACTATAAGTAATCTCGTGACAGACTAACCTGTGCGGGTGGATGTCGATCAGCAAGCTGAAAAGCTAGAAGCTCATGAAAAAGACAACCATAGTAGTACTGACTAATTATAGAAGTACTTCCTTGTAAAAGTTCCACTGTCTTGCATAGTGCTTTAAACATTGCCTTCTCCTCTGATATCACAAATGCCACTTCCAAATCTGAATAAACCTGAATCCCAAAGAAGAGTTATTAGACGAGCATCTAACTCAAGGATGAAATCACTAAGATTTTAAAAAGAAAAAAAGAAGTTAATCTGATAGCATCATTGGGAACTGAGCCGATTGTGATTATGTCATCACATATATACCTGATTTTTAAGCAAACCACATACAATAGCTGCATGTGAAGGAAGAGTATTCCCAGCAAGGTATTTAAAGACTCCATTGGAACTTGGAAGGCTAGAAAGCTCAAAGTGGTCTGATATATCTAATAACAATTGACATCCAATTTCTCTCGTGATATCTAAAAGATGCTCAAATGAGGAACTCGTGACCGATTCGAATTGTGCCATCCCAGTGACTACTACCTCTGGCTTCAATTTCTTGATCAGCTCTATCATCAAATCTGACTGTCGTGGCGCTTCAATGACTGTGATTGCTTCCTCCGAATGTTTTCCACTTTCTATCTTCTGCAAATGAAAATTAAGATGCCAAAAAGAATAATGTGCACCAGTCAACACCCAGAATTACTTGAAAATTTCTAAGTACTTTTTCCAAAGGCCCACAGATGAACCTCTAGCACGGGATGACCACAATAAATTCTAGCAAAGGATCATGATCTCTAAAGCCAAAACGAAAATTCCTCTCCCCACCCCCAAGGATAAAAAGAGATAAAAAGAATAATAATGATAATAATAATAACAAGGGTTAATTACAGAAAGTACCCTTCAGGTTTGACCTAATTACAAAAAAACTCAGTTAACTTTCAAAATTACAAAAAATATCCCCGAGGTTTAAATTGTCTAACATTTAAACCCATCATAAGCAAAATATTTCAAGATCCCTCTTCAAATTTATAAAAATATTGTAGTTTACCCCTTAATTTTAACATCGAATCAAACTTGTGGTACTTTTTGTAATTTTAAAAGTTAACTAGTTTTTTTGTAATTAGGTGAAACCTTAGGGGTACTTTTTGTAATTAGCCCCAATAACAATGATAATAATAATATAAAAGACAGAAGCAGAATTATCATCGTATATTATGCTCGACGCGCATGCATATATGGACTTTTAACATTAATTATTATTATTTTCATTATATCCAGAACTTAATTTAATGACCATAAAAGAAGGCAGCAAAAGTATGGCAGGAAAGGAGCATGCGTCAACCTATCTTTAGGATTCCAAAGATATGTGGATAACGCTAACGAAGCCCCACAAATATATAGGCAACAGCACGTACTAGAATAGCCAGTGTAGCATTATGAATCAGGCATAAGTAGATACTTGAGAACATCAAAGCTCAGAGGCAAGTATTGAAAGGCTAAATAGTCAATCTTTAACAATGAGAACAAAGGGGCTCTACAACTAGACCAGGATATAGGTTGACTTGTTAGTTAATCAACCACAATCACTGAAACTTGAAGTCTTGAGCATAATTGTTCTGGTGAAAACAATCTTATAGTAACATATATATCTATGATATGTAACTTGGTCATGCTTTAAAATAGACAAAGTGTTGTACAAATTAGCAAAACGAACATCTCTCAGCACATCGGAAACACAGCTTATGATCTGTCTAGATTCCAGATGAAGGGCTTGAAAGCATTGTTAGTATTGGAGTTTAAGACAGTGTAATGTTCACCTTTAAAAATGGATAGTTCAGATCTTTTTTGATAAGTCGAGGCCACAAACTTTTAAGACCCAAATTTAGTGACAGAAAAATCTAAGAAATGGGAAATTCACAGGGGAATGAACTACTTACTTCCCTTCATATATGAGCAAAGTACACTTCCTTCTCTTTCTTCACTTTTATCTTGTGTGCTGATTTTGTTTTAGTTTTTCTTTTAAACATGCACAACCTAATTTGCTTAGATGCTATTATAAATTTTTCAGATTTATAATCATATATTCACAACCTCACAAACTCAAAGGATGGGAAATGAAGCTGACTTCTCATGTAAGCTGTTACAATTTATAGAACCGAAGATCAAAATACAAAATGACTTCTACAATCACCATACCTCAATATTTAGGGATGTTAACCACTGCCTTGGTAAATGTCGAGACAATTGTTCATCAACAATGGCGAGGCGTGGAGACAACAGGCGTAAAGCGCTTTCTATAGCCACAGTCCTTGAAGGAAATACAACAACATTCTAGCCCCACAAAAAGACAAAGAAAAGAATGCAAATTAGATAACATAACTGATTTACATAGTATGGAAATTTGACTATCCAAGTGGAAGGAATAACAGGAACAGTTCAACTCAATATGAGAAAATGCTTTGTTGATAAGGCAGTTTGTGCCTATGATTGAACACAGATGCTTGGTAAACTCACTCATTAAAAGAAATGGTAAAGGCCAGACTAAACCGAAAAGCATCTTCCCAAAAATTATGTCAGATTAATCATCTAAATATGCATTCATGAGAAAGAATATGGCAGTCATCAGGGTGAAATATATAGCAAGAATAAAGTCTCAATGCTGTCATGAAGTCGTCGTAGGGAAAACAAAGCACAAATTAACTCTCAATGTTTTTTATGAAAAGTAACATCACTTTGCTTTACTTGAGAGAATAATATGAAACGATCATACTATCCGCACGAGAAAGAGCCTCCCTCACCTTCTCCACCCCTGCCCATTCCACCTGAAACAGGCAGAAGATGAAACATGGGGGGGGGGGGAGAAACATATCTATTTCCTTTCTTTCTTATATCAATCAAATTCATTGTAGACCATTGCAACACATTGCATCTGTTGAAAATAGAAGTCTCTACTTCTACCAATCTTTCATGAAGAGAATTTGTGTTACTGAAACCAAAAAAGCAGAGTGCTAAGAGTGCACCTCTGTGGGAATCACATATGATCACCAGATCTATTTCTTTTCTTATATCACTCAAATTCATTGTAGACCATTGTAACACATTGCATCTGTTGAAAATAGAAGTCTCTACTTCTACCAATCTTTCATGAAGAGAATTTGTGTTACTGAAACCAAAAATGCAGAGTGCTAAGAGTGCACCTCTGTGGGAATCACATATGATCACCAGATGGTCAAAATTTTAATGGAGTAATAAGAACCAGACCACCAGGGAAAGACTTTGACAAAGAACCTAGTAACCTACCAACATCCAGAGGAATAAGTAGACTAGCCTGTATGACATATTTTTATGATATTTTAAATTATCGTATATATGAAAATAATGTCATGGTCAACTAATAATAACTATTTCAATCCATTTTAAATCAAATATTACTCCCATGTTTAGCAGGAGAATTTTAGCATTTTATTTATTCAACTACAACCGAGAAGGTTAAATACTTTGTGTAAAGTTTTTTGTCTATACACATGCAAATGGGCAACTAAAACCATGCACAGAAGCACATGTTTTCAGCCCACAAACACATAACAGACACACAAAGATGAAAAATAGCAAGATACAGTTGAAGGAGAAAACTCTCACATCTGCAGTAAGTGGAACATGATGGTATGTTCTCATAAAGCCAGATATGAGACTACGAAATCGCCTGCTTCCAGCTGGTGGTTCATATGGGAAAAATGAAGTTTCTTTTAGAACATTCGCAAGATAAGCTAGGAATGGAATTTTCTCATCCGCAACTGAGTCATCTTCAAAGGACAAGTCCAACGAGCTGCTGATATCATGAAATCCATTTTTGAGAAACTCAAAAATCTTTTTTACCTGTCAGAACAGATGAATCAGTATTTCACTCATTTCCCCTAGAGAGCCTTATCCATTCTCACGTGGTTTATGTGTTTGTACTCACACAAGTGCATGGAGAAGTTTCTGTACCTGATTAGGTTGACGGAGTTGACAACTGTATACCGATAAAGCATGAGAAATACGACCACCAGCTTTGGCATATGCCCATGCTGTTCGGGCACAAATTGGTTGGTCTCCGACAAGCCCCATGAAGAACTCAAAACGGTGTGGACTATTCTTTTCAATTTCAACTAATGCTGAAATATCTGTGTCAGCAGCCTGCAACAAGAGATCTTTATAGAAGTACACTTCATTGGATATCATCAGAACAACAATAAAGTCAAAGTAGAACCTGAAGAACTTTAGTCTGCCAAAGCTTGTTAACACGCAGACCACGGCGTTCAAACAAACGTTTACATACGGCTTGTCCAGGACGGCCTCCCATATTAAAGATCATAATCCCCATAGATTTTATAACAGATATCCCCTCTTCAACAGCCCTCGCAATCAGTCCCAAGCCAAACTGGTCTTCAACAAAGCCCTAAGGAGAAGAAAATAAGTCAACAAAATAGTGGCAACAGCTTTTTCGCTGAAAGGTATAATATAATGTTTTCAACAACTGAATAAATGGATTGATTGTGTAGGCATTGCAAGGAGGATAAACTTAATGGTCTTTGACACCAAGTAAAAATTTCCAGCAAGAAGCATGAACGAGTACACTTTAGATAATACAATTAAGTAGCATGTTGCAAAGATGGGCTGGTTTTTTGGCCTGGAGGCATGGAAATTGTGCAGTCCATAATTCAATATACTGCAGCTATGTTTACTTGCAACTAGACAAAGGTGTCCTAGATGTAGATTCAATCTGAATTCCAACTTTGGTAATATTATCTTTTAATTCCTTTGAAAGTGCATAATAACTGAAATGCCAGCCACAGCAATCTTAAAGTGCAAATTTTCTTCATTGAAGATAGTTTTCCTTTTGGCAAGAACATAGAAATTGTATATCAAATGTTCCATCAGTAATTTGTTAGGTCCATTTAAATATACTCTGAAACTATAATCAAGGAAGAAAGAAAAAGTCCTATTGGCTATCAGTCATTCCAATATTTCAGAGAAGGGACCAGACACTAACTTTAAAAGAAAAAAAGAAGATAACTTATGTCAGAGTCCAGATATACCTAGGCTGCAAAATGCAGCGCTGCTTTTTACAATGTCATATACATATATCAAAAAATATTTACAATAAATAAGAAAATTGCAAATTTATATACTTCAGCGTGAAGCATTTAGATGCTAGTTAGCCAACTAAGCACCACATATACTGGAAAATAATGAAAGTTGAATAAGCATCCAACCTGGAGGGCACAATAGTTGCTCAAAGAATGTAAGAATTCTTCACTAGCATTTTCTGTAATCATTTTAGACATTGCATCCGGATTGGGGTTAAGAATCTGCATAACAAGAATTATCAGAATGTAGGAAGAACCTTTCCATAAAATTATTAAATAATCCCAAAACAAGCATATATAGCTTGACTTGCATTATGTGGTCATGGAAAGCATATTCACTTGCTAAAATTTGCATGAAGATTTCAGAAATTGATGAAATACCTGCGGTATGCATCCAACAATTCGCTCAAGTTCTATCTGGTTATCTCTGCAGTAAGATAGCAAATCAGATTCATGAAATTCAACCCTGTCCAGTAAAGTTTTCTTCTCCCCATCATAAATTGGTTGGCCGTTTTCATCCAAAGCATTCAAATAAAGATTTATCCAAGAAATCTTTACTGCTCTTGGGTTGATATCAAGCCCATATACCTGCATAGTTGTGTATGAGTGCATTAAGTAACCTTTTGTGACTGAATTTGTTGGTCTCTGATTGCAATAAGAAGTTCACAACAAGACATGATACTCAATGGAAAATAGAAGCAACAAAAAGAGGAAGTCATTAAATGGAGCAACCAATTGTAGGATTACCTTTAAGGGTGACCATTTCTCTGCAATTGCAATGGATATCCATCCATTTCCGCAACCAAGTTCAGCCACCGTCTTGTCTTTGAAAATAGAATCTGGATGTCTGTTAATTCCCTCATAGAATGTGAAGGACCAATCCTCTGGCATAAAGATACTGGGTATTACCATCATTGTGAGTTTCTTCCTCTTCTGGAACCCTGTAACAAGTGATAAAAACTGTGAAAAGCAAGTGCAGAAAAACAGAAACAGGGCAAAAATGTGTCTCAAACCAAATTCACGAACAAAAAAAGTGTGATTTAACCGATCAATTACAGTAAGAGAAACAAGAGAGCAAAAACTCAGTAGGAACAACCAAGTAGATGGAGATGTATTGGCTAACCTATCTGAATTTGGCAACAATGGAAAGACAAATCATAAATGAGAGAGACAGCTTAGGAACAAACTGGTCCTCGACATTGTTTAATTATGTCACCTAGTGTAAAAGGGAGAATCGAAATAGTCTTTTTCTTAATAATTCTCCAGTCCCACCCTGAAGAGCTTGAAAACTATCAAAAAGAGCTCTGTCAACCTCATCTGAAGAGGATCCTCACAAAGCCCAAACTGAGTTCCTAGCTCATGTGGAGCCAAAGCTGACTAAAGTTACAACATAACTCTGTTCATGGAACTACAGGGTATTACTTTAACTCGATAATTTATAATTATAAGACGTCCTGAATGTTAACAGGTTAATCCCTTAGAACATCTGCAGTAGAGTGTTCTATCTTTACTTTGGAGCAAAAACTTGGTCAATCTGCACCAAAGTCTGCGCTATCTCGAAGATGTGTGAACAGTTCTGCGCTTGTGAGAAATAACGCAATATTGTAGCTGCGCTAAAAATATTATTTCCTTTTTGTTTTAAATTAACGGTTTGTGTATTAAAATATGCACTACATTTTTAGTGAAGAATTTAGTGCAAAATGTTGGATATGTAGTGCATCTTCTGCAGTAAAAAAATGCTGTAGAATGTTGGAGATGGTTTTACATCAACTGATTGAAATCAATTTCTTGAAAGAATAATGAAAAGAACAAACCAGCACTAACAGTACTTGGTGCGATAATATAAAAATATTGAAAATGGAATCAAACTCTTCGCACTTTGTCTTAAGCAATTGTCTCATTCCGTATTGATCTCATGTAATCCACTACTAATCAGAAAACGAAAAAGAACAAATTTATCGGTGGGGTCAACATCTGTTAAATTTGAACAAACGCCTACATGCCCTACTCTCGTTTTCTGGAAGTACGCATATTCTCTTAACACTTCTTTCGAATCACTATCGTGTAAATCCAAAAAACAAATTCTCCGTCAAATCAAAATCACAAAGCCAAATCATCCACAAACACAGAAACATACACAATTATGCAAATGCATTTCTAGCATCGAAATGGCTAGCGCACCTTCGTATGGTTCGAGATATATGTCTTGAATTTGGAAATGGTAGGTCCCGAGGCAACTCTCGGAGGCTTCTTTGGATTCAAAGCGTTTGTGGAGCTCCGACAGGAAGATCCGGGCATCGGTTCGGGTCTTCGGGTCCTCCAGGCGCTCCAGGAGTGATCGGAGCGCACTGTAGGCTGCATCACCGGACTGTTCACACTGCTTCAAGAACTCCTCCATTGATCCAGACGGTCCCCTCGCTCCACCCATTTTAGTATTGGAAAACGCTCTAATGTGTGTTTGTGCGTGTGCAGAGACAGAGATAATAATGGCTTACAGTCTGAAATGAAGAAACGAACAAGGCAATGGTGTGTACCGAGCAGTGTATGTGTATATATATAAGCGACAATTAATATATATATAGGGGAGGATCAGAGTGAGGCCAGTATGTCTCAGGTTCACATGAATGTAATTAATCTCAACCATCACACTATTAATCAATGGGTATAATTTAATGGATAAAAATATATTAAAATATTAATTTAATCAATATAAGGGTGGTAGGGTAAAATAACATAACAAAGTTAGTTCTGAAAATGGAATCAAATCTCTTTCTCTCTCATACATAAATTCACGTCTAATATATCTCTCTCTCTCTCTCATCATTCCTCCATTAACGCAAATAAAATAAAAGAAAAGAACTAACGAAAAATTACGGTTCATGAAAATTCTGAGAGAAAAAACAAGAAAAATCGGTGCAATATTACGGAGAAATAACGAACAATGAGTTCGAAAACTAAATATGCAACTGAAAAACTCAAATATATATTCATTATCCAAAACTATCTATGTAAAAAAAACTAATATGTAGACAAGATATCCAACTATGCAAGACGTCATAAACTATGCAATAAAATCAAATAACTATGTATTATCTAGAAACTATGATCGTTGTGGAATAACTAAATATACGAGAACATTATGTAACATCCCATTTTTATAATTTTCAAAAGCAACATCTCATTTTCATAACTAAATATACATTATATTGAACCTATTTATGCGATTGTAGTAACTACATATGCGAGACGTTATATTCAATTATGTCTTGTTTTCGAAAAAGCAGTGCCAACAAAATAACTAAATATGCATTATTTGATGTCTAATTATGCAGGTAAAAAACTAACTATCTTTGTAAAATAAAAATATTTGGAAATAAAAGCAGTTAATAAATTCCGACAAAATCCGGTTGTGTCACTTTCAGCACATAAAATCCGCTAGGACCACTAATTTGAATTACAAAATTACAATCTTACCCTTAAAATCATCAAAAATTAGGAAATAATTAAAAAAACTGAATTAATCACATCCTTTCATTTTTTAAGATCAATGGGTAAGATGAGTTCACACTGTCTCACCTAGGGAGGGTGGTCTCATTTGAACCAAATCTTATATATATATATATATATATATATATATATATATATATATAGAGAGAGAGAGAGAGAGAGAGAGAGACTTTTTTTACTAGTAATTCTATAATTTAATGTTGATTAATATCATACCACAAAATAGTTTTCATTTTTTGGCATAAATAAATATGAGATAAACTGATAAAGCGCGATGAGAGTTAGAGAGCCAAAACGGCAGTCGGAGAACTGTCGGGTCGGCGTGAACCCACCCCGCCTAGGTAGGGGTGTGGGTTAAAGTATTTAGTAGTTTGAGGACGGGCCTAAACTGGCTAGCTAGCTCGCGCATGGAACTTGGTGGGAAGGCGGGCGCTTATCTCATTGAAATTAAAAATAAAAAGAAAAATTAGATAAAATAGACAAAAAAATAGTATAATTGATATTTTATATTTTTATCTCTTATAAAAGTGTATATAATATTTTTATAAAATATGTACTTGTTATCCATTAGTATATTTAATTCATTAAATTAATAATATGAATAAAAAAATATTTTTATTTTTTGGCTTATAGCCCGCCCAACCCTTGACCAAGGTTGGGTTGGGTGAGGTTTTCAAATGGCCCGCCCCGCCAAGTGGCGGGTTTTGGCGGGCCGCGGCTGGGCCACCCCGCCGGCCCATGTCAACAACTCTAACGAGAGTTATGAATAGTCGATAGTACCTATATCATATATTGCGTAGGCCATAGGGCAGTGCGTACCCAGGATTTGAGGCTTGGGCGAAACCTATTTGCGAAGAAAACTACAATAAAAATTTGACCATGTTTCTGGTAAGACGGTTGCTATATGGTTAGACGGATTGTATTTTAAATGTAAAAGTGATATTTTTAGTATAAAAAGTGATATTTTGTCTGAATACACTTAATTTATTTTTGTGTATTCATCATATAAGGTATCATTTTTTACACTAAAAGTATCACCCCTCGCACTGTGCAACCGTCTTACACAAATTTTTGCCTAAATTTTTTACGAACAAATGTATTTCCCTATTAATTTATATATATATATATATATATATATACACTAAATAACAACTTTTTTTAAAAGAAAAAATTGGAAATTTTTTGGGGCCCTTTGCCCCCTAAATCCGCCAGTGCCGAAGGTTCGAGGGAGAAGTGATTCCACTTATTTACATCCAGATCATTAATGTTCGTAATCCATATATGCAAGGAGATATTGCTTTTGCTAATTCGAATTGTGCAAAACACACTTATGGATAAGTTTTTTTTATGTCTCTTTCTTAAACAAACATACTCCTCTTTTTTCTGAAGATCGGCCGAGTAGAAGCACAAAAAAAAAATGAAAAAAAATGGCTTGTATGGATGTAATTTCAAGTTTAATTTCTAGTTTGTAGTGTTGGAAAATGAATTTTCAAATGTTATTGATTTTTGTGTGAGAATTGGGAATATATTTGGTTTGTTGTCTGAATTTCTGTTTGAAAATGAAAATATTTTTTGTTATAGTTTTTCAAATGTATTTTTGACATAAATTTGCGTGATTGTAGTGTATTTTTACCTAGATTTGCGTAATTGTGATGGAAATTTTTTTGGTTGTATTTTCAAAAGAATATTTTCCATAAAAAAGTGAAAACTGGAAATGACTTCATTTTTACTGAAAACTTTTTTTTTTTTTTGAAAACTTTTTAAACAAACATAAACTCATTTTTCGGAATAGTTGGAAAGTGGAAAGATGGTCTTGGAAACACAACCATACAAGGCCAAAGTATTTGGAAGAAGGAATAAATGAGAAGAAAAAAATGAAAGAGAATTGTAGAGTTATGTTAATTAAAAGAATATTGTTTATGCAATAATTACACAAAAATAATTATTGTAATTAACTTAAAATAAACCATTTAATATTTCAGTACTTTAATTATTATTAATTTAACAGTATTTCTATTTATAGAAATTGGGAAAATATTTATAAAAACTAATTTTGAATTAAATTTTAATAATCAATTTATTACATTTTTATTTTTAGTTTTTATAAATCTATTAACTATGAACAAAAATACCTTCAAACTTTAAGATTTATTACCATATATCTATATATATATGTGTATATATATATGAGATATAAATTTGCTATAATTATTTAAAGTATATATTAGATTTTTGTGCAATATTATCAAATACATTTATATTAATTTTTTTTGTTTTTAATTTTCTCGATAAAAGGGAATCAAATTGCCAGGTTGGATTTGTTCTTTTTTAATTTGTTCATATTAGTTGCAAACTCAAATTTATTTTCTTAAAATAATTTTTCCAAAGAAATTAAATGCCATTTGAGCTAGCAGGTAACATTGACCTACTGTAGCAAGTTATAGGACCAAAAATCCGGCATTTTTCACTTAAAAAACTGAATTCAAAATAAAAAACGAATTAGGACCAAATCTTCAAGTATATCAACTTCGAGGACTAAAAAAATAATTTTGCTATTATGATATTATGAATTGACGACGATCATATTGTTGCTTTCCTCGTAAATAATAGTGATATTGTTTATTTGTATAATCTATGTTTGTTTGATGGTACACCACTATTCATTTTTTAAATTTACGATAATTATTACTATTTTTATTTATTTGTTTTCTGCGTATTTGTGATTAGACTAATTGGAACAAATGGTTTATTATACAAAACAACAAATTCGATGTTTCGACCATCTAGCTCCAAACCATTGCACCAAATTTGGTGTAAAAACTACACCAAATTTGGTATTTTGATGTAATTTTTTGAAAATCATCTCCAACCCATCACACAAAATCTTACACCAAATGAAAATTTTAATCTTTCTTTTTCATTTTCTAGTAACCAAATTTTTTTATTTATACAATTATTTCATTTAATTATAGTTTATTATTTTTAATGTAATTAACTAAGAACTTACATATAATTTAATATAATTTAATTAATTATATTACAAAAATAAATATTAAAATTAATGTTAGTATTGTTTGATAAATGGTTTTATCATGATTTTGATGATTTGTTTTTATACCAAAACAATGCTTTTAAAGCTTGTCCAAATACTCCTAAATGATTTAAAATGATTTTAATATTTTCCGGAGTATTTCCTCCAAGTTTATTTTCAATAAAAATGGACAACACTTTTAATGATTTTATGTCAATGGGTTTTTACTCCTAAACAAGATTTCTAAATGTTGTCTAAATACTCCCGATTGGTTTAAAATGTTTTTACTAAATTTTTGAAGTATTTTTTGAGTTTTATTTTCGACAAAAATTGGACAACATTTAAATCTCATGGCCGGTGACCAGCCGCCTCTATAGGGCAACCCGTACTGAAGATGTTTTTGAAGCAGAAAATGAGACGGAAGGAAAACGGGGAAGGTCGGCCAAGTCGCTTCTGGCGTCGGCCGGTCCGATCGTCGCCTGGTGGGCCACGGTCGGCCGAGTACACCGCAAGTTAGCGTTGAAGCAGTTGATTTTTTCCAACAAAAAATGAATGAGGGGACCGGTTGAGACGAGGGATCGCCGGTCGAGATACACGTCGGCCGTCGTCGCCTGTTGAAATTTTCATAGTGTTATTAAAATCTCCTATTTAAATGCAAGGTCGCATCTATGCTTTGATGAAAAAAATATGACCGTTTGACAGACACATTTCCTTAAATTGTGGGATTGATTTCTAACAACTATATTCTTGATTTTAATTGTATTTTTCTGTAGATTTTCAATCCCCAAAGAGGAGCCTATGCTTGATCAATCATCTCCTATAAATAGAGAAAGTTTTGGAGCAACCAATACAACAATTGAGATACAACACAACAAGATACACTTCAAGCAAATATTTGTTCTTCATTGTTATTATTCTTGTTGTAATTTTGCCTAGCTTTTCACTTTCACATCCTTGAGGTCTAGGCTATTCTTGATTACACTTGCACTATTGTATTATCAATTATCGAGTTGTAATCTTGAATTTTTGGGTTATCATTCAACACAAGATATCCTTGTGAGTGTTCTTGTGGTAAGAGCACACTTGGGTGATCTAGGTGTTAGGTGTAAGAAGATTGTGGTAATCTTCTTGTTGAGGTGTTGAATAATTTGGTATTCTTCAAGGTTGAAGATTGTGGTAATCTTCACAAGGTGCCGTTGGAGATTGTGGTAATCTTCAAGAAGAGATTGTGGTAATCTTAAAGGTGGTGTTGAAGAAGAGTGTGGTGCTCTTCAAGGTGTTGTTGTAAGTTGGTGTTGTATTAATTTGTGGTAAATTAATAATTTTTTTTTTCTTTTTGAAATCCATCCCGGATATACTGGGGTGGTAGTAGATTAGGCCCTAGGTGGGTTGAACTACTATAAATCAACACGTGTTGTTTACTTTCCACACCTTTATTATTGTGTTTGAGCATTCGGTTAAAAAAAAGGGCGAAATCGAAAAGATGGAGATAATCTATTCACCCCCCCTTAGATTATCGTAGCCGCTTGGACTTACAAGTATCTCTTTTAATTTAATTATAATTATTTGTTATTTATTATTAGAAAATTTTAATTAATTATTAAAACCAAGTTATATAAATTAATTATATTTAAAATGAGGATACAATTGAAATTTAAATTTAAGTAAAAGATAATTGTAGGGCAAATAGGAGATATTGCATTACACCAAAGGTGTAATGGGTTGGAGGGAGTTATTTGCATATTTAGTGTGATAGTGTAGGATTTGAAGTTGGGTTGGAGATCCCTTAGACCATCTCCAACCCATTACACCTTTGGTGTAAAAACTACACCAAATTTGGTGTTTTGGTGTAATTTTGTCAAAACCATCTCCAACCCATTACACCAAATCTTACACCAAATGAATATTTTATTCTTTTTTCTTCATTTTATAGTAACAAAATCTATTTATTTATATAATTATTTTATTTACTTATATTTTTTTAAATAGTAATGTAATTAATTATAAATTTTCATTTAATTAATATTATATTAATTAGTTATATTACTAATATAAATATTAAAGTTAATATTATTATTTCTTATAATTTACATTATAATTATTTGTTATTTATTGATTTATAGAAAATATTAATTAATTATTAAAATCATGTTATATAAATTAATTATATGTAAAATGGGGATATAATTGGAATTTAATTTTGAGGTAAAAGGGAATTGGAGGGCAAATGTGTGATATTTGCATTACACCAAATTTGGTGTAAATGAATAGTATTACACCAAATTTGGTGTAATACTATTCACTACACCAAATTTGGTGTGAGGTTTAGAGTTGGGTTGGAGAAGGATTTTTGCATATTTGGTGTAATAAGGTGAGATTTGAAGTTGGGTTGGAGATGCCCTTACAAACAAGAGATGAGTGATTTATTCCAAATAGCTCCAAGTTCAAACTTTAAAAGTCTTTAAGGGCCTTTTTGTTGTCAGCTATAACTGTTTTGCATCAATTTTCTTTATTGTTCAGCAAAGATATTTTGGTGCATTTTTTATAAATTAAAAGGACTTTTTTTTGCGTGCTATGATGTCATTGAGCTCTGTGATTTCAATTTTACATTTTTCATTTTCAAACAGTAAAAATGTCAAATGTCAAGATGTTTTTTTTTCTTTTTCTGTCGTTTATTTCAGTTTGTCGATTGAAAATACCTAATAATTTTCAGTCTTAATTAATTTTTCTTCTTTTTTGAGTAATGTCCCGGAAGGATATGGTTAATGGGAATCGAACATCAGACTTTTGATTTTTGTCTAAAAGTCTTAGCCACAAATCACTATGTGATTCCCTGGCTTCAATCTTATTTTCTAATAAGCAACCGATAAATTAATCAAGATATAACGTTTTTGTGATTGGGGAGGAAACACTTCGACATCGCAGGTTCGAATTTGTGTGGTGACAGTTTTTTGCTAAAATATTGCAAGGGTCGTTGTTGGATTCGTGACCCATTGGTCCTCTCCCTTACAGGATTATCACTCGTGCGATATCCCGATTCTGTTCGTCGGTAAAAGGACCTCCAGACAGATCAGATTTCGCCTTCGGGACTTTCCCCTCATCAAAATAACGTTTTTATTTTCGTGAGATGAAAGTATGAGAAAATATTATATTTCTATATTTTCCAATGTATTGCATCAATCAATTCTTACATCAACAGAGCAAGTTGCAATAACCTACATGGCTACATCAACATCTATTTTCGTTTTGTCACATTTCCCTAACAGATAAAACTTTGTACCCAGAATTTATAACAAATTAATTATTTTTATTATATAAGTAACAGGGACAGAGCCCAAGGCACGCTACCCGACCCTTTTACAGTCTAAAAAAATTATTATATATATATATATATATATATTACTTTCTAAAGAGAAAAAATATTTTACAAAATTTAAATTTCTAGTTCCATACTTATAAAAATGTTGAAACATTCGATTCTCAAAATATTATAATCACATATTATATGAAACTTATGTGATGTAACGGTTGATGTGACGTTATTAATTGTAATCTTAATATTTCAGTTCATAAAATAGTATGATTGTTATTTTCCAACTCCCCAATAAGATCACTGTCTTGTCACCCGAAATCTATAGTACTAATTTTTTAATTAAATAATAATATTTTAATATCATTATTTTAATTAAGATAGTAACTTAAGAATGTCTAAGAATTTCTCCTCAAGAAAAAAAAAAAAAAGAATGTCTAAGAAAATATAAACAACAAATGTTGGGGCATGTGGAATATTCTTTCTGAAGTTCGTTTATTGGGTTTTAAAAATTCACAATTCTGTCGCAAAATTTGGATTCCCTTCTGTTTATTTTTTCCCAATAAATTTTAAAAACAAAGAGGTGTTCATTATTTTTCTTAGAAATTATATTATGGATAATATAGTATTTAACAAATTTGAATATTGTATTTGAAGATGTGAATGAATATCTAGTTTAAACTTTTTGTTGTTGCATGTTGCCCCTTTTCGTTATGATGGTAAGTTCGATCTACTAATTGGGTATTTCAATTTCTATTGGGATCTTTATATGTGTATAATTATGACATATGTTTATGTGTATTTTTAAAAAATAGAAAATAAAATTTGGACACATGTAAGCATTCTAATTGAGTTGTGTCTTCTCAATTAGGTAGCTCTAATTACCCAGCAGCGTTATGACCCTAAACTTTTAGTATTAATAAAGGCGTGAGGTCTTGTCTCACTAAAATGCAACATGGTCTCTTTCTTGAGCCATGGACCTATGAACCGACCCGTCCGGTGATAGGGAAGGCTGACTTGAGATAGGAGGGAGAGTCGTTGATATTTCGACAATGAAGTACAACTCCTCCTTCAGATGATTACACTTGACGCAACTAGAATCTAACACGTGACAAAAAAACATATAATTACATTGTTACAAAGATCAAAGTCAAATTGTAACTATTCAATCTTTCACTTTTACCTTCTCTTTATTCTTGTATGTTATTTATCATACCTCTAAACTCTACCGACTTAAGAGCGTGAATATCTTGGCAGGGACCACCCGCGACTAGCCTAACGTGTGTTTCTCTTTTCATGATCCCAGATTTGAACCCTATTACCCGAAGATAATCACTGGTCTAAATCAAGTATGCATAATGCTCAAAAACTATTTTTCACCCATAATATTTTTTTAAAACACCATAATTATATTTTCTTCTAATTTTAGTTTAATAAACCTCCCGCTCTCACTAAAGTGATATATAATTAAATTTTAAAATATATGTTACCATTATAATTCCCATTAGAATAAAAATACTCAAATATAGTAAATATATTGATCTAACGAGTGCATATTCTATCTACGTGTTGTACTTTTAAACGAACTAACTGTAATATTCCCGATCCAGTGGATATATTATATACTTCTTTTTTAGATGACCAAGAACACCATTATTGTAATATGACCTACAAATTATTTATCATGTGATATAATATTAATTGCTTTTTATTTTGGTCTTTTTAATAATAAAGGATAAATTTTATGTTGACCTTATTAATAGTAAATGACAAATTTTATTTTTGACGTTTCCAATAGTAAGTGTCATATTGATGCCTATAAATATGACTTATTTCTCGATCACATTTGAAAAACACACAAAAACTCATAAAATTTCCATATTTTTCCTAAATTCTTGCAATTTAGTTTTTGATGATAATTTTCAGGCATAATTTTCAGTTCGTCGGAATAGGTAATTCGATCTTCTCGTCTTATCTTAAGAAACAGATTTCCAGAATAGGAGACAAATATGTTTTAAGGATAGTGTATTGAACACACAATTTGAGTTATTTTTATTTTGCTTTCTTTCCTAATTTTACCAATTTGGATTTTTTCGATATATATAAATTGTACTAATAGAAATACTACTATTTTTCTACATTCGATTAGATATAAATCCTTTGTATTTTGATTATTTTATGTCTCTCTGAATTTGATTTGAGCTTTCGTCGAGTCAACTCAGCTCACCTAACCACTTGTTGTGACTGTTCATTCAAGAGTAGTTACACATTCATATCGGAGACTAACTAAAGGAGCAAAATAATATATTGAAAGACTTGGACAAAAAAAGAAAAAAAAAAAAAAGATGTAGCGACTTTAAACATGAGCAATTATTATCTGCATTAGCGTTAATTAAGTACATAAATATTCAGCAATCATGACTACTTTTTTTCCTTAATTTTTTGTTATTCATCAATTATTATTATTAGCCCACCTAACCACCACAAACAATTGTGGGGTGGAGGTTAGTGGTTTAAATCATCTTTCCATCAAATTATTTCGCCGGGCGTATATGCGGTAGTGAAGATTTGGTGGGAACTCATCTTGAATAAGCATCTGTGTGGGTTCGATTCGGGGAGAGATAGTTATTAGTAAATTGGGGGTCGAACATAATTGTTCTCTTTCGCAGGAGGATTTGGTTGTACGTCGTGACGGACCGTCGAGAATCTTTGGATAGTGCGTGCATATCCGCGGTTTCTTGGTAAGCAATGATAAGGAGGGATGTTGTTGTCTCGGGCGTAAGTTCAGAAAGTTTCAATTATTAAAAAAAATCAAATAAATAAATATACTTAAAAGTGAGAATAGAGTATCATGGGTAGCCCTTTGCATCATTTCTTCCACATTCCCACACCTCACTTTTTTAGCATGTTTAACTTGGGACCAATTTTCTTAAGCACTTTCTAATTTTTTTAATAGCTGAATTTAAGGGCCAGTTCTTGTTAAATTGATTATAGTAATATGATTTTTAATATACTACTTTTGAAAAACTAATTGTATCAAATTATGTTTGGCCAAAAATAATTCCATTATTCTATAGTTTGGATAAAACTACTTACTGTTGTGTCTGAAAATAATTTCGAAAATGATTCAAACAAATACATTTTGGAAATTGATTTTAGTTTATTTTGACCAATATTCTTACAAATTATAGTTGGGGCTTTATATTAAGTTTAGTAATTTTAACTATATTGAAAGGAACAAAACCCTATTATATTTAAACGGAAATTCTAATTCAAACACATGTAATATGTTTCTTTTTAAAAAAACGTGGCCTAGAAGCATTACTCAATAGTCAATTCCCATGTTGCTTTCTACATCTAATAATTGCTTTTCGAACGCGCATGTTCTATAAAGTTCGTACGTTCCTTAATTAATATTATTGTTGTTAACTTGTTATTTATTATTATTATTATTATTATTATTATTATTATTATTATTATTATATTTCGAATAAATATTATAATTTATACGAAACCCTTGAGAGGTGTTTGGCTAAGCTTATTTAAAAGGTCTTATAAGTTCCTGCATTTATATAAGTTATTTTTAGAGCTTATAAGATGTTAAATCTTATTTTAAAAACAAGTTGTTGAAGTGTTTGGATAAAATAAGATGGTGTAGCTTTTATGATGTTAGTAATGACCATTTTGTAATTAAAATAGTCAAAATTAAAGGAGGTTGTTGAAATAAGATCTTATTTTGAAAAAAGTTGAGGTTCCCCTTTTTTTTTTTAAAACAACTTATAAGATGTTTGAGCTTATAAGCTCACCCAAACACTGAGAGCTTTTGATAGCTTAATTAGCCTTGGTAGGATGAAGCTAGCTTAATAATTATTGCCAAGTATTTATTGCAAAAGCGTGAAAGAAATACGATGTAGTGAGGTTTTTGACACTCGGTTTTCAACGTTAAATGGGATTATTTTAACATCAAAATGAATTTCATTTATCGAATATTCTTATAACTAATAAAAATATAATCTTAAATTGATCACATAAAACAATGTTGTTGATGAACCTAAACATATCTAATAGATCCATAGAATCGAGAATTACAATTAGGTGCACAGAATAAAATATGTACCAATAGAATTGGTTTCACTTCTATCACTAGTCGTCGATGATGATTCATTTGAATATTATGAATAAAGAAACTTACGATTTAAGACTGTCATACAAAATAATCACATGGAGGGAGACAAATATAATGACAAACTTATTTACTGAATAAAACTGGGAAAATAATCACATGGAGGAGACAAATACTCCCACTAAAGGAGACTAAAAATATGAAAACCACTTCTCCCATCGAGGATGTCGATGGGAGAATGAAGAAAAAAAGCGGAAGAAGGAGAAGAAGAAGGGTAAGACAACTAGAGGTGTCAAAACAATTTGGTCCAGTGATAAGGCCCGACTAGGCTACAAATGGAAGGAACTAGACATATTTGGCCCAAAAACCTGATCGGACAAGTGAGCCTGGTATTTTCAAAGCATGAGTCGAGTTTAGACACCAAGTAGTGGCTCGAAAGAATTATGGCCTAGTCTGGCCGACACATTTGATACCTCTAAAAACAACTAGAGTTTGAGAAAATTAGACAGATAACTATGCTTTGATTGCTTGTGTTTTTATTTCCATAAATTTCATATTTGAGAGAAAATTTTGTGGAATGTGTGATTGTATGTGGAAAAAATATTTTTTTTTATGAAGAAAAACTCATTTTTCTCCAAAATTAACTCACTTTCTTTCTCATTCACACTCTCAATATTCAACTATATTAATCATTCTTCTCCCCATCCTATTCATATAAAAAATTGACAATTTCTTTTATTTATCATCGTTTTTATTATTTTTCTATTAATCTTGATAAGAAAAGATATAAAATGACATTCATATTGACTATTTTTTGTTTAGTTTTTTGTTTTTTATTATATTTTATTGCACTACTTTCCACATTATTATTTTCACAAAATTTCATAAACAATCAACATCTCTAAAAAATTTCCACCATATCGATACAATTATTATTTTTCTCTACACATCCAACCTTTCACTTTTAATTTTTTTCGTCACTATTCACACAAAAAATGAAAGTAAAAGTATGAAAGTACGATAAGTCACAACATTTAGAGTTTGAAATAGTAGAACACTTGGATACTTTAGTGGAAAATAGATACATGCAAAAAGTTGTAAAATTCTAAATAAAATAAGAAATTCAAAATATTGAGATTAGGAGATGTTTCCTTACTATATGATGACACAAATCTCTACTACTGTAATATAAAGTTGGTCTCGAATTAAGGGGTATTAATAGTTGTGTATATGAGGAATATAATTCGGTATTACATGGTGTGTGAATTAATAGGGTTTCATAAGTGTATTCGCTGGACTATTGTTTTGGGCCTCTTAGACTTAGTTTGGGGCCTTGCAAGAAATTATGTTTATAAGATATCCATTTAAATCACAATCGAGCTGACTTTGTTTTTTGAGGAATTGTTTTTTAATAAGTACAACCATTAGCTAATTTAACAACCCGTTATAATTTTTAAACTGTTATAGAATGAACCAATTTAAGAACACATGAAAACTAATATTTATAGAATTATCAAAGCAAAATAATAGAGAGAGAAAAATATAGAGAGAATATAAATCTTGCAATTCTCTTAATCTTTTTGGTGTATTTTACAATGACAATCTCAAGCCTATTTATAGGCACAATTCCACCATAAAATGTCAAATTGATAATGGTTTAGGTAACTAATGGTGTATTTGGTATGGTGGATTAGTTAGACATCCACATCTTGAAATTATATTATAACACTCATGGATGTCTCTTTCTTTGGATGAGTATCGCCGTTAAAAACCTTGTTTTGGAAAAACCACGATGGGATAAAAACCCACGAAAGGGAAAAAGAGTCAGTGCACAATATATTTGCTCCCGAAACGAAGAATATTAGTTGTATAATTGATCCATCAATCTTCCTTCGTATGTGCTCTCTCATTAGATCGATGCCGTAAACCAATTTTTCAAATGTAGGCGTTGGTAATGATTTTGTAAATAAATCGGCAAGATTGTGACATGAGCGAATTTGTTGAATATCTACCTCTCCACTTTTCTCGGAGTTCATGTGTGTGGAAAAACTTTGGTGAAATATGCTTGGTCCGATCGCTTTTATGTAACCACCTCTCACTTGTGCTATACATCTTTGCATTATCCTCATAAATAATAGTAGGAGTGTCAGAATCGGTTTCGATTGACAAGCATTTCGTATATGAGCTATAATCGATCTTAACCAAACGCATTCTTTACCGACCGTGAAGAGCAATAATTTGAGAATGATTGGAAGAAGTAGCAACTAATGTTTGTTTGGTAGATCTCCATGATATAGTTTGTATCATTATAGCAAAATACATAACCAGATTGAGATCGAGCTTTGTGTGGATCGGATCTATACCCAAAGATCAAAGATAACCCACTAACCTAGAATTAGTGGTTTTCTTGGAGTAGAACAATCCCAAATCTGTAGTACCACCGAGATATCAAAAGATGTGTTTAATACCATTCCGTGTCTTGAGTTGGCTCGAGCTATATCGCGCAAAGTAGATTAACAAAAAAAGAAATATCGGTCGAGTACATTGTGCGGATACATTAATGCTCCAATGGCATTAAGGTAAGGCGCCAGGACCCAAAGTCTCTTCACAGATTCTTTTGGTCGAAATGGATCTTTCTCGGGATCTAAAGCAAGCACAACCATAGGAGTACTCAAGGGATGAGCCTTGTCCATATTAAATCGTTTGAGTATCCGTTTAGTGTAAGCGTGATTGATGGACAAGTATCCCATTATCTTTATGCTCTAACTTTCAAGACCAAGACAAAGTTTAGTTTTTCCAAGGTCTTTCACCTCAAACTCTTTCTTTAGATATTCATTGAAACATTGGATAATTCTTCGGGGTGCTAATCAAATTCATGTCATCGACATAAACAACAATGATAGTAAATCCGGTATCTGATCTTTTGATAAAAACACATGGGCAAATTGTATCATTTTTGTAACCTTCCTTAGAAAGGTATTCATTAAGTTTATGATACCACATGTGACCGGATTGCTTCAATCCATACAACGATCTTTGTAATTTGATCGAGTATAATTCACGGGGAGTGTCTGACTTTGACATTTTATATCCATCGGGAATTTTCATATAAATATCAGAATCTAATGAACCATATAGATATGCCGTCACTACGTCCATTAGACGCATGTCCAGATTCTCGTGGACAACCATACTTATAAGAAAACGAAATGTGATTGTATCCATCACAGGTGAATATGTTTCATCATAATCTATCCCAGGTCTCTGGGAGAATCCTTGAGCCACGAGTCGTGCTTTATCTCACGACTTCATTTTTCTCGTTTCTCTTCCGAACAAATACCCATTTGTACCCAATGGGCTTTACATTATTTGGAGTTTCGCAATTTGTCCAAATACATTTCGTTTTTCTAGAGAAGCTAATTGATTTTATTCTTCTCCCACATAGGCCAATCAGGCCTCTGACGACATTCCATTATCGAATGTGGTTCATTATCATAATCATCATTTATAATTTCTTGAGCAACCGAGAATGCAAATTTATCATCAATAATTATTTCATTTCGATCCCATATTTCATTACAATAGTTCATGGGATTCTCGGTGCTATCAGAATTTTGTATATTTTCCGAGGTGTTAGGTTAAATGATTTATCCGGAACATGCTCATTATTATCAACTCTCCTTTCTTTTTCGGGAACAATATCTTTTAAGCCGATAGGTCTACCACGTTTTTTGTCGTGGGATATCATCATTCATTTGCTTATTTTCATGCGGGACAATAATCCTGGCTGGAGCATTTGCAACCGGAATATGAGACTTCGTGACTTTACTAGCATCATTAAATGCATCAGGAAGTCTATTAGCAATATTTTGCAAATGAATAATTCTATTCACCTCACTTTCACATTCAGAAGTACGTGGATCTAAATGTGATAAACTTTGTTCATTCCAGGAGATACTCTCAACTGGTTTTTGTTTATCTAAAACATCTTTATCATTTCCCATCGATGGAAAATTTGTCTCATCAAAGTGACAATCCACAAACCTAGCGGTAAATAAATCTCCGTCATCGGTTCTAAACCGAACAATTGATGGAGAATCAAATCCAACATATATACCAAGTCTCACGTTGTGGACCCATTTTTGTCCTTTGAGGAGGTGGAATCGGCACCTGAATAGCACACCCAAAAGTGCGTAGGTGTGAAATATTTGGCTCAAAACCAAGAGTTAATTGCATTGGGGAGTGCATATGATAAGTAGTGGGGCGTAATCTAATAAGTGCTGATGCATGTAATACTGCATGACCCCATGCTACACTAGTGAGCTTTGATCTCATTAATAATGTACGAGCAACGATGTGAACTCGTTTAATCAATGATTACGCCAATCCATTTTGAGTATGAACATGTGCTATTGGGTGTTCAACATTAATTCCCGATCTTTGCGCAATATTCATCAAAACTTTTTGATGTAAATTCTCCGGTATTATCCATTCTTATATTCTTAATAGGATAATCAGGAAAATGTGCTCGGAGTTTAATAATTTGCGCTAATAATCGAGCAAATGCAACATTTCTAGTAGATAATAGGCATACGTGTGACCATCTACACGATGCATCTATAATGACCATGAAATATCTAAATGGTCCACTTGCGGGATGTATTGGTCCACAAATATCACCATGAATACGTTGTAAAAATGATGGTGATTCATAACCAACCTTTTCCATGGAAGGTTTAGTAATAAATTTTCCTTGTGAACACGATTCGCATGAGAAATAATCTTTGGACATTAGCATCTTCGTGCCTTTTAATGGATGTCCATTAGTGTGTTCAACAATCCTACGCATCATAGTTGTTCCTGGGTGTCTGGCGATCATGCCATAACCCAAATATATCAGGATTCACCGAACTTCCAAGGCATGGTGCATATGATTCAAAAGCTTTAATTTGGACACAATACAATCCAGAAGTTGTTGCTTCAAATTTCTCATGGGCAATTCTTTTTCCCATTTTATAGGATGTGATACATAGACACTCTTTATTATTTTCATTTAGTGTCTCCAAGTGATAACCATTATCACGCACATCCTTAAAACTTAGTAGATTTCTTTTTGATCTACTAGATAACAATGCATTCTCAATATTCAATATTGTACCATTAGGACAACACCAGATTGCATTCCGAGAGCCATCAATAATCTCAACGGGACCAGATATAGTTGTAACTTGTGCCTTGCACAATTTCACACTCGAGAAATATACTTTATTTATTAATATTGAGTGCGTTGTTGCACTATCAAGTAGACAATAGTCTCTTTTCTCGGTGTTTCCCATGTGTACCTGTTATAATTATTATTGAATTAATATATAAGATTATTAAAAACTTTATAAAAATATCAGTGCATAACAAAAATTTAAATAAAGGATTTTATTCGACAACATAGTCATACATATTCATCTAATTATTACAGCATGCTAAGATAAATTGCTATGGCTAACAGGGGAAGAATTAAGACAAGAAGATCAATAAAAATCCAAAATTCTCCGTGTATATTCTCCAACAAAAAGCGAGGATTGTGTATATGAAGACCAATGTAATGATAAATACTAACATTAAGTTAACCATTTTTTGGAGTGAAAGAAATGTGGAGTTTTAGAAAGATGATAGAATATGTGTGAGTTTGTTGAATGAAATGTTGGTATATTTATAGATAAAATTATTGTTCATAGCCGTTGATATAGCGTTGGAGGGGAAAAATTAATGTGAAATTTTTGAATGTAAACTTTGTGAATAGTGTGGTAGAAATTTGATGAGTTTTCATGATAAAAAAATATTAGATACAAACATTTATTATTTCATAAAAACTTAAAGCGGGAATATATCACCCAGGACAAATTCAAACATGGGTACAACCATATAAACTCAATCTTGGTAATATTCCCTCCGAGAGAGATCATATACTATATCGGTTTATTTTAACCATTCGGCACCTTGTGCCTCGTAAACAGATCTTCCGGGAAATCTAACATTTTGAGTGATTTCCAATCGTGAGGATTTTGATTATATACAATTTCAGATGTATAGGCCTCATTAGCATTAAATGGCTCTTACGCGCCGATGGTATGTGTTTGAACACTTTTTGCCTTTATTTTTCTTTGATTCTGGTATAGCTTTACCGGATGTCGGGCGATTCGACATGTTTTGGCCCAATGTCTGTCATCCCACATACGTGGCAAAGATCATCACCAGATCTTTCCATATGTATTTTTCTTTATCACGATTTGGTGATTTTGATGCCCTGTTTGGCATTATAATTATTTTGGCGGGAATAATGATAATTGTCTTGATTATAATAATTTCGACCGCCACTATCAAATCTGTGGGTATTTTCATGTGGACCACCACGTCCACGACCCTGCGCCACCACGCCAGTGTCTATATCCACGGCCTCTAAATCGGCCCCCCCTCTCTACCGGAGTTAGCATGTCTTGGTGCACTACATTAGAGGAGGAAGGTCGCAAATCGTGATTTCTCAACAAAGAATTCATTGGTTTTTCGGTAGTGAGAAGAACCGAAATTAATTGAGAATATGTTTTAAATCGGCGTTGTTATATCTTTGTTGTTGTAGCACAATATTTGATTTATGCATAGTGGAGAATGTTTTCTCCAATTTATCATATTCGAGACAACTTAGTCCCACAAAGAGCCAATCGAGACTCAATTTTAAATAATGCCGAATTATAGTTTCCAGAACGGACTTAAAGTCCTACAACCTTAGATGTTGCCAATCATATTGTGCTTGAGGAGTATTATCGCTCGGTGTGATCAAACCTTTCTTTGAGCTTTTGCCATAGCTCGGAAAGACATCTTTCAATTTGTATATATTCATTTTTTAAATCATCGGATAAATGATGACGAATAAATATCATTCGTTCACCTCATCTTTCACAACGGCCTCCTCGATTTTCTGACCTTCAAGGTTTTGCGGATCTTGACCCTGAAGGTGCAATTTAATATCCGACACCATGATAAATAATTTTCACCGGTGGTGTCGAGGATCCGGAATTTTTGCTTTTCAATTCCTAGCCATTTTTCTACAAAGAAAATAAAATAAATTAGTACACAGAAATTCAAACTTGAAATATACAAACCTTTTCTCGAGCAATAACTCGTGATGATAACGTGTTATAGAATGAACCAATTTAAGAACACATGAAAACTAATATTTATAGAATTATCAAAGCAAAATAATAGAGAGAGAAAAATATAGAGAGAATATAAATCTTGCAATTCTCTTAATCTTTTTGGTGTATTTTACAATGACAATCTCAAGCCTATTTATAGGCACAATTCCACCATAAAATGTCAAATTGATAATGGTTTAGGTAACTAATGGTGTATTTGGTATGGTGGATTAGTTAGACATCCACATCTTGAAATTATATTATAACATAAACCACATGTTATCTAGCGCTCATTCAAATATTTGACTTTTCCATATGTTATTTGGAACCAAGTGACCATATTTATATGGATTGGAAATATAGTTATTTAAGATAAAATACTTTATAGAGGTGGATATAATTTTTTTTTTTTGTTCTTAGTTATGATTTTTCAAGCATTAACAGATATACAATTAAAAGCAACTAAGAAAATAAGTAGATAATACGTTAAACACTCCATCGATATTAAATTTATTCTTTCTAATTTGTTTAAAAAAAACTTGGTTTTCTAAAATATTTTTTTTCAATATTATTATCTCAATTATAATAATGTGAAATTATAATTTTATATTATTATTTTCTGAAAAATAAAATAAAAATATACACGATAATAACAAGAACTTCTATCCGAAAACTAAATAAAGAGAAGCAACTTTTGACATTTCCATCTATCGACTATCCCCAACATATACTCACATTTTCCTTTTTTTTTAAGTACAATTACAAGATCCTGATAGGGGTGGGACGGGTGAAATTTGATTCCGCGTGATAGTGCGGGTTAAATCTTCAAACCAACGAAATTCACAATCAATTCCACTCACATTTTCCTTTTTAAATGTCCTAAAAATATAAACTTTATTTTATAGATAAAATATTTTTTCCAAAGGCAAAAAAAAAAATTGGTTTAGAATCTTATGAAGTGTCCTAAAATCTAAATAGGCTAGATTGAAGACAATGATTAGAATTGCCAAATGGGCCGAGTCGGACTGTGCTGATGCTTACCCATCCAAAGAGAAAAATTGGACCGGATAAGACTGGAATTTTGGAGCCCAAGTCTAGCCTATACTTTAAAATCACACGTAAAACATATCCAGTCTTTTAGACCAATGAATCAGACCAAATAGGCACGATCGCCTAAGAAAATACAGTCCACTTCCGTCTTTTCATCAGACAATATTTTATCTATTATTATAATTATTAGGGATAATTACAAAAGACCCCTAAGGTTTAGGCAAATTACACACAAAAACCCAAATATATTTTAAAATGACAAAAAAAACCCAGATTTGATTATTAAATGTAATTATTTCTAGAATTATCATAGGGTTCAGGGTTGTTTGAAATATTTTTTTTTCATGAAGAAAAAAATATAAGATAAATCAAACTTCGATGGAATTTTTACAATTTTTAAAAATATGTGGGTTTTTTTTAATTAGCCCGGACCTCATATTTTTTCTTTGTGTGTAATTATCCCTTATTATTATATACCTAATCGACTAGTCCTCGTACTCGATCTCTCTCGTAGTATACAATTGTTTTTCTCTCTGGTAAAAGTACTAAGCGCTGAAAACGAAGCAAATCAGGAAAGTGAGGGTTTCTCTCTTTTTCAGGTACCACCTCCTTCTTATGTATATTTGCACTTCGCCTTTTTTTTTCTTCTGTGTCAATTGTGCGGTCATGATCGCATGGTGTGGATTTTGAATTGGGAATTGTGGAAATAATCGATCGCGATTCATTCGTGGATCATACCTGTTTGTTCCGTTAAGTTTGCCTGAATTGGCTTCATTCCGATTGCCCAGATGAGAATTAATCATAATTCCGACCTATGTGATTACTTTTTTTTCGGTTCTGTTTACGTTTACGGATGATTTTTTGTGGTATCTGGAAATAATAAACTAGGTTCCAATTCGGATTATTCAAGATGCGAAAACCACCCTGGGACGTGCAATTGACTGAATTTTCAATGACCCAGAAGAATTGTTATCATTTTTTTTTTTTTTTTGTGATTATTGTTTTTTTTCTTCTTTTCAATTCGCTATGGTTCAATTGACACGATTGGGTTCTAATTCTTGTAAGAATACTTCGTTTGGGCAAAGTGTTTATCAGTCTTGCTTTCTGATCATTGTTCACTTTTTTAACTGAGAATCTGAGGTATTTTTTTTATTTACTGTTTGTTTACGTGATGTTAAATCCAGTTTCAGGTCAAATTTTTGCAACTTAGTTATTCTTTGGACTGTTTTATATATTTGATCCCTCCTTCCTTCATAGGGGTGATCACTTGTTAGGTATCACATGATCATTATGAAACTGAATGGATAAATTTGAGAGAAAAATACTAATTCTATTTCACAAGAATAGATTTATAGGGATATTTACAAACTCACAAAAAACTCTCACTCAATCTCTCAAGGATTGATTTGATCACTCTCAAGGATCTCTCTGCTCTCTATGATACTTCCACTTACAAGGGATGATTATAACTGAAGAACTATGCGCCTATTTGTAGATGGATGTGTGAGGAATATGTGGTTGAAGTTTCAAAAATGGTGGGTTTGTTGGGAAGCTTCACACTTAAGTTTGTCAAATCTGGCAACCATGTCTTCAAAGTTGGTGGCTTCTAGATGAAGAAGGATATGGCTGGAAGACTAATTGAATTATTCAATTATCCCCCTTCAGCCATATCCTGAACAAGCATCTTTGCTCTGTCTCTACATAACTCAAGCTTTTCTCGTGTAACCGCCTTCGTCAACATGTCTGATGGATTAACATGCGGATCTTAACGAGTTTCAATTGTTGTCGTTCTATTGTCTCGCGTATCCAATGATATCGAATATCAATATGTTTTGTACGGGAATGATACATAGAGTTTTTACCCAAATCTAGAGCACTCCGACTGTCACAATGCACCTTGTAATCTTTTTGCTTGATTCCAAGTTTTTGGAGATAACGTTTTAGCCATAACATTTCTTTATCAGCTTCAGCGGCAACAATATACTTTGCTTCTGTTGTGGATAAAGCAACACACTTCTGCAGTATTGACTGCCATGAAACAGCTCCCCTGCGAAAGTGTAGAGAAATCCTGAAGTAGATTTTCTACTATCAAGATCTCCTGTCATATCTGCATCTGTATAGCCGTCCAAGACTGGATCAGCTCCCCCGTAACAAAGACATATTTTTGACATACCCTTCATGTACCTGAGAATCCATTTCACTGCCTCCCAATGCTCTTTTTCCAGGTTTAGAGAGAAAACGACTCATTGTTCACACTGCGTAAACAATATCTGGTCTTGTTTGTACACACCATTGCATACATTAGACTTCCAACTGCTGAAGAATATGGTACCGATGACATTTCCCCGATCTCTTCTTTGGATGAGGGGCATGCACTATTGCTCAACTTGAAGTGGTTGGCTAGTGGAATGCTAACTCGTTTGGCGCTATTCATATTGAACCTCTCAAGCACCCGTTCAATATACTTCTCCTGAGATAGCCATAACCTTCGGTTCTTTTTTGTCTCAAACTATCCGCATTCCCAAAATCTAAGTCTTTCATGTCGAAAGGACTTTGAAAGTTTCTTCTTGGACTAATATTCGTTGCATCTTTTCCTCGATCGAATATAAAGCAAGTGTGAAGAGCAACAAAATTTCCGTATGAAAACTTTTGATTGTAAACACACTCATCTGCATTAGTCTTCTTGTAGCCTTGACTCACCATACACGAGTCAAATTTTGTGTACCACTGCCTTGGTGCCCGCTTCAGACCATACAAGCTCTTCTTGAGCTTGCAACGATTATCACTTGAAATCTCAAAACCCTCGTTGTTCCATGTAGATCTCTTCTTTTAGATCTCCATGAAGAAACATTGTCTTCACATCCATTTGTTCAAGCTCAGTTCATACTTGCTGCTAAACCAAGAATAACTCTAATTGATGTCATCTTGACTACTGGTGAAAAAATCTCATCAAAGTCTATTCTCTTTTTCTGGTGGAATCTTTCTTTAGCTTGAACACCCATTTGTTTCTCAGTGCCTTCTTCCTTTTTGGAAGTTCTACGATCTCGTAAGTATGATTCTTCTGCAGAGATTCTATTTCATCCTGCATTTCTTGTGAAGACACAGAAAAAGGAATCTCTGTAGCCAATCTCATAAGGCAATGCATGATGAAATGGAATTTCTGCAGAAGAATCATACTTATGAGATCGTAGAATTTCTAAAAGGGAAGAATCGCACCGAGAAACAAACGGGTGTTCAAGCTAAAGAAAGATTCCAACGTAAAAGGAATCGACTTTGATGGGATTTTTTTCACCGATGAGTCAAGATGACATCAATTAGAGTTATTCTGGTTTAGCGGTTAAAGATGAACTTGGAGCTTGAACAAATGGGTGTGAAGACAACATTTCTTCAATAGAGATCTAAAAGAAGAGATCTACATGGAATATCAAGAAGGTTTTGAGATTTCAAGTGATATTTCGTTTGCAAGCTCAAGAAGAGCTTGTATGGTCCGAAGCGTGGCACGCGCAAAGCGATGTACACAAAATTTGACTCGTGTATGGTGAGTCAAGATGCTCAAGAAGACTAATGCAGACGAGTGTGTTTACAATCAAAAGTTTTCAGACGGAAATTTTGTTGCTCTTCTACTATACTTAGACGATATTCGATCGTGGGAAAAGATGCAACAAAGATTAGTCAGCTGAAGAAAGAACTTTCAAAGTCCTTTGACATGAAAGACTTAGGACCGGCTCAACAGATTTGGGAATGCAGATAGTTTGAGACAGAAAAAACCGAAGGTTATGGCTATCTCAGGTGAACGGGTGCTTGAGAGGTTCAACATGAATAGCGCCAAACGAGTTAAGAGCATTGGGAGGCAGTGAAATGGATTCTCAGGTACTTGAAGGGTACGTAAAAATTATGTCTTTGTTCTGGGGAGATCGATCTTGGAAGACTATACAGATCGAGAGATATGACATGAGATCTTGATAGTAGAAAATCTACTTTAGGATTTCTCTACACTTTCGCAGGGGAGTGTTTCATGGCGGACAAGATCGTTAGAGCGTGTTGTTTTATCCACAACAGAAGCAAATTATATTGCTACCGCTGAAGCTGGTAAAGAAATGTTGTGGCTAAAACGTTATTTCCAATAACTTGGAATCAAACAAAAGGATTCTGCGACCTGCTTCAATATTCTTATTGAATTTTTCCGAGAAAGCCATTTAATCTGGAGGTGTAGGTAAATATCCTTAGTTGGCTCCAAATAGAATGAATTTTGAATCTGCAAGGTACATTGTGACAGTCAGAGTGCTCTCGATTTGAGCAAGAACTCCATGTACCATTCCCGGACAAAACATATTGACATTAGATATCATTGGATACGCGAGATAATAGAACGACAACAGTTGGAATTCGTTAAGATCCACACAAAGGAGAATCCATCAGATATGTTGAGGAAGGTGGTTACACGAGAAAAAGTTGAGTTATGCAAAGACATAACAGGAATGCTTGTTACAGATATGGCTGGAAGGGGAGAATTGAAGAATCAATTCATCCAGTCATATCCTTCCCCATCTAGAAGCTACCAACTTTGAAGACATGGTTGCCAAGTTAGACAAGCTAAGTGTGAAGCTTCCCAACAAGCTCACCGTTGTTGAAACTTCAACCACATATCCCTCCCACATCCATCTATAAATAGGTGCATGGTTCTTCAGTTATAATCATCCATTGTAAGTGAAATATCACAGAGAGTAGAGAGATCCTTGAGAGTGATCAAATTCAATCCTTGAGAGATCGAGTGAATTTTTGAGAGTTTGTAAATCTCCCTATAAATCTATTCGTGTGAGAAATAGAATTGGTATTTTTCTCTCAAATTCATCCATTTAGTTTCATAATTTAGTTTCATAATGATCCTGGGATACCAAACAGTGCATTCGGCATTTGGTTATACCGTATCGAACCAAATTGAAATTTTGATTATCTAAATTTTGTACCAAATTTTCGGTTGGGTTTCGGAGTTACCTTATTTTTTTGGGAAATTTTAATGAATGACCCTTTCAAATGGCTCAAATACATTTAAGCCTTACTTATTCAAAAAGAACTTTAATGGCCTATGTATTATGTATATACGTAAAATACCCCTATCGTTTGAACAACTTCGATCGACCGAACCCAATAGTTTAAACTACCAGGTCGGGTCGTTCGAACTACTGTTTCTAATAGTTTCGAACGACCATGAACTTTTCTCCCAATAGTTCTAAATGACCATGAATTACCCTCCTAGTAGTTCTAAACGACCATGAACTACCCTCCTAGTAGTTCCAAACTACCATGAATTACCCATGGTAGTTTAGAACTACCCTTCCAGTAGTTCGAACTATCATGTCTGTAGTTTCGACAACAAAAACACATACAAAAAAAAAAACATTAAACACACCTAAAAACACACACATGCAGAAACACATGTATACAAAGAAAGAACACACACATACAAACAAACACACACGCGCAAAAACACACACACACTTACAAATACAGGCACCAAAAAAGATTGGAGAATAGAAGAAAAACATACCATAGAGAGAGAGAGTTTTGAATTGGAGAATTGGGGGAATTTTTGAGTTTGAAATGAAATGAAAACACATTCATTTTCAAAAGGAGAACTAAAGGGGTATATGTGGAAGTTTACAAAAAGTTGAAGTCAAAGGCCATATTTGATATATATCACTATTTTTTTCATTAATTTCAATTTGGTTATGGTAAAACCAGAACAAGTGTATCTTTTCGTTATAATTCTTCATCATGCCAAGATTGTTAAATTGTGCACGGGTTACCTTTAGTTTTATAAGTCGAAACAAATTTTAGTCATGATCTCCATCAACATCAACTGACTATTAATTGATAAACAATGGAAATAAGAACAATATGAATCAATAGTTACCTGATTTGATTCGGTACTGTAAACTGAATCCAAATACTGAACTTTCTAAAAAGGAATGAAAACGACATGAGAAGTTTGGTTTGTTTCTGTTTGTACTGAAATTTTGGTTTCAGTTCAATATTTTCCAGGTAAACCGAAGTGTTTACAACCCTATTCCTTTGCTTAATTGTGCCATTGTTTGATTTACAAAAGTTGTACCTTGTTTTGTCCCTTTCGAGTAATGTACAATAGGTCAGTTTATGGCGAAAAACGAAAATGAGATAATTGAGAAGCCAAATAAAATGCATTTATCGTCGTGTTTCTGTTCTTTTTGCTTGGTTATGTGGCGGTCTTGGAACACCAAATGCACCCAGCGCCCAGAGGACCCATGTTTGTTTTATATTGGACGATGTTTTTATTTCTCCATTCTGGAATCAATTTCGGGGTTGCAGATTTTTAACACCCAAGTGGCATAAACACTTATCGGCATTTTATGTGGTTTGCTCTTGCTTTTGTCCAAATTGCCATCGCTTTCAGCTCTGCTTATTTCAAGCTAATCTTTCGTGCATTATGCATCAATATTTACTGGATGTTGAGCTACTTGAGGATCTAATTTCATGCTGGAACGAAAACATTGCCAAGCCTATTTCTAAAATTCAATGATTTCGAATCATTTGCTCTGTTTTGATGCAGACGTCTGCATAGGCTGTAGAATGGTGCTGGGAGCTGCAAAACACGGAGTGAACACGTTATGTTTAGTGGGGACAACTTGATAGCTGAACAGCAATGTGTTGATACTGAAGCATCTACGTCAGATTTTCCATTACTTAAGTTGCCTGTCCCCATAATACACGATATTCTTTCCAGGCTTCCGGTGACGACCATACTCCGATGTAGATGTGTTTCCAAGTCATTTCTTAAACTACTCAAGGATCCTTATTTCTCCAAAATACATCTTGCTAGAGCACCTACCTTAACCACCACTCTAATTCTTCAAGAAAACTTGGGCAAATCGGGATCTCTTCACTTTGTTCCGTTTAATCTTAGTGAATCTACTCTACCTTCCTGCAGCAGTGATGATCAAAATATTCAATCCTATGATTCCATCAGTGGGCTACCTTCGTTAACTAAACTAAATGCCGAATTGGGTTTTGTTACGCAAAGGCTTTCTCTGGTTGGTTCATGTAATGGACTGCTATGTTTGTTTTTCAATTCATCGCCTTTAGAAAGGCCTTTCTATAGTATTTGCAACCCTATACTTGGTGAATGTATAAAGCTTCCTCGATTAGCTACAGTAGCTCCATTTCATATGTATTCCAACCATTCGGGATTTGGTTATTGTCCAAGGATGAAGCAGTACAAGGTTATCAGTTTCATGTATCTGACGTCTTTTAACTCGTTTAACTCCATAGACTCAAAAAGAATGGTCGCCCACGTACATACACTCGGTTCAGATTCATGGAGAAGGATTGAGAACACCCCGTGTCCAAAACTAAATTCATTTGATCCTTTCTTGAATGGTGCTCTTCATTGGATAACCGACAGCGACAGACCGTCTGAGCTTATAACCTCATTCGACTTGGAAGAGGAAAAGTTCGAGAATGTCCCGCCACCACCTCACTTCAATTTACGGTATGTGAATAACGTTTCTTGGATAAACATTGGGGTCCTAAGAGGTTGCCTTTGCATTTGCTACATTTATGAGGACGTCGAGTTTGTGGTATGGGTAATGAAAGAATACGGAGGCAAAGAATCATGGACGAAAGAATTCAGCATCGACATGAAATTCTATTGTAAGTTGCGAGTTGAGGATCTCCATCGGCCTATTAAGTTTTTCGGCAATGGGGATCTGTGGTTTATATCTAGTTCTGATTCTCTTGTGTCTTTTAGTCCTCAGAAAAGAACGTTTAAGGAATTGAGGTCGATCGGGCCTTGGAGGATCGAGGTTACTGCACACGATTTGAGCTTCGTATCCCTCAAGGATGTCATGGGGGAGAAAAGATGGAAAGTGAAGAATTTAGAAATTGGAAAACCAAATTTCATATTTGATATATAGCATTTTATGCAAAAAAAATTACAACTTTATATTATTGGTTTTTCAACTTCTCCATTCTACTGTGTAGATGGCAATAAGTTTGGTATAAATTGAGTGACTTAAGAAACATAAGCCGAAAGGTCTTTGTATAGTTAAATTTTCTGTTCTTTTGTTGGTCTTAGTTAAAGTGTTTTCTGGTATTAGTAAACTTTAGGAACTCTTATTATATGGCTTAAATAATAGAAGAAATGCAGTGATTTATTATGTCTTTTACTGAAAACTACAATGATTGTCTAGTTGTTTCATGACAGATTGAAGTTTGAATGCATTTAGGCTTTAGGATTGATGTGCTTATTTTCTCTCTTAAAATAAGGGATAATTACAAAAACTACCCTAGAGGTTATGCCTAATTCCAAAATATTCCAGTTATCTTTCAAAATTAAAAATATCCCTTTGAGGTTTGTATTTACCTAGCAAATACTTCATTTTGAGGGGTGCAATTGTAAACTAAAAATAAATGAGGGTATTTGTAATTTTAAAAGATATAATTGGATTTTTTTGTAATTTGGTTAAACTTTTTGTAATTAATGTTTAAAATAATAGTGTTGCATATGACACTCCGATTGAAAGCTATGCAATATTTGAACGATTTACATTGTCATGTAAAACTTTTTTGAGTAGACCATGCAGCCATGGGCGTAGCCAGAATTTTGAGTCAGTGCGGTCAAATATTTTTTCATTTTAACGGGGCGAGTGTCGAGCCAAGATTTTAATAAATAGAAAATAAAATACATTGCAATAAAAAAAAGCATATTTAAAAGTTGTACCTTACAACAATTCTTTCCGGGTTTTCATATTGTGAAACCGCTTTACAATGATATCATTATCAAGTTTGTGACATATATCTTTTTCTACATCACTTTGAGTGTGGTCCAGCCCAAAACTTAACAAGGCCTATTTAAATTTTTTTGGGCTAAATAATTGATTTTAGTTTGGCCCAAAATTTCAGTGCGGCCCAATGACCGCACTGGGCCTTAATAAGCTACTCATTATTGCAGCCATGTCCAAAGGTCTTTGGGCCAGGTTGGGTATAATAAATTCTCCCATGCTGGGATTTTAGGTTGGGTATGGATACGGTAAAAATCCTACTCATTATTGCCCTCAAACAGGGTTGGCGAGAGTAGTCACCGAGGGCGGCCTAATACCCCTGAATGACCTCAATTTTACATAAGTCTTTATATATATCTGATTATACATATTTTATTAAGTTATTTTTTTACGGGGGCAAAAAAAAAAAAAAAAAATACATAGTACTCGATTATTGAGGATTACTTTCTCCTGAACTTAATACAACACACAGTCAACTGGTTATTACATCATAATCAAACCCGATGGTGCTTTCAAGGTACAAACAAAGAAAAAATTTGGGAAAATAATTTATTTGGTCCTGTAACTTGGACTATTTTGAGATTTAGTCCTCTAAGTAGTCACATTTAAATTTCAGTCCAATATTTTTAAAAGATTTGGACATTTAGTACTATTTTGACAGAAATCATGTAATTTTATTGGAAATTGCTGACCCTGGCCGATCAGGTGCAAACACGTCAAAAAAAAATTAGGGATTTTGGTGTTCGGCACACAAATTGCCACCAAAACATTAAAATTCCTAAAATTTATGTGTTCATTTATGGTGATCTGACGTTTTAATTTTGTGCTAAATCACAAAAATTCCCAATTTTCTTAAACACGTTAACACCAATATGTTCTAATTAGCAATTATCGTAAAATTACAAAAAATCGGTGAAAATCGGACTAAATTGATAATTGAATCTAAAATCATTGGCACTTGAGAAAGGGAATGATTATTGTAGAAATCTTGACTTATAAATTGATAATTGATGATTGATAAACCATATTGACAACATAAGGGATAACTAGATTCATCATACCTCTAGAATTCATAGTGCCCGCCCAGTTCTCCTTTCTCGCTGTCAGGTTTGCAGGCAGTCGCCCGCCCGTATTATCCCTTTTTTTTTTTTAAATTTCAATTTAATCAAACATTCAAAATCACACACAAATTAATTTACACAAAAATCACACCAAAATTCAAATAAATACACACCAAACTAAAAGAAAATAAAATCACACAAAATTCGATCACACGAAAATCACTTGGGTTGCCTCCCAAGAAGCGCTAAATTTATAGTCGTTAAGGACTCAACTATTCGGACTCAAGAAATTTCATCACCAAGTGGAAGATTTAAAACCTTTTTGCTTCGTTCCCAAAATAATGTTTCAATCTTTGTCCGTTTACTTGGAACGAATTCCCATCGTTTCTCTTAACTCGGCGGCACCATATGGAAACACACGTTCAACCACAAACGGTCCCGACCATCGTGATTTGAGTTTACGGGAAGAGTTTCAATCGAGAGTTGAACAATAACACTTGTTGGTAGGGTAAGAATTCACGTCGCAAAATCATTTGATCATGCCATTTTTTCGTTTTTTCCTTATACATTTTGGCATTTTCATATGATTCTCGTTAAATTCTTCCATTTCGTTTAATTGAAGTAATCGGTTTTCGGCCTCTTTCAAGTTAAAATTCAATTTTTAATTGCCCAATAAGCTCGATGCTCAAGTTCAACCGGCAAATGACACGCTTTACCAAACACCAATCGATATGGTGACATACCAATGGGTGTTTTATAAGCCGTGCGATAAGCCCACAAAGCATCATCAAGCTTTTGTGCCCAATCTTTTCGATTAAAACTCACCGTTTTTTCAAGAATTTGTTTCACTTCACGATTGGAAATTTCGGCTTGACCATTAGATTGAGGATGGTAACCAAGCGCAATCTTATGACGCACACCAAATTTAGCAAGAAGGTTGTTAAATAATTTATTACAAAAATGCGTACCTTCATCACTTATAATAGCTCGAGGAGTACCGAACCGAGTGAAAATATGCTTGTGCAAGAATTTGAGTACTACCTTAGCATCATTTGTTGGTGTAGCAATCGCCTCAACCCACTTGGAGACATAATCAACCGCAAGCAAAATGTACAAATTTCCATAGGACGCGGGAAATGGTCCCATAAAGTCAATACCCCATACATCGAACAATTCCACATCCATTATGTTTGTCAAAAGAAGCTCATGACGCCGTGAAATATTACCAACCCTTTGGCATCGATCATAAGTTTTCACAAAGGCATAACAATCCTTGAATAATGTTGGCCAATAAAAACCAGATTGTAGTACCTTTGCGGTCGGTTCGGGTTGGCGAAATGTCCCCATAAGATGATGAATGGCAATGTTGAAGAATCTCTCCAATTTCTTCCTTAGGAACACAACGGCGAATGATAGAATCCGCGCATCTCTTGAACGAGAACGGATCATCCCACAAATAAGACTTGACATCATGTAAGAATTTTTCTTTTGGTGTGAAGTCAAGTCCGGTGGCAAAACTCCTCCATGAGGTAATTAACAAAATCTGCGTACCAAGGTAATGATGTCTCAAGACGCATAATTTGTTCATCGGAAATGATTCTTTTATTGGACTCTCAATCACCTCGTAAGGTTGCTCGGCGGGATAGATGACCGCAACCCCATTCTCGCTTCCTTTTTATCTCGAATATCAATATCAAATTCTTGCAAAGAGCAAAATCCATCGAATTAATCGAGGTTTTGCATCCTTTTGGAGAAAAGATATCGGATTGCCGCATGATCCGTGTAAACAATCACCTTTGTACCCACCAAGTATGCTCGAATTTATCAAATGCAAAAACTACCGCCAACATCTCTTTTTACGTGGTGGTGTAGTTTTGTTGGGCGTTGTCCATGGTCCTACTTGCATAGTAAATAGCTTTAAAAATTCTGTCTCGCCTTTGACCGAGAACGACACCCACTGCATAATCACTTGCATCGCACATGAGCTCAAATGGTTGAGTCCAATCCGCACTATCATAATCGGAGTGAAATGAGTGCCTTTTTTATCTGTTCAAATGCCTGCAAACACAACTCATCAAAGCAAAAGATAGCATCTTTTTCAAGGAGATTACAAAGTGGTTTAACAATATTTGAAAAATCTTTTATGAATCTCCTATAAAATCCTCGCATGCCCTAAAAAGCTTCTTATGCCTTTCACATTTGAAGGTGGGGTAGCTTTTCAATAGCCACAACCTTCGCCTGTCAACTTCTAAACCTCGTACAAGAAATACGATATCCAAGTACAATCCCTTCTTTGACCATAAAGTGACATTTTTCCCAATTAAGTACAAGATTAGTTTCTCACAACGTTGCAAAACCATAGATAAGTTATGCAAACAATGGTCAAAAGAAGTACCAAAAAGCAGAAAAAAATCGTCCATAAAAATTTCCATGATTTCCTCAACCATACCATGAAAAATCGCCATCATACACCTAAAAAAGTAGCGGTGCATTACATAATCCAAATGGCATCCTGCGAAATGCAAAAGTACCATATGGACATGTAAAAGTAGTCTTTTCTTGATCTTCGGGGCAATGACGATTTGATTGTATCACGAATAGCCATCAAGAAAACAATAATATTCGTGAACGCCAACTGTCCAACATTTGATCAATAAGGGGAGGGAAAATGATCTTTACGAGTAGCTTTATTCAATTTTCTATAGTCAATAATACATACTCGCCATCCTGTGAGTTCGTGTAGAAATTAATTCATTGTTATCATTTTTCAATCATTGTCATACCTCCTTTTTAGGGACAACCTGCATCTAGGACTCACCCATGCACTATCGTAAATGGCATAAATTATACCGCTTTAGCCACTTTAAAACCTCATTTCTCACAACTTCTTTCATTGCGGGATTAAGTCGTCTTTGGTGTTCAATAGATGGTTTATAAGATTCTTCCATTAAAATTTTGTGCATTACAATGGAAGGACTTATACCTTTCAAATCAGAAATATACCAACCTAAAGCCGACTTATGTTCACGAAGCACACGCAACAACTTATCCAATTCGGATGAAGATAATGAAGTAGAAACAATTACCGGGTAAGTTTTATCTTTTCCCAAAAATGCATATTGAAGATGTTCCGGAAGTTCCTTTAGTTCTAAAGTACCTTTCGGAATATTTTCAATATTGGCATTTTCTAACTTCCTTTTGTTTTTTCTTTTACAATTTCTTTAGCCTCAAGGGAAAGAATAAACTCAAGCAAATCAATATCATCACTATCTTCCTCATCACATTTCATTATTGAATTAATCAAACAATGTTCTAACGGATCTTTTAAATCTTGTTTTATAACTTCCGTTTGATCACATTGTTCGATTTTATCAATAAAATGACATGTGTGAGGTTCCTCTTGAAATTTCATTGCTTTATAAATGTTAAATAGTACCTCATCATCATTTACCCGTAATGTTAACTCTCCTCGTTGCACGTCAATTAAAGCTCGTCCCCGTTCTTTGAAAAAGGTCTTCCAAGAATCAATGGCATTTCATGATCTTCCTCCATATCCAACACCACAAAGTCCGCCGGAAATATGAATTTATCCACTTTGATCAACACATCTTCAATCACTCCTCTTGGGTAGGTGAGTGATCTATCGGCTAATTGCAATGTGATGGTGGATGGCGTTATTTCTCCAAGGCCAAGTTTCGAAAACAGATAACGGCATAAGATTAATGCTAGCACCTAAATCACAAAGAGCTTTATTAAAATAAGAATCACCAATAGTGCAAGGATAGTGAAACTCCCCGGATCTCTTAATTTTGTGGTAGCTTTTCTTTGCAAAATGGCGCTACACTCTTTCGTGAGATTGACCGTCTCATATGCTTCCAACCTTCTCTTTCTCGACATCACATCCTTCATGAATTTTGCATAGTTTGACATTTGCTCGAGTGCATCGGCAAAAGGGATGTTGATGTGAATTTTCTTGAATATTTCCAAAAACTTGGAAAATTGAGCGTCCAACTTCTTCTTCTGAAATCTCTGTGGAAAAGGAAGAGCATTTGGCAACACATTATCAGAATTGGAAATTGGTTTTACCTCAATTTTTGCATTTTCTGATTGCTTATCAATGCCTTCTTCATTTTGGAGTGTTTTGAGCTTGCTTTCTGGTTCTTTGGTAGCATGAGCAGCATCTTTGGTTCATCATATTCCGCCCCACTTCTCAACTTAATGGCCTTGCAATGTTCCCGGTTCACCTCGGTGTTACTTGGAAACGTATCAACTTTTCATTTGTGAATTAATAGCCGTGGGCCAATCGATTGACCCACATGTGTCCCCAAAGATTTGAGATGACTTTCAATTGTTGTAACCCTTGAACCCAAATTTTCTATGTTAGAATCGGCCTTGTTCATCCTTTCTCTTGATTCTACAAGGAATGAACTAAGTAATTCCTCCAAAGATGGCTTTTGTTCTCCCACATGTGTGCTCGTACTTGCTTGATTCTCGATATCCCGGAGGTGGTTGCAACACATTTCTCGTATTGCTATACGAGAAGTTTTCATGATTGCGAAGTCCCGGGATGATAATGTGTTGGCAATTGATTCCCTCTATTGTTGAAACCCCGATTATTCACATAATTCGCTTGTTCCGATTCGGGATTCACAATTTCTTGACTTATCTCCATGATCGCCTCCGATTGTTGTTTCCCACCTGGACTTAGTGTAGCAATTTGCTTTGACAAGCGGAAATTTGAGATGCCAATGCGACATAGTATCAAGTTCAAGAACACCGACAACTTTTCTTGGCGTAGATCTTTCAGACGGCCATTGATAACTATTGGCGCCATCTCTTCGAGTAAAAACATGGCTTCACTTGGAGTTTTAGCCATCAATGTACCTCTGCTGCCGCAAAGATCTATAATAGTTCTTGAATGCCCATTCATACCATTGTAGAAATATTGAACCTTTTGCCAATCTGCACCCGTGTTGTGGACACCTCCTCAATAATTCTTTGAATCGCTCCCAAGCTTCGTAGAGAGTGGCTCAAAGTCGAGTTGATGAAATTGAGCAATCTCACTTTTCAGTTGAAGTGTCTTACTAGGTGGAAAGAATTTTGCCATGAATTTTTCGGTGAGATCATTCCAACTAGTGATACTTCCGGTGGGAAAGTTTGAAGCCATTGTCTAGCTTTATCACGAAGTGAAAATGGAAATAATCTCAACCGAATAGCTTCATCTGGGGACCCCATTCATTTTGATAGTATCACATATCTCGAGAAAAATAACCAAATGAGCATTCGGGTCATCTACTAAGACTTCCCCAAACCGATTCTCGTTGCACCATGTTTATTAGGGCGGCTTCAATTCAAAATTATTCGCATTGATAGGTTGGCGAACAATGCCCGAATAATTTTGATTCGTGGTTGGTCGAAAATAGTCCCGAATGGCCCTTTCCGGTGGTGCAACAATAGGTATGCGGTCTTCATCATCACCGATTCTCGCCATTTTTGTGAATTCGATTCTTCGTGCGGCTCTAATCTTTAAAGCGTTCTTTCAATTTCTCGGATCAAATAAGATTAAATTAGCACTTTTATTTTTTCGCATCAACAAGAAAACACGAAAATGACAATGACCCTATTGTAACAAAAGAAACCAATCTAAAATAAAGTAAAACTACTAAGTAATAATATTAGCGCAAATAAGATGAATTATTCCCCGGCAACGGCGCCAAAAAAACTTGTTAGATATTTTTCTTACCGCAAGTCTACGGTGTCAAGTTTTAATATAGAGTAGTAAGGTTGTCGAATCCACAGGGAATAATTATCGAATTATTGCTAAGTACTATCATATAGTAGTCTAACTTTATTTAGAAATTCAATATTTGATGGAGTTGATTATACTAAAAATACTAAAAATAAATTAAGACTATGTAAATATCAATGAGTTTATCTAAATGATTAAATGAATTCTAGAGGTATGATGAATCTAGTTATCCCTTATGTTGTCAATATGGTTTATCAATCATCAATTATCAATTTATAAGTCAAGATTTCTCAAGAATCATTCCCTTTCTCAAGTGCCAATGATTTTAGATTCAATTGGGAAATCAATATCTCTATAAAAATCACCAATCAAAATCTCAATAAAAGCTATGAATCTTGATAAATGACTTCAAATGATTCACAAATCTCTCAATTCTATGAAATCCTAGGTTATGCTATTCCAAGGTCATGTATTCAATTACCTCTCTCAAGTGTCAAATCAAATACACCAAACAATCTAAATTATTGATCAAGTAATTTAGAAGCAATAGATCCAAATAGCACAAATAAATTGATAAATCTAGATTGACAAACCACAATCTCAAAACATAAGTTCAAACATAAATTACATCAATCCTCTAGAATTATAGTGTTTAGCTCATGATTAAAGAAAATGAATCCATGAAAATACAACAATGCATCTTACAAGATATGAAGAAAACAACAAAATAAGAACAAGAGTTGAGGGATCTTCTCTATTTCTAGATGATAGAAGCCTCCAATCTTCTTCTCCAAATTCTTCTCAAAATGCTCAAATTCTTCTTCCTTGTCTTGTAGCTGTTTTTATTGCCTTCCCAAGAGTTCCAAGATCCCTAATTTCAAGCCCCAAGGATGGTATTTATAGTACACAAAAGTCGAGAAGGGGTAGGTGAACATAGGATTTCGACTTTGGGGGCGAAAAAATGAAATTAGTTTATAGATTTAAACTACGAGAAAAAATGTTCATATACTAAATAACTAGTGGTTTTTACATTGTAAAAAGATAACTACTTGAAGTTTTTATCAAATTTTGGGAAGACAAATATAAATTAATTCATTTATCTTAACTATAAAAAAAACTTTTTTTTTTTTGGGGATTTCTTGAAAAACTTTGGGGGCAACAGCTCCCTAAATTTTCTTTTGTCCCGTTTTTTCTATGGAAAAAAATAAAAAAAATTATATAAATATATAAAAGGGGAAAAAATAATTGAGCTAGGGGAAATTTTTTTTGGGTTAGGGGTAAACATGCGAGTTGCCTACGTCCATGTTTGTCCCCCCATGTGTCCGCCATTGTGCGTGTGTTGACTGTGTTTAATCTCTTACTATTATCTTTTGTACTAAAAAAACATTCAGGGTGCAATTGGATGGGGGGATTTGGGATGAAGGATTTGAAATTCTTAGTTAAATTCACACTCTTGTTTGACATATAAATTCAAATTAATGGACTTCAAACTCATCTTTAAGTTTTAGTTCATTTTCAAATGATTTCAAATCCTTCCCAAAACCTAGTCATTTGAAATTCTTAGTTAAATCAACACTCTTGTTTGGCATATAAATCCAAATCAATGGACTTCAAATCCATCTTTAAGTTTTAGTTCATTTTCAAATAATTTCAAATTCCTCCTAAAACCTAGTCATTTGAAATTCATTCTTTTTTCCCCCTTTATGCTCACTTGCAATTTACACACACTACACACACTTACACGCACTTACATGCACTACACACACTTACACACATGCATTGCACACACACTACACACACTTACACACATGCATTGCACACACTTACACTACACACACTCACGCATACTCTCTCTCATATATTCACACCGCACTATCTTCACACACATATTCACATATAATAAAAGTTATATATTTCATATTTTTATTAGTGTATAAAATTATAATTATTTATAAAATAATAAGATTATATCTTTTATTTTTATTTGTTAAATGTCAATTAAAAAAGTGATTAGTTTTTAATTTTTTTTTATCAAAATTTACGATGGATTTGAAATCTTACACAAATCTACATCATCAAAACAAGAGGTGGATTTCAAATCCAATGAGTTGGAAATCCATTCATTTGAAATCTACTTGAAATTTCAAATCCCTCTGTCCAAATGGACCCTCGTTGATTTTAGTGTTACATGTGGAATATACGTTTTTAAGTTGGGAATATCCTGCAACATGAAATCAGACAATAATTGTGATTGTTTGAACCATCAAGTCAGGGTTCACTATTAGTGATTCACTAAGATATTATTTTGCAAGACTTTTCCGAATACTTGCACATCAACAATTCAATAACTTGAGCTTTGCCCAAGCTTATGACATTCATGTTTATCAATTGTACCTACTTCCTCCTTTCCATAAAAATAGGCAATTAGAAGAATTCAAATAGGCAATTAGAAGAATTCATACAGATTAAGGAAACATAATAAATGTAATTGGAATTATAATTTTTTTTTCATATTTTTCCTATTTTGCCCTTGCATTAAATGGTGATATATCATTCCAAGTGAATTAAATAAGAGTAATTTAGTATATTGTTGTATAATTAATACTCTCAATAAAAAAAACTATAATTTGAGACGAACAAAAAAGGAAAGTTGATCTATCTTTTTGGGACGGAGGGAGTATAATTTATCTCAACGAACAATACTTTTTTTTTTTTTTTTGGCATGTAGCTGTAACCACTAACCAACATTACTTAATTGTCTTTTCTTCTTTTCCAAAAATAGGTTCCATTGGGAGTTGAGACAATCTCACACTTGACTTTTAAGTGAGGGAAATAGTGATTATTTTAGTAACTTTTGCTGAATTATCAATTATTGTTAGTAAATAGTCATTAGAATATTATTGATATCCGCGAATCTTTTTGTCTGCTTGTGAGGCTTCTCTGTCATTGACTGTTTTGTGAATAATCTTTGTCGGCAGATGCAAATAAATAATTTAACATTTTTGGAAGTTATTTTCACCAGGGTGGCGCTATGTGCGCCCCAAAAATTGATTTATACACCATATTTCTACATATATTCTACGATTCCCACCTCTATTTTACAAACCCATATAATTATTAAATACACCATATCTATATTTTTAATTTTACCCTCATAACTAAAAAATCCTAATTTAACATATACTCCTACACCCCAACCCCTCTTATCCTCTCTTTTCTCTTTTCTCACCCCAAACCTTACACAACAATCCATCCAAAAAAATATGTTGACTTATTTTAGAAGGAAGAGATGTTGTATATATTTCTCGAATAGTGGGTAATGGAGTATGTTTATGAAAATGAAATCGAATTTTGTATAGGCTAGACACATCTTAAAGATGTTTTCTTTAAGGTATTAATTCCTCTCACTATGGTGTAAATGGTTCTCAAGGAATTAACCTCCAGGATACAAAGCCTATTTGACAAAAAATTCCAAGATTACACTTCTTAGAATTTTTATGAGCATAAATCACAAGATATAGTTAAAACAACAATAGTAGAAAGTAGGAAAGAAATAAATCTCGTAGGAATTTATGGAATAGTTTTCCATCTCTTTTTCATCTCTTGCTACTTCTATAAAATAACTTGAAGTTATTTATAGAATTTCATGGGTTACGTTGAACAGTCGCGTCCCTTCTCAATGGATGAAAGTTATTCATTCAAAGATTGCATTTATTCATTGCAATCCTTCCCAATGGATGCCTTCACATGAAAAGACACATCTTTTCATCTCATAATATTTATTTTCCATATTATTTATTTCTTTCCTCCTTTCATATATTATAAAAAATATAATATATAATATATGCATATATGAATGTCTAGCTAAGTGATGCTATGACATGTGATACAATACACTATATTATATGTAAATATACAACAAGAGAAGCACAAGAAACAGGCCCGAGGCTGTTTTTTTTTTCTCTGAAATATAGGTAATGGCACGAATTGGGGCGTTTTTTTTTGTTTCTGGAAAATCATTCTGCTGGCCGTGAAGAAGGCACGAATTGGGCCTTTTTTTTTTCCTGAAAAATCCTTCTCCTGATCGTGCCTCAAGGCTGACTGTATTTCTGAAATGGGTGGCTTACGGTCGTGATTTTTGGAGTCTGCATTTATTGCACTGATTAGTGCCATTTTTGTGATCAAACCAATATACTGTATACATACCCTTTACTTCAATGATACTTCATGCTATTTCATTCTTGCTCAAGAATCATGATACTGTTGAAAAAAAATCAACTTTTCATGTTGTTGAAAAGTATGGTTATCTTTTACTTTGAATTTTTCTTTTTTTTTTTTGGAATATTTTGTAGAGAGAAGAATAATGAAAGAGAGAGAAAGGAAAAATAATATTATATGTTTAAAAAATAGATGAGGTGTATTTAGAAATTGAAGGAATATATTTATACTGTCTTATTTTATTAAGGGCATCATAGTCTTTTTTAATTTATGGTATTTTTGTAAATATTGAGAGTGGGGTGTATAAATCAATTTTTGGGATACAAATAGCGCCACCCTTTTCATAATGCTCAAATTAAAATTATATCCAAAATAAACGAATAAAAGAAAGCGGTGCGCACTTAATATAATTAATGACCTAGAGAAATTAAACATACTTAAAAAATGTTTCATTTAAAACTTGAAGCTCACAAAACTTTTGTGTGCATTTGGGTGTAATTGATTTGTACATTTGGATGGAGAATTTGGGATGAGAAATTTGAAATCTTTAGCTAAATTCACACCATTGTTTGACATATAAACTTAAATCAATGGATTTCCATCTTTAAGTTTTAGTTCATTTTCAAAAGATTTAAATTCCTCCCAAAACTTAAATCATTTAAAATCCATTTTTTTCACTTTTATGTCCGCTTGCATATTCACACACTTACACCCACTGTACACGCACACACTAACGCATATTCTCTCACATATTCACACGCACTATCCTCACACACATATTCTCACATAATAAAAGTTATATATTTTATTTTTATTAGAGTATTAATATCATTTATAAAATAATAAAATTACATCTTTTACTTTTATTTATTAAATATCAATTAAGAAAATAAACAAATCTTTTATATTTTTTATATCAAAATTTACAATGGATTTTAAATCGCAACACAAATTCACATAATCCAAACAAGAAGTGGATTTTAGAATCCAATGAGTTTAAAATCCCTTGGAATTTCAAATGTCTCCATCCAAATGTACTCTTATGTTTTTATTCTCAATTAAAATGCCTTTTGTATAATTGTACTAATAAGGCCTCTTAAACCCATTAATTAACTTCAATCCATCGAATAACTCAAATTAAAATTGAATACATGAAACTGTGGCAGATGATCAATTGAACAGTAGTATTTGATGTTCTAAACTGATAATTAAATTGTGGAAGAACCATAAAATTTTAATTTTGTAATCGTTTAGTGATTGCTATTGTGCTATTCCATATATTAACACCCAACCTTGTTTTGCTATTGAATAAACAGTCAGCCGTCCCTTCTCAAATAAGCCATAAGTATCTTTTCTTATTTAAAAAAAATAAAGGGATAATTACAAAAACACTCCTATGGTTTGGGCTAATTACAAAAAAAACCTATGAGATGTTTCAAAATTACAAAAAGATCCTCAAGTTTTTATTCTACTTAAATTTATGGGGGGCAAGTGTATATTTTATAAATGTCAAGGGGGTTTCTGAAATTTTTCTTGCTTATGAAAGAAAATATGTAAGATGGAATCAAACCTAAAGGGATTTTTTGCAATTTTCAAAAACCCATGTTTTTTTTTTTGTAATTAGCCTGAACCTCGGGGCTGTGTTTGTAATTATCCCAAAAATAAATAAAGGAGGATACTGACTGGTAAACTGGTTCCTCAACTGCCCCTTCGGGTGACTCAAACCATGACCAATTAGGTCGTAGGTGCAAGGTGCTTACGGAGGGAAGGAGGAAGGGTTTTAGTTATAATAAGTTGTAAAGTTTAGGGGTACAATAGACAATCCCATGAAAAATTCATTATTCTTTGAATCTTGATAGAAAGATATTCAAGGAAACAAACATGTCTTGAGGAATCCATTATTTGATCACTCTGAAATGGAGAAGGGAGAAAACATAATCACACACCATTCTTTGGCACCAAGCTCTCACCTGCATAATCAGCAATAGCAAACAATAAATCTTGGTTGAACACTTCTTTTTTAACTACTGAAGCAATCAATGAAGTACAACCCGTGACGGCATGAAATAAACATGTCGTTTTCTTTTTCTAGTATATGTCATTAAAAGACTTGAAAACACATTTATCAATAGCTCGTGACGGAGTTTTCATTTTCATCTCAACCCTAGAATGAAGTCTTATGACGACTGGTTGACTGCTATCATTATTCCATTCTAAACATACAAAAACGCAATTTCAAGTGGTACTGACAGACTCATCAAATCAAAGATAAATTTAGAAAAGAAATACTCTCTTCTCAGTTCTCAGCAAGAAAAAAAAAAGTGACTTTAATTCAATACCTTAATAATGGTATGGAGGTTATATTCATCCATTGATCACCCTCTATGCTACGTAGTCCTGATGCACCATTCTTAAGTTCATATTTGGGTTTGTGATAGTATCATGGTTTTGAAAAACGTAAACTGAGGCATTTTTTCTCCATTAAGCCGAGGCGTAAGCCTCGAGGCAGAAGCCTCGTTACGAAAGCTCAAAATTGAAATCCAAAGATATTCAATTCAGTTCCTCGTGTAGCAAATAGGGTGGCTCATGCTTTAGCTCTTGTTGAATCTGAACTCTTTGGATTAAAGAATTCCGTCAGCTATTGAATGAATTTTTCAAAGTGATGTAATCTCCTCAGTTTAATGATATTTACTCTTTTTCACAAAAAAAAAAAATTTGAAATCCAAAGAAACTGCAGGTCTCCTTGAATTCTTTTTTTTTTCCAGAGAAACTATGCTGCAAAGATAAATTTCTACATAAGAAAAAGAATGTTGCAGCAGACTTTTGGGCGTCTTTTTGTGTTTGGGGCAGCTTTTATTGATATTCACCTATGTATTGGAGCCCTAGTTGATTTTTAAATCTGACTTTTCATACTTTTATAATAAATGGATTACATGGGACACAGTAAAAGTTTGCTTGGGTAAAATAAAGTTCATGCCCCAAGGCGTATTGTTTTTCAGCATAGGCGCACGCCTCCCAAAAAAATAACATTTAAATATGCCTCAGCTCCTTATACATGCGCCTCGATTCGAGCCGCGCCTCGAGGCGTACGCCTCGCACGATTTTCAAAACCATGCTCCCTGGCACTTGGACTTTTGGACACAAATAGCTCATAGCCAGTTGTGTACATGCCTTCTCTTTATTTGGTACATGTGGATTTTGTTCAATTAGCAGAAGGGAACTTAAAACTTAAAAGGATGACTATAGCTTAGACTTGATTATACTATCCATGGTTTTGAAAATCGTGCGGCGTACGCCTCGAGGCATTTTTTCTCCATTAAGCCGAGGCGTAAGCCTCGCGTAAGCCCGTTCTACGAAAGCTCAAAATTGAAATCCAAAGATATTCAATTCGGTTCCTCGTGTAGCAAATAGGGTGGCTCATGCTTTAGCTCTTGTTGAATCGAACTCTTTGGATTAAAGAATTCCGTCGCTATTGAATGAATTTTTCAAAGTGATGTAATCTCCTCAGTTTAATGATATTTACTCTTTTTCAAAAAAAAAAAAAAATTTGAAATCCAAAGAAACTGCAGGTCTCCTTGAATTCTTTTTTTTTTTTTTTCCAGAGAAACTATCTTTGCAAAGATAAATTTCTACATAAGAAAAAGAATGTTGCAGCAGACTTTTGGGCGTCTTTTTGTGTTTGGGGCAGCTTTTATTGATATTCACCTATGTATTGGAGCCCTAGTTGATTTTTAAATCTGACTTTTCATACTTTTATAATAAATGGATTACATGGGACAAGTAAAAGTTTGCTTGGGTAAAATAAAGTTCATGCCCCAAGGCGTATTGTTTTTCAGCATAGGCGCACGCCTCCCAAAAAAATAACATTTAAATATGCCTCGGCTCCTTATACATGCGCCTCGATTCGAGCCGCGCCTCGAGGCGCACGCCTCGCACGATTTTCAAAACCATGCTCCTGGCACTTGGACTTTTGGACACAAATAGCTCATAGCCAGTTGTGTACATGCCTTCTCTTTATTTGGTACATGTGGATTTTGTTCAATTAGCAGAAGGGAACTTAAAACTTAAAAGGATGACTATAGCTTAGACTTGATTATACTATCCATGGTTTTGAAAATCGTGCGAGGCGTACGCCTCGAGGCGCGCCTCGAATCGAAGCGTATGTATAAGGAGTTGAGGCGTATTTAAATGTTATTTTTTTGGGAGGCGTGCGCCTCTACTGAAAAAACAATACGCCTTGGGGCATGAACTTTATTTTACCCAAGCAAACCTTTACTGTGTCCCATGTAATCCATTTACGCCTTGGGGCATGAACTTTATTTTACCCAAGTAAACTTTTACTGTGTCCCATGTGAAAAGTCAGATTTAAAAATCAACTATGGCTCCAATACCTAGGTGAATATCAATAAAAGTTGTCCCAAACACAAAAAGAAGCCCAAAAGTCTGCTGCAACATTATTTTTCTAGAGAAAAACAATAGAAATTTATCTTTGCAGCATAGTTTCTCTGAAAAGAAAAAAAAATCAAGGAGACCTGCAGCATGCAGTAACTTTGGATTTCAATTTTTTTTTTAAGAAAGAGTAAATATCATTAAACAGAGGAGATTACATCACTTTAAGAATTCATTCAATAGCTGACGGAATTCTTTAATCCAAAGAGTTCAGATTCAACAATAGTTACAAAATGAGCTAAAGCATGAGTCACCCTATTTGCTACACGAGGAACTGAATTGAATATCTTTGGATTTCAATTTTGAGCTTGCTTAACGAGGCTTACGCCTCGAACCCGCCTCGAGGCTTACGTCCCGCTTCATGGAGAAAAAACGCCTCAGTTCCCGTTTACGTTTTTGAAAACCATGCCAGGGAGAAAAGGTTATGCATTTTTATTGACATCGATAGAGAAGAAGAACCAAGACTGTGCATTAGTGTGTCAACTGTCAAACATCAATCACCCTAATGCTATCATAATCAAAATATAAAGGCCCTATGTGTTCAACCTTTCCCGGCCCGTAAGACCTTTACCCTACCTAAATGTCCGAATTGAAGTTTATTGTGAAATTAACAATAGTTATACACTGTCTATCCATGCTATAAAAACTTCAAGCAGTTTACTGAGTAACATTGGTTTTTTTGGAGATCACGAGAGGGAATCTTTGTTTTTCCACCAGTCTAATATGAAGTGAATTTAGAAACCTCTATATGTTCACATTTCTTTCTTTCTTTTTTCATTTTTTTTGGTTGGGAGGGGAGGGGGAACCTTAGTGCAAACATCTTACCAGGATAATAATATTCAAGTTTTTTCTTTTCTCAAATCCCTTTTAAGTCAACACATAACACGGTAAAATATCTTAAGCTCCCTGAAGTTTAATGCGGCAAACAGGACTGTATTCACTTTATCTAATAAAGAGTTTCATAACTCCAATATGAATTTGTTTGATAATGGTTCAAGTGGGGGCATTTGGGTGGAGGCTAAGATACTGCTGCAATAAAAGCGATATTAACTTATCTACCAGCATGGATTGGGGCCTCAACATTGAAACTGGAGGATCGTTTATTTGAGTGTGAATATAAGTTTCACAGGCCCCATTACAAGACAACAAGAAACATTAGCAGTTTATGTACGATAAGCATACTATATTTCGTTATACATTTCCAATATTTGATTTTCTTTCTGCATATTGTTTTTTTAATTAGCTTTCTAAAAATGGAGAGTATTAGAAAACTCTCTGCAATTACTTGGAACATATCTTTCAGTCAAATTTATAGGAAAATGATGGAGGAAAAACATAGATACTTCCCAATAAGGGATGATGCGATGTCAAAAGTTTCATAATTGTCCTACAATGGAAATGTAACTTCTCCTCCATCTCTCTTATAAATAGAACTTGAATACATGTATTATATAATTGCCAAAAGAATTTTCTGATAAGAAAGAGAAGTAAGATAACAGTCTAAAAAAAATAATTACTCTCCGCAAGTAAGCACAAGCACTCCACCTTACTAAGTAACACACCTAGAAACTAAAACTACTGTACACCAAAGTGAATGTTAATACACCCATTTCTATTAATAGGTCATTCTCAAAAAGATAAAAACTTAGCTAAGGAGAGGACAATTCACCAAGATATGCCTACAAAGGTGCAAACGATGGTACATAATGTCACTAAACAACTTCATGAAAGTGCTTGTCATTAAAGAGGACAGTAAGGATATAAATTATTTAATTAAGAAGATAAACCAAGGAAAATTAATTAAGGTAACTGGTGTTCCTTATATTGCTCTCATCCTATGCAATTTACAAAGCTTTTCGCTTCCTGAAGTTAGTTTTAAAGGGGCTATACATTCTGCTCTCTTCCTCTGAACACTTGCGCCACACAAATTCTTTGCCTGACACTTTTTCGTCGGCAATTTATGGCCCAACAACCATATATGGGTCAAGGGAAAGAGCAATCTGTTCACTACCTTTGCAACATAGGGTAGTTTCAAGTTCCTCCTATACTATCAGCATTTCGTTTTCCCTTAAAATTATCCAAAAGTTTAATAAATTTTATCACATCCATCCAGAATTGATTGTCCACTTTGTGGTTTTGACAGGTCAGCTTAGCTTTTTTTTAATGCAATAACGAATACCAAAAGCAAAGGCGTTGCTTTGTCTATAAACACAGATAAGCGTATTAAAAAAAAATTGTACCCAAGTAAGGTCTCACACAAGGCTGTTTCGCACTGGGATCCCATAAATATAACAACTGCATCAGCATGATGTTTGATGTGAAGTCAACATGAGCTAGTCCTAACCCTGGCTGAGACCCATAGCCTTTTCTCAACAGAAAAAATATTTTAAAGACAATAAATATTCATCCTTGAAGAAACTTTATCATTTTTCTAATTTCTCCTGTTTCACCAGCCTGTGTAGTTCTTAGAAATTCATGCAAGCATTGGTCATTGATTCGGCAGCTATCTAGTGTCTAAGTATCATGAGAGAGATTTGGCATTATTTCTTTTCAACTGGACACCCCCACCTAACTCGTTAAAGGCCAGATTTAGTTATCCAGTTGTCTTCACAAGAATTCTGTAGCCATATTTCAGGTGGATATACGGGAAAAGAAAAATCTAAACTAGAACCAGAAGTTTTCCAGTTCATAGAAAACAATTTAATCAAACCAACAGTTTACTATGTGGGCGTTAATTCATCCATTTCCCTACAACACATCACTCCACGTCAAGGCCAAAAAAAAAACCTAGTTCAGAAAAATGACAAATAATAGACGATTCACGATCAATCAAAACACCACATCAGGCAAAAAAAAATACAACACGTGCAAAAATATCCAAATTCCGATTAAAAACTGAAAAACAAACAGACGAGAATATACTTACATCATACAAACTTGAGAGTATATTGAGATGGAAGCAGCCTTACCTCATAAATATTAGAGAAATCCATTCGATTTCAGTGAGAAGCAGAAGAGGTGGAATGAGAGTGAGATTTAGGAGCGGCGTAGATCTTGTTGTACGCGGTTTCGCCGACGAGGTAGATGCCGAATGCTACAAGAGCGATGCCGAGGCCGGGAGTGGCGTGGCGCCACTGGCTGCTCAGCATGGGATGCTTCCGCCACTCGTCGCGCCGCCGGAAAAACTCTCCTGTGGGTCCCAGTGGCTTCGCCATTAACGCTGCTGCTCTGTTCTTTCTTCTGGTTTTCTTTTTCTCTCTGTTTGATGAAGTGTGGAAATGCCAAAGTGGAGGCGCGGGCTTGGAGCATTTGATATTGTGTTGGGTTTTGTTTTAAGGGCCCGGCCCGTCTGTTGGCTGGCCTTTGGACTTGACTTTTACTGGGCTGGGCTAGAAGAGGACTTGGAATAAGGGATATTAGTTGGGCCGTATTTAAAATAAATGGACTCGCGTTGAATGTTGATGCTATGGCCTTGTTTGTTTATATTTCCAATGGCACATTTCCAATTTCCAAACTATTCATAGAAATGGAATCATGTTTGTTTCTAAAATTTCCAATGGAAATCATCATTTCCATTTTTCACTTTTCACATAAAACATCATCTCAAACCTACAATTTCAATTATCAACTCTATACACTACCCTACATCACTTATCAATCATTATTCTTATTTTTTTAATCCAATTATATATGTGGGACCCCCCATTACCAACTTTATCTACTTAAAATACTACTATATATATATCTAATGGGACCCACTAGCCTACAATCTTACAAATATAATATTATATATTCAATTAAAATATTCAACCACTATCAACTTTTCAAATTATTATATTCATAAAATACTATTTCAAAACTACTTAACCAAACATAATCTCATTTCCAAACCTACATAAAATTCATTCTCATTCACTAATCCAAACATAATTCCAATTTTCACACGAAAACCAATAAATTCTGAAAATTCATTTTCCAACACTAGAAACTAGAAATAGTCCATGGAAACATAACCATACAAGGCCTATATTTTTCGGATTCAATTTCTATATTGGATTAAATCGCGTAATCACAAGAAATTGTGGAAAGTTTGGGGGGGAAATTCATCAATGACCCTTTCAAAAGGTTTAATTTTTTTTTTTTAAATAAATGGAAATATATAAAAAGAAAGAAAAATATCATGATTACAAGCCGACCAAGTAGCAAAGAAAAACAATACTAAATTTCAAAAAAAAGAAACAACAAAAATAACTTAAATGAATGGCGTCTATTTCTAGAGGATTTTCGAATGGCATTGTCATTTATTTTTTTAGCATGTGCTCGAGTATCATCTTGATGGTCTGATGTGTCATGTGGAATGTCGGCCCAGAATCCACGAGTCGCAATTATCATAACATTCATAGCTTCTGTCATCTGAGGAATCACATGAGTGAAAGACAAGCGGAGTAGTTGATGAGTCACCTACCTTGGTCCTTAAAGCTTCCAATTTATCTGCATCAACTTGAAAATCAAAGTTAAGATGATAGCTTGATGTTGGAGATGTTGAATCATATGATGAAGTCAAATCCGTTTCATCACTCTCGTTTAGATTCAAACTTGATTCAACCAACATTGGAATAAACCACAATAACTAGCGGATTATCATGTGTCATTGGTACGGTGTGATCATTTGTAATCGTTCCAGCATACTTCTCTAAAACAAGACCAGGACTGCAATCTTTTTCCTGTAGAGCCTCAAACGGATTGTGAGTATAGATGTTTTGTTGAGGGCGTGAAGGGCTGGTATTATTACCATTACTAGCTATTTTTTTGTTGACGACCACAAATCCGTCATTGTCCATCTGAACTACTAGCGGTTGGAATTTCCCGATAGGAGGTTGGTCTTCCTCGGCATAGTCCGCCCACCATTTCTTGTCAGGAGGGTGAACCAACATGCAATGATGATGAGGCGTTTCTTCCACTAAGTTATCTAAGGCCTTACCCTTATCCTTAGATGAATGAACATGTTTATACACCTTAAGAACATGTGATCTACCCCTCTTGGATGAAAGATCACGGCCATGAGACTCAGGTAAAATACGACGACATGCGGCAGTATTATGACCCGTAATGCAACAATCTGAGCAGAATTCTAGCAATTAGCTCAAAGAAACAAATGAACAATGACTCACACGTTCAACCACAATATATTCCTGTAGAGGTTTGGAAAGATCAATATCCACAAGAACCAACACAAAATGACCAAGACAACCATTAGGGTTAGCCCAGTCGCCACGGGTATTACTCGCAATGGCGAGGCCTGGGTTCGAGTACCTGCAATGATAGTGCAGAATTTTTTAAGAAAAAAAAAAGTTTAAATATATTTGAGACTTTACTTATTCAAAAAGAATTTTTATGATCTTTTTATTATAAATACCTAAAATACTCTTGTCAGCTAGTCATGGTCGTTCGAACTACTAAATCTAGTAGTTCGAACAATCATGCCCAGTCGTTAGAACTTGGAATTATCGGCCTTGTTGTTTAAGCTACAAGCATGGTCATTCGAACGACTGTCCTTATAATAATAATAAAAAAAACTGATGATATCATCATATTCCGTTAGTTCAACTAACGACTAGGGTAAATATATAAGAAGGAATCAAACCTCAACGAGGTTCACGTAACTTTGAAACTTCTCTAGGTTTTTTTACCTCGGGGTAGTTTCTATAATTATCCCAAAAAAAGAGGGCACAAAAGAAAACGAGAACTTTTTTTTTCCCTTGAAGTTAAACCACTATAAGCCTTGAGTCTTTTCAAGATTCAACAAGTTCGCATGAAACAAAAAGTTCTTGAAAACATGCAAGTCTCCACATCCAATCACTCAGATGAAAAAATACATCACATGTATTATGAATTACACTTCAAATTTTATTGATATTTAATACCATCAAATTGGGTGGACCTACAAAAATGCAGAGGCCCTAGTGTTCTAACTTTACATCATATTCTTCAATGGCTCTGTCATGTTTGTATAATTCAAAAGAGGACTAAGCCCATAATAAATACAGAAAGCATTCCTAGTCAAACACGAAGCATCGTCCAAAACATCGAACGTCTGTCGTTTTTCTGTCATCTACTACTGTACCTGCTGCCTCTTCTTGATTTTGCACACTCTCCGAACCATGAAAATCGACCGCTTTGGCGTGCCCGTAGAGGAGTCCCTTGCTTAGCCTGGTTCTGTAGCATTAGTGTTAAAAGGACTCATCTAATGAAAAATAGGCATAATTACAAATACCATCCCTTCAGGTTTAGCTTGATTACCAAAAAAACTCAGTTATCTTTCAAAATTACAAAGACACCCTTTAACATATTTTCTATTTTAGAAATTGCACCTATTGAGGGGTAATGTGCCAAACAAACACAAACCTCGAAGGGGGTATTTGTAATTTTAAAATATGACTGAGTTTTTATATAATTAGGATAAACCTGAGGGGCAGTTTTTGTAATGAGTCCGTCATATTATTAACATTTCCTCCATAGCAAAAATGTTTTTAGCCATTTTTGAGTTCAAATGTCTACTTTACCCTTTTTTTCATTTTTGGGATTGGTACATAACTCGGTATCGAGTTACATAACTTGCGGTACCGCATCAAATTTCGGAAAAATGGTCAAGTAACTCACCAGTGAATAAATGACCGTCAATTTTTGGTTAAAATGGCTAAAAACATATTTTTGAAAACACATGGCTATTTTTCATTTTCACAAAATAGAAATGGCCAATTTCGCCTATTACCACTTTTGTATTATCCCTAAGAAAAGTTTTATGACATGCAAAAAGTGGATAAATGCGAAACAGGTTACCTTTCGACTTCTTGGAGGTCTGTTATTGTTCCAGCAGAACATTCCACTGCAACCGGCTGCTCCCGATCCAGATTCGTATCCTCTGCGGAGAAAATTAAAAACAAAAATGTTTGTTAAATTTTCAACAGTAGAAAGCCAGGTATCAAGTTCGGAAACATGCAGTGTCGATGAAATACTAGACATGTTGAAACTTATTCGACGCAGCAACTTTAGAAAGTAAGGGAAACAAGCAATTGTTTAAAAAACAAAAACAAAATACATAATGATTTGAAAAAAACCAGGAAGAAACGAGAAGTAAATTATGATTAGTAAAAGTTATGGCCAAAACAATTTTTTCCCTGTGTTTTTCTTTTTGTTTCTGCCTTACCAATATCAAGGTCATTATCCGCCGCTTTCAAAATATTATCGCTTTTCTATCGATTAAGTAGTCAAAAGATGATCATTTGGCTACATTATGTTTTCTGAGTTCGAATACGAAAGAAGAAGAATGTAATCAGTATTCCAATAAACATGACAGTTTGTACATACTGTACATATATATGCTTGTTTGTACAAAATATTTATATTCCAATGGCGACTCAGAACGCATAATATTAGTATCCCATATACAAATAATTATCAACAGAAAATTTCCATAACACCATTCTAGAAGCCGGTATTTACGATTTAATGAATTTAGCATAAAAAATGAAATTAAAGCTCTGTGTAGCTAATTGAAACCACCATCATTGTTCCTTTTGCTACTTGTACACTCACAAAGTCGAGCCAGCAATTATCCAAATTTGACAGCTAAAAGCAAAATTTGCAGGTTCTTGTATAGCTATTTTCACTTGTCAAAACCTATATACAAAAAATGGATAATTACAAAAACACCCCTGAGGTTTGGGCTAATTACAAAAAAAAAACAAGAGATGTTTCAAATTACAAAAAAAAAAACCTCACTTTTAATCTTATCTTAAATTTAAGGGGTAACTATAATATTTTTATAAATGTCGGGGGTTTTTTTGAAATAGTTTTAGCTTATGAAGGGGGGAAATGTAAGACTGAATTAAATCTCAAAGGGGTTTTTGCAATTTTCAAAAATCTCTAATTTTTTTTTGTAATTAGCCCGAACCTAAGGGGTTTTTTTTTTTTTTTGTAATTATCCCTAGAACAAATTTGTCTATAGGTAGAACAACAAGCAATTTGGTTAATTAACTCAAACAAGAGAGAAAGAAAACTCAAACAAGCATAATTATCGGATCGAGACTCACGTGTTATCTTTGCTGAAATTGCTCGCAAAGCTGCTATTGTGCAACAAGCTCGGAGAGATGGGATAATGATCGACCCTCCTAGCAATTTGGTCCTTCTGATGAGGCGCCACTCCATCGTTAATTTTCAAAGCTTTGATTTCATGATTTAACTCGTCTTCCCAGTGCTGGGACGGCACATCCACAGAATCCAATGGCTCAAATTCGTTCGGAGGATATGCCCCGTCCTGTGGGAGCACTTGATTCCTTTCAGGTTTCAAACGACTCATCGATCGAGGCGTGCCTTTGTCCATTGCCTGTAACCACGCCGTTTCTAATCTCTGCTCGTGGATGATGGATTCGATTCTCTTTACGGGAATTTCCGACTTGCTCTCTTTTGAAGCGCCCGTGTTGGGATTTTTAGGCGTGGGCAAGAAAGGTTCCATTTGACGTGAGTCGAGATCAGAATTACCTGCTGCTATATTCGAGCGTGTTTTATTTTCCAGGTTCATCGAATCTGGTAAGAGGATCATTTTAACCTCCACATTGTGCCGTAAAACGATTTCGAATGAGTTGGTGATGCTGCTGAGAAAGCCTTCTGCTCTGGTTTTAATATTTTTGTCTCCAAATCCAATGTGAGCTACAAAACCACCTACAAACAGAAGTTGCAAGGCTCAGGCTACTGAGAAAACATAACTCCCTGAAAAAAGCTTGCTAAAATATAGGGATAATTACAAAAACTAGCCCCGAGGTTTGAACTAATAACAAAAAACCCATAGGTTTGATTCTGTATTATACTTCGCCCCCCCTTCGTAAATCATAAATAAAAACATTTCAAGCACCCTCTTTACATTTGTAAAACTACTACAGTTATCCCCTTACATTTAAGACAATAAAATCTGAGGGGGTTGTAATTTTGAAAATACTCTGAGTTTTTTTGTAATTATCCCAAACCCCACAGGGTAGTTTTTGTAATTATCCCGAAAATATATTGTGGAAAAAATAGCATCTATATATTATGCCATTTAAGATTATTCTCAACAGGGTTAATTTATATATAAAAAAAAAGCTAGCTTTCACAATTACAAATACCCCATTGATATTTGTTTTTGTTTTACATACACTCTCAAGAAACCTTAAAGGAGTGTTCGTAATACATTAAAGGGGTATTTGTAATTTTGAAATATAACTGGATTTTTTTGTAATTAGGCTAAAACTTAGGGTAGTTTTTGTAATTTTGTAATTTAACCATAAAAAATAAGGGAAAAACATATTTCTGAATGTATCCCGAGTTTACTTGCAGATAATACTCTTACCTTTAACTTCAGATACCGACACAAGCCGACCATGAGAATGAAGGAGTTGTCTCAGTGTTTCGAATGGCACTTCTCAATGCACTGAAGCCAAATATTCATCAACATCTTCGAATTAATGCATCTCAAAGCAGCTCTCCCACTTTTGCCGTCATCTTGAGAAGCCATAGACGGTTCATCACCGAGAAATTGGATTTGACCTGGATTCGAATTGAAACTGGCGGTACCATTCGTCGAGGCACGATTATCTTTGCTCGTGGAATTTCGGTGAACGGATTTTTCAGACACCAAGTGAGCATGATCAGTTCTCGGCTTTAAGGCAGTGGTGGTTTCTCTGAGAATACTTGCACGGTCGTCTTCAGTTGACTTGGAGTTCTGTCGTCGGCTGCTTCCCGAGTGAGTTCGGTCGGGCGAAGGCACGGAACCTAACTGCAATAGAGTGGCTGTGAACCATGTCGACCGTTCGCTCGAAACTCTCAGATGCTTTTCTGCCTCGGAGAGAAGCGTCAGTGCGTGCTTCAGTCTGTCTAATTCTCGTTCGGACACTGAAATAAATTGAATCAGTTACTTGGAACAGTTAGAGCCTTAGAGGTATATGTTAACATTGAAAAAAGGAATAATTACAAAAACTGCCCCTGAGGTTTGGGTTAATTAAAAAAATACCCAGAGATGTTTGAAAAATAGAAAAGAACTCCTTGGGGTTTGATTCTGTGTTAAATGTATGGGGTAATTGCAATATTTTTACAAATATAAGGGGGTGTTTGAAAATTACGAAAAAACTCCTTTAGGTTTGATTCTGTGCGTTTTTTTATAATCAAGGGTAGATTTTGTAATTATCTCTAAAAAAATGCAGCATTTAGTTCAGAAATATTTATTGTGGTTAAAACTTTGGACAAGCTTCATGTTGTTAAGAATTTTTACTGCATTTTCAGTTAATTTCTAAATTACCAACAGAAAACAAGGAAGACGTGTCAATAATTTTTATTGCAGTGCCTATTAAACAGTTTCTGAAATACCAATAGATCATAACAAGGAAGATAATGACAATTTTGGAATAAAGTAAACATGCATAAGATGTTATTCAAGGGAATAATCTTAAATGACACTTTTATCATCAATATATAAATAAAAAAATCAGCAAACAAATAGGATAATTTCAAGGGATATGAAATTCCTTCACAACTTAAACAAACGAACAAACAAACAAAAGTGGATCCAATTCCATGAATTTCAAATGTGAAGATTTTAATGAATAGATTGGCAACCATAAAAATGTTATTTCACGTGATAATGTTACAGCATTGGGCTACTAATGGGATTAGTATACTAATTAATGATCATAAAGTTTTAAACATCATGAGTTTTACGGAATGATGCTAGAAAAATTTCTGATCGAGAAATGTTTAAGAGCAAACCTATCATTACATAAACTTGATGCAACATTTGTTTGCCAATAAAAAGTATACGTTCCACTGTAAAGCTGTTATTCAATTTCTATCAGAAAAACAAGAAAAGTGAAACTTAATTGCACGGTAGGAACAAAGCACACTTCAGCATTAATTTGTGGTTTTACGTTGCCTTTGATAAGTATAGCACATTTTACTCTAAACAAACACGTGACAGCATATAGAATCAAGTTAATGCAAGAAAAAAATATCTACCACGGCACATCAGTTAGGAGAACTCTGAACAGGTACGAGAAAATATTCGAATAATATGTAGTGGACCATAAAGCCAAAAAAATAAAATAAAATGATGATGATAATGATGATAAAAATAATAATAATAATAGCAATAATAATAATCCGAGTGACACTTACAATTTCTTCCACCAAAGAATGAATCATGCTTTCCATCAACACTTGGGTAAGTTCCGGCAATAATATCTACAATAAGGGTCGCCATTTGTGACATTAGAACAATTGGATCAACTCCTGAATCCATCAATTCTCTGGCTCTTATCACTGTTTCCGTCGCATTTGATGACATGGCTAACTCCAACAGCTCCAATAATTTCTCATCAGAAACAACCCCAATCTACAGAAAGAATGCTCATATTATTTAACATGAACCAATCAACTATCAACACGATAAAAAACCATGGGAATCGTGATAATGTGTGGACATGTGCATATATTCAGCCCTTATTTAAGAATTATATTACTTCCATTTGAAATTTTGCCCACATGAATAATGTTTAGGGCTAATTACACAAAATACCCTTAACATCTACCTTTCAAATTACAAATATCCCCTTAATATTTGTTTCTAATAAATACAAACATCAAGGGGGGTGTTTGTAATACCTTAAGAGGGAATTTGTAATTTTGAAATATAACTGAATCTTTCTGTAATTAGGTAAACCTCATGGGTAGTTTTTGTAATTTACCCTAATGTTTATTGGAGAACATAACAGAAAATAATGTGCTAACATGTGCATTTAGTCAGCCGTTATCTAAGAATGATATTATATCCTTTTGAAATTTTGACCACATGAATAATGTTAATTAGAAAAAAAAAAAAAGCATAAACAGAAAATTACATGAAAGTCGATGTACATGCAAGTTATTGAACACGAGATTATTATGAAACAACGTAAACGAACGAGGTAGATTTAAAACTCACAAGCTCGTTCACCAAGGAGACACTGATTCTTTTTCCAAATAAACTCAACTGGTCTACCATAGTTTCTGCATCTCGTAGTGAACCATCTGCATTCGAAGCAATCAGCTCCAACGCATCGGACTCAACATCTAAGTTCTCATCCGCGGCAATCTTCCTTAGTCGAGCAACAATCTCGCCATTGCTAATCTTGTTGAAAAGGTGCTTCTGACATCGGGACAATATGGTACGCGGCACATTGTCTATATCGGTTGTAATAAGTACGAAAACAACATGTGGCGGTGGTTTCTCTAGAAGTCTGAGGAATGTAAGCCACGTCTTCGAGGGCAATAAGTGGCACTCCTCAACGACAAAAACCTTAAACTGCGAAAGTGCCGACGGATGAACCGTCGAGAGGCTTTTCAAGAGATTTTTAATTTTTTCAATTCCCTTTTATTTGAGCCGTCAACTTCTCTAATATTCCCGTTCTTGCCAGATACGAAATCGGCACATTCCCTACAGACCCCACAGGGCTTATTCTCTTCGGTCGCGAGGCAATTCAGAGCGGCAGCAAAAATTCTCGCCGTTGAGGTTTTTCCCGTTCCGCGCGGACCTTGGAAAAGATAAACAGGAGCAACCCTTCCTCGTGAAATCGCACTCATAAGAGACTGAACAACTATATTCTGCCCAATCAATTCCTCGAAAAACATTGGCCTATATTTATGACTCAAGCTTCTAACATTTTCAGGAGAACTTTCCTCGTTTACTTCTCCATTCAAAGCTACTATCTCTAACCCTTCTTGACTCCTACAGCTCGACGACCATCTCCTTCCGTCCAATCGGCTCAAAGCCTCCAAATCAAGTTCTCCGAAATTTGTTGAGATCTCATCATCACTATTACCACTACCTACGGACGATCCTCCTCGGCCATTACCACTGTTTGTAAGAAGAGGGACAAGACTTTGACCCACAATTCTCCTTTTGTTAGAAACCAAAGACGTCCGATGACGTCTTCTTTGATGGATAGACTGGGTTCCACAGAAAATGCTGCTTCCTTTCCTTCTTAAGGTATCCGAAAGGGACGGAGAACAACAACTCCCATATCCTACTCGGGATTTCGGCGTCGATCTTCTCGACCAATAACAAGGAATCCCACATCCCTGTCGCCCGGGCAAATCCAAATGATCGTCCACCTCATCATCGGCGTCGTTAAATGATGCCGTGGTTGCATCCCAAGACTCAACTGTACTCGGATTTCTAATACCGTATTTATGGTGAGAGCTCGTAGACAATGCAGGTGTGCTATACGAAATAGAATCATCTTCCTTCCTATGACTCCTCAACATCTTCGTCGACGAGTGGGCCCACCCCTTATTCTTAAACCTAGCAAGCAATGGGGAAATTGCAGTTGCCCTCCTTAAATCCTCGGAATTACAATAATCCTCAGTATCATCTGATTGATCAACCAAACTAACCAAATCGTCTCTCCCTAATCTTAATCCAGGCAAACCCTCCGCAGCATTTTTCGCGCATCTACTCAATATTATCTGCTTTTGCAATTTTTCACTATGATGCCTCATATTGGCACTAGAATAATTACTCCTCTTCGACTTCTTCTTAATAGTACGCATAATCGATGGAGTAAAATCGGTGTTTTTACACTTAAATATAGCCGAAGGATACTTTTCGCTCAAATAAGTATCACTCTTCGAATCATTTCCGCCGTTATTCCTCGCATCGCTCAAGCTATCCACATCTACACTCGAAAACGACCCTTCGTCCTTACTATTATTCTCAACATCATCATCATCATCATCATCATCACAAATCTGCTTACTTATTTCACTCTCAGATTTCTGACTCCTCCAATTATACAAAAAAACCCTCTTCTCTTTCTCTTTCACATTCACATTCACATTGCCCTTATCACTAGCTACATTGCTACCACTACAATTATTAGCATTACTCTGCACATTCAATGGAAATTGCGAAAAATGTTCAGACGAAGAAACAATTTCATTACCATCAATCTTGTGGTGATGCACGTAGTGATGCTTTGTAAGAGATCTCGCAGAATTAAGCGGCGACCGCCACGAAGAGGATGTGCCAGGGTCTCTCAACACTCTCGCCGCCTTTCGTATTTGTGTTAATTCTTTCTTCAAATGCAAATTGCTCGGATCAATGTTCCCGGCGGCGGCGCCGCCGGCTACCGCTCCTCCCCTGCCACCACCCATTTCTACTGACATCATTTTTCAAATGCCACTCACAAAAACTAGCTCAAGAAAACAAATGGGTTTTTTTTCTTTTCTATAAAAGAAATTAAACTTTAGATCTGACAGAGTGAGAGTTTATCATTTTTTTTTTCTCAACAGGCATTAATAAGGGGTGGGCTGAAATTAAGAATGTACAGCTAAGAGCTTCAAAATCTAGACTGTAGCAGGTTAAAAATGGGGTAGGGTTTATAGGATTGAAGGGGGGAAAAAAGGGGGGGAAAGGAATTACTGCTACAACAACTGCAAGAATGGAGGGCTTCAATTATTTTTTATATTTCGTTTTCTTGTTCGTTGAAATCGAAGAAAAAAATATGAACAAAGTTGTGTCTTTTTTTTTATTTTCCCTCTTTGAAGAATGAAAGTCCCGCCTAAGAAAGGCGAGCAAGATTTTGAGGCAACAAAAAGATTCTCTTGTAATGAATGAGGTTTTCTTTTTTCTCTTTTCTTATTTTATATTTTTTTTTGTGTGAGATTTTTTACTTCTTTGTTTGTTGTCTGAGTTTCCAATTTTCCATACATTTTACACGTATTTGTTTGTTGTAAAACCGTTAATTATGAGTACTTTCCATAGATGGACTCATTTATTATTCAAGGGATTTTTTTTGAATTTCTTTTTTGAATTTTTTTACCATTTCAATCTAAAATTATCAATTATTATCTTTTTTATCTTTTTGGCATGCCCTTTCCACATTGAAGGCGCATTGAACGGTTAGATCCGGACTTTGGAAGTTACTTCGTGGAGGTGAGGTACGACCCAAGAAATCTCATGTGACAACACTGTTTAACTTTGTCGCAAGCTTCGCCGAACACCTGCAAAAGAGGGGTCGAAGGGTTGTTCCAATGTACCCACTCCGACACTAAAGTCAGAGAGTAATATAAGAATAATAGGAATAGAGCAAGTATATGATAGTATGTGAAAAGTGCACAAGGGTTCAACAATACCTGAATGATGAATATTTATAGAAAATATAATTAGGGTTTCCGGATTTCTAGGAAACGGTTATAAGGAATATGTCAGAATCAGTTATCAGATTTCATTTAGTTAACACGTTTATGCCACGTCATTATTAATCCCGAACTATTGGGTAAATAATGATCTCGAGCTCATCCAAGAGTCTTCTACAAGTTGGATCGCGAATATGGGCATATCGATACCTCCAAATCTGCCAAGTAATGGCCCATAAATAAATATATCGAGCCCAAATATCCAACATGAGCTCGGTCTATTCTATCCCGAAATCAAGGTGGGTCAACGGTGACTCGTAACGGATTAGCGATGAGTGGTTGCGATGGGCTGCGGCGGCAGTAGGTTTGAATGAGGGAGAGGCGAATTTTTCTCACTATTTATTTTGTTTTTTTAGTTTGTTTGGATTTTTTGTTTGGTTTTGTTGTAACTTTTTTGTTTTCTTTCTTTTGTTGGTGTCTTTGTTTTCCCTTGATTTGTGAAACTCATAGGCGGGTCAGTAGCTTATGTTATGCAGTGTGTGATGTAGCTCGTGCCTGAATTGTTCCAGTGGTGGGTCTCTTTTAGGGAGTGCCTAGTTCTCTTTTTGGGAGTGGTTTTGTCTCTATCGGAGTGCTTTGTTTTTTGTTTATTTTGTTGTTTTTTGTTTATTTTGTTGTTTTTTGTTTGTTGAGTCTTTTTTTTTCTCTCTCGAAGAGTAATTGTTTCCTCTCGTGTGAAAGGGGAAGAGTAATTGTTTCCTCTCGTGTGAAACTTTCCCCTTGATGTATATGTCCATTCAAAGTAGTTTTTTTGTCAATTGACAATGCAATTTTGTTATTGAGTTTTGAATATGTATGTTTTCTTTTAAAGCGAATTGAACTCATTGAAGGTCAAATAAAAGAAAGGTTCGAGTCTTAAATGATATACTTTTTTTTATATTGTAGATGTGAATACTTGGATAATATTTATTATTATTATATTGCATTATTCTATATTGATTATCGTTATAACGTTATTTTCATATCCGATAAATAAAAGTTATATTAACATTTATTACAAAGAAATCTGCATGGAATTACTATATTGAAACACGTATATAGCATATATAAACATTGGGATTGTGCCAATTTTAATAATCGTGACACAACAAAATCAGGATATTTAATACAAAATTATCCGTCTGTTTTGAAGAAAGCAAATAAACAATAGTTCAATCTAAGAAATTTGCCTTGTGTTACGTGGTAATGATCAATATTGCATTTGTTGTAGTAATTAATTATATCTCGATTTATTTATGATTTGGGGCAGATCTAAATCCACAATTCACCGTTTGCCTACAAATTTCATGTTTATAATTTTCAACTTACACTGTGTATGGAATGCTGCTATAATTTTGTTCTAGTTATTGTTCTACTATATTTTATAAATTCGTCAAAAATGTCGATTGTTGTTATTATTATTATCGTTGTTATTTTATAACATAATGGTGTTATTATTATCCACTACAAAAAAAAAAAGTTTACATATACAGAAAAATACGTAGGTAAGTGTCAAAAAATTGTAAAGTGTAGTTAAAATCATTGTAGGTAAAATAGTTATCAACAGAATCTAAAATTGTTGGTAAATATAATTAAAAATCATTATAAATATATTATGTAGGTAACTGTAAAATTTAGTGCAAAATCATTTTTGTCCGTAAACTGAAATTTTCTTGTAGTGCTCAAGGAAATTACTCAAAATTATAATTAAAGATATACAAACATTTAATATATTTATTAAAAAATTAATTGATACAATATGTAATAGTAAAAAATTAATTGATACAATATGTAATAGTAAAAAATACTTGAAACTAAAAGGTAAATGATGATATGACTTTAGGAAAGTGATCAAAATTGTGAATAAAGAAGTTTGGTATGATAATTAAAAGAATAATTGATGGGATTGCATTGGATTGGAGTGGATTGGATTCTATTATTTTCATGTGGAACCATGTGTGTGTACTTTCAAGTTTAATCACCCCTTTTCCAATCCATAGTCAAAGGTCAAAACCTATCACGAGGGCTGGGGATTATATAAGCGCAGCTTAAAAGATGGTACAAACAGCATTAGTGCATGTACAAGTTTGTAATTGAGCTATTGTAGATCTGAATTATTATATTTTGGGGGAGGGGTATGGTTAAGGGATTAAACGAATCTAGTCGAACCGAACATAGTACTGTTCAGGCTTGTTTGAATTTTTATCAAGCTTCAAAATTTGTGTTTTAGCATGGTTTGATTATTAATCGGATCGAACTTGATCGGACGAGCTTTAGCCGAGCTGAACACGAATCGAACTCGAGTAACTTCATAATTTTACTCATAGTTCATTCTTTTTTTACTAATGGAGTCGAGTTTGGCCAAGCTTTTACACATCGTCGAATGGAAAATTGTGTTCAAGTTTGGTTTGTTATATAATGAATTAAGTTCAAACGAACTTTTGACGATCGATCTGGAATCGAGTATCGATTAGTTTAATTTGTTTATAGCCCTAGGTATGGTGACTTGGCAAGTAGTTGGACAAGTGAGCTTGATGAATTAAATAGTAAGTTGCACATAATTTAGCAGCAATTATATCCAACTTAAAGCAGCTAAGCCAGGTACAAATTTTAATTAATTTTTTAGCCTTCATAATTGATCTACTATAGATAATAGATCCATTTAGGTAGTGATACTGGAATTCATTTTCATTATTTTTTTCTCCAATAAGTTTCCAATTACAGTAGAATTCATATGTACGTTATACTATTTATGAATTTTTTTCTTGAGTACAAATCCTATGGGAATGAACTAGTTGGAAATCGAACTTAAACATATATCTGGTTTTATAACCGTCTTATCATTAGGTTACTAAATGGTTCCTATTATTTAAGAAACATCAATTATCCTAAAACAAAAAAAGAACAAACGAAAACCTAACTCATTTTCCCCCATAATAAAAACAAAAAACAAAAGTTATATGAACATAGAACTATTTTTTTATGGTATTCAAATTTTTTTATTTCATTAAATATATCTATTTGCTAATTGGTACTTCAGTTTAATTAGTTTTGTTGTGTTAACTGGCCCATTGTTTACTTGGCCCAGCCCTTCAGCAAGCCCAAGGCCATGGCAACTGAGCCCAACCCATTATCTCGATGCCCGGGTCGCCTGTTCGGGTTGTGGTACCCGGTTTATATGTTTGCGGATCCTTTGCTTGTCTCTTATCCGTTGATGTGATCCAGGTAATCTTGGTCGTCCGTCTTACATATATAAAGCCCCCCACCCGAACCCTAACCTCATTCTGTGTATCTCACTTCTCTCACTAAACTCTCATCTCTCTCTCTCGAACCTTTCGTGTTCATCTCTCTCTCTCAGGATCCCGGCCTGCATCTTTTCTTCTCGTGATATTGTGAGTTTGAGCGAGATCACCGAGTGTGTGTTCACCCTCTCCACGTTCTCTGTGTAGACCTCTCTATATCTTGAGGATTTAGGGTTTGGGTGGTTTTGGGTTGAACTAGGGTTTGTTCGAGATCATTCTTCTTGGGGCCGGTTCTTGAGGGCCTGGCTTTGTGGCAAGCGAGTTGTGGTTCTTGGTTCCACTTTGGTTCTCCGGGTGATTCTTGGTGACTACTTTGTGTGGGAAGTTCGGTCATGAGCCATATTATTCAATATATGGTTTAGGGTTTTATCCCTCGTACATTTGTTATTATTTTTCGTGTATTGTTGCTTTGAGTTGTATTTTAATTTCTGAAAGAGTCTAGAGTACTTTGTTGTATAATAGGTTCTGGAGTCTGTAATTTTGATTTCGGTGCTAAGTGTATCGATCTATTAGAGGCAGATAGATACCCAACAGTGGTATCAGAGCACCTATCTGCCTCTTGGTGGGTTGGTGTTTCTGGTTTCGTGCTGGATCTTGGTGATTCTTGGCTCCTGGTGAACTCAGTGACCGGTTTGATACCCAGGACTTGCTCCTGGTAGTAAGGATTAATCTCTCCTCCCTCCTCTTTACTTCTTTGTTAGTGGTAGTTTTAGGGAAACCCTAAGCATCAAACCTCTTGACCCTGTGCCACGAGCGCAGTGGAATCCTGAGGTGCGAGGGGGATCCACCCTAGGGCCTTATTATTTTACTGGACTCTGTGTGGTCCCTTGTTGTTCTCTGTTGGACTCTGTGTGGTCCTGTATTAGGGGTGATCACGGTGCGGTTTCACGGTTTTTTACATTATATCCAAACCGAATTGCCATGAACGGTTTTGCTAAAAAAAAATTAAATTGCGGTTTTATAAAGTAAAATCGAAAGTGCGGTTTTAAGCGGTGGCGGGCGGTTTTGCGGTTTTAATCGACATACAATAAAAATAAGTTGTAGCAATAATAAAAAGTTATACAGCTGCATTAATGTCAACAAAGTGTAACTTTGTTACATAACCTTAAAGTCTAACATCCACTAAATAAAATAAAATGCTAACTTAAATTACATATAGATAAAGCCACGTCAATTCCTTTTCCAACAGAATATAATCCTCTAAATGCCCATATGCCTTGAATCCATGGTACCAAGTCAGTCTGCAAATTCCACAAAAACAAAGTAACATTAATTAAGATAACAACCAAAAAAACTATTGAAAATGAAACTACTATATAAGAGTTGTGAACCTAATAAAAATTCTCTTTCACTCTTGTTGATCATCTGAGCTCATAGAAGAGTTTGGTCCTTCAAACTCTGTAAAGTCAGACAATAGTAACCATTGTTATGAATAAGAAATATGTAATGGCATGATCTTAAAATACAGAAAATATTCCATCCAAAATAAATACAGAAAAATATTTAAGTATTTTACCTTTGTCTATGTTCTCAAATTGTTCAATATCCTCCACTAATTCATGAAGATCAATTGAAGAAGGTGTAGCACGTAACCAATCTTGAGAGCATATAAGAGCCTCTACCATTTTAGGTGATAAAGAGCTTCTGAAAGGATCAATCACGCGACCACTAATCGAAAGCGATTCTCAAGCAATAGTAGATACTGGAATAGCTAATACATCTTTTGCAACTTTGGAGAGAACAGGATATTTTAGAGCATTCACTTTCCACCAATTTAATACATCAAAATCCTTGCTCAATTTCTCACAACCATCAAGTAAATATCTTGCTACTTCAGATTTGCTCTCAACACACTGTTCTTCTTCCAAATGCCTAGCAAACTGAGATTCCAGCAACTCACTTGGGTCATCTTCTTCATCTATCTCGCATGTAATAATCTTGCCTTTGCATTCTCATCTTTTCATGTTTCTTTGAAAATTAGAATCTGAATAATTCTTATATAACAAAACCAACAAATCCTCAATTTTTTGAGTCATTCTGCTCACATAAGAAACATCTCCTTGGTACATTGTTGCAAAACAAAAATTAACATACTTTAACTTGTATCTTGGGTCCAAAAGAATAGCAACAAAGAACAACCAGTTGATGTGATCAATATTTCCCCAATATTTATTGAACTTCTCTTTCATTCGAAACCATACCATAATCACCCTTACTAATCATGTTAGATAAACCGACATGCACAGTAGCAAGTTCACGAAAAAATACATTTGAAGTTATGTATGATGAACCCGAAAACTTCAAAGTCACATGATAGAAGATTTTCAAAAACTTGACAAAATTCCTAGCATTCATCCAATCTATTTCCATCGGAGGTCCAATTATCTTATTTCCTTTCCATTTTCTTTTCCTACCCTCACATTCCTCCTCTTGATTTAATTCATAACAATCAAAGTAATCTGTATATTTTTGATCTTCATCCCCTAACCTCTCAAAAGCTTTCTCAAACTTCTCAGCAGCCTCAAGCATAAAAAAAGTCGAATTCCACCGCGTTTCTACATCTAAACAAACAAGGCTTTTAGAATCAATTTTTTCTTTTTCTACACACTTCTTGAATGCATTTAGTCTACTTGGAGAGGACCGTACATACTTAACAGCATTCCTAACCCGCATGATAGCCTCATTTTGCTCTTCTAACCCCTCTTTGACAATCAAATTAACAATATGAGCAGAACACCTCACATGCATGTAATCATTATTCAAGATGACATCTTTCCATTTGCATTTCCGTTTCAAATAATTGACTGCTTTATCATTAGAGCTAGCATTATCCACCGTAATTGTGAAAACTTTATCAATGCCCCATTGAATCAAACATTCTTTTATTTGTTTTCCTATTGTTTCCCCTTTATGATTTTCAATCAAACAAAAGTTTATGATTCTTTTTTGCAATTTCCAATCACCGTCTATCCAATGTGCAATAAGACACATATTGTTTAAATTTTGCACAGAAGTCCAAGTATCAGTGGTCAAGCATATTCTTTGCTTTCTTATAACTCTTTTCAATTTTTTTCTCTTCATGAAAAACTTTCATGCAATCCCTAGCAAGAATGTGAGTGTGCCACAGACGGTACTTCAAACCTTGGTTCAAAGAATGAGAATAAGCTCTAAAACCTTCTCCTCCACAACCTTAAAAGGCATTCCATCAATGATTACAAGTTTAGCAAGATTTTTTTTGAACTTCTTCAAGGTTTAAAATTTTCCCTTTGATAGTAGGATTATCATTTTGGTTGCCACGTGCACTTTTATAATCATGCATAGTCTTCTATGACTTATCAAATCTAAGTGGATACTTCTTGCACGAAGACTCCAAATGTGTCCACATACTAGTAGTTCCATTAAGTTTTGGATGAGCAGCATAACTTGTGCTACAATAGTTGCATGAAGCTCTAGGTGGATTAATACCTTCTAACCTAGTAAAGTGACCCCAAATTTCAGAAGTAACCTTATCTTTTCTCTCAACTATATCAATTGCTTTAGTTCTTTTTTTTCTCTTGGGCTCTAACTTAGAAGGTTTACTCATTTTTGGATGAGATTCTTGTGCAACATTTTTTTCATTTAAATTGTTATTTTTAGAAATAACTTTTCCATCACCTGATTCTTGAGTCCTTTCTTGTTCATTTGAAGCTAAAGTTTCCACTATAATCTCCACATCAGTAACCTTTTCAGCAGGTATAGTACCATTCTGCTTAAGATATACAAAAAATGAATACTAATTAATATCAAATCCAAACATAAAAATAATATCAAATATGTAAGAAAATAAAATTATTTCAAATAAATAGAACATACTTTTGCATCTGTAGAATTCTCCATATTAGTCCAATACAAAATGAATCTACCACCTGCATTAATGGAAATGGAAGCATAAAAATCGATTAAACTTTAAAAAACGTTTGCAGACTAAACTCTAAAAGCATGAAAACTTGACTAATTTTAATTTAATTGGCATCCATTAGAGCTAATCTAATCATCTAAATAATTATTATGGTATACCCAGACTCTGTATTAACCTAATAATTAACATATTTTGTATTAAATAAACAAACATAATATTAATACTGTAAGCATTTTGTTATCATAATCATTAAAATAAAATTGCAAGAAAAAGGAAACTTACTTATTAATTCTTGTGCTTGCTTCACGAAGTAGAAAATAAAAATTCAAGGCACCAACGAACTCTCTGTAGTTGTTGTTGTGGGTAATGGCTTAGGTACTGCTTAAAGCCTTAGACATTGACTTGAGTGAAATGATGAGAAAAACTGTAGATTTGTAGTTTTGTAGAGAGAGAATTTTTTCAAGATCCAGAAGGCAGAAAGAAAGATTAAAAGACGGAAGAAATGACTTGATGCTTAAATGAGAGAGTTCAGATTACGGACTTATCACTTAGGGTTAGGTTTATTGAGATATGTTAATTACATAATTAACCTTATTAACCATTGCATATGCGGTCGGTTTGGGCGGTCGGTTTATCGTCGAAACCGCAAATTGCACCGCCGTGGCGGTGCGGTTTTTCATTAAAATTTTCAACTGCAGTTTTTAGGATAATTTGACTTTAACGGTGCGGTGCGGGCGGTTATTTAAAATTTTTGATCACCCCTATCCTGTATTGCCTGCTGTTCATTTCATTGTTGCATTTACTTGGACTCTGTGTGGTCCACCTACATTGCTTCTGCTGATTCTGTTCATTGTGATTTCTTGGTGTACTTCTTGTATACTCTGTGAATTACATGTGTCTTATCTGTGTGATATATATTCTTGATTATATCTATGATAATGACTGGTGTTTCGGGCTATCACTTGGAACCCTTCAATGGAAAAACTGATTATTCTATTTGGCAACAAAAAATAAGGGCATTTTGATTCAACAAAAATGTTTTTAAAGTCATTGAACAAAAATATCTTGATAAAGATATCTTGATATTAAAGCTGAACTTGATGAGTTTGCTTATTCATCCATCATCCTAAACCTTTTTGATTCTGTGTTAAGAAAAGTTGGCAAGTTGTCAATGTTTGATACATGTTTTTATCTTAATTTTGATGATTTTATTTTGTCACCAAAACAATGCTTTTAAAGGTTGTCCAAATACTCCTAAATGATTTAAAATGGTTTTTAATATTTTCCGGAGTATTTCCTCAAGTTTATTTTTGATAATAATGGACAACACTTTTAATGATTTTATATCAATGGATTTTTCACTTCTTAACAAGGTTCCTAAATGTTGTCTAAATACTCTCGATTGGTTTAAAATGTTTTTACTAAATTTTCGGAGTATTTCTTGGGTTTTATTTTCGGCAAAAATTGGACAACATTTTGTCTCGTGGTCGACCGGTCGCCCCTATAGGGCAACCCGTGCACTGAAGATGTTTTTAGAAGAAAGAAAATGAGACGGAAGGAAAAACAAGCGGTCGGCCATGGCCATCAAGGCCGGCCGTCGGCCGTCGGTCGGCCGTGCCGCCAATGATCGGCCGCAGACTGCAAGTTTCATTGTTGAAACAGACTTAAATCCTTCGTATTTTTGGTTAGGGAGACCGGTTGAGACAGGGGCCGACCGGTCGCTTCACTCGTCGGCCGGCCGCCTGTTGTAATTTTCAAAGTGTTCTCTTTTTCTCTTATCTGCATGACCGGCCGCCATGTGTATTAATGACAAAAAAATATGACCGTTTGACAACAGACACATTTCCTTAAATTGTGGGATTGTTTTCTAACACTATATTCTTGATTTTAATTGTATTTTTCTGTAGAATTTCAATCCCCAAGAGGAGCCTATGCTTGATCAATCATCTCCTATAAATAGAGGAAGTTTTGGAGCAACCAAAACAACAATTGAGATACAACACAACAAGATACACTTCAAGCAAACACTTGGTCTTTCATTGTCTTATTTCTTGTTGTAATTTGCCTAGCTATTCACTTTCACATTCTTGAGGTCTAGGCTATTCTTGATTACACTTGCACTCAATTGTATTATTCATTATCGAGTTGTAATCTTGAATTTGTGGTCGTCATTCAAACACAAGATATCCTTGTGAGTGTTCTTGTGGTAAGAACACACTTGGGTGATCTAGGTGTTAGGTGTGAGAAGATTGAGGTAATCTTCTTGTTGAGGTGTTGAAGAATTTGGTATTCTTCAAGGTTGAAGATTGTGGTAATCTTCACATGGTGCCGTTAAAGGAAGATTGTGGTAATCTTCAAAGGGAGATTGTGGTAATCTTCAAAGGTGGTGTTGAAGAAGAGTGTGGTGCTCTTCAAGGTGTTGTAAGTTGAATTTGTATTAATTTTGGTAATTAATAAAATTCTTTTTCTTTTCGAAATCCATCCCGGATATACTGGGGTGGTAGAGGATTAGGCCCTAGGTGGGTTGAACCTCTTTAAATCGACGTGTGTTGTTTATATTCCGCACATTTATTATTGTATTTGAGCATTCGGTTTTAAAAAGAGGGCGAAATCGAAAAGATGGAGATAATCTATTCACCCCCCTCTAGATTATCGTAGCCGCTTGGACTTACAAGTGGTATGAGCCAAACTCTTTGGCAAGCTCGTTTCACTTTGCGAGTGAAGTGAAGAGAAACGATCGTCGGCTCTGAACGAAGCTCATCTTACCGGCACCTCCACTACAAAGCCACCACGGTTTGATTCCAAAGATTTCACATTTTGGAAAGAGAGAATGGAATGCTATTTACAAGGTTGCGGGTTCGACATTTGGAACACCGTCATAAACGGAGAATCCATCCCAATGAAAGATACACCACACACCTCAAAAGGCTTCAAAAAGCTCAATGATGAAGAGACGAAAATCATCTCCTAAACGGTAAGGCTTTAAATATTTTGTATTGTTCATTTACTAATTTAGAATATGAACATATAGTAGGAATAAAGTCGGCACATGAAGTATGGCAAAATTAGAAGCCATCTATGGAGTATTTGCAAATGAAAGGAGTCAAACAAAAGCATCTACTTCTCAAGATCATACAAGCTCAAATCTAAGGAATAAGCCTCCTACAACTTCCAATTATGAAGAAGTTGAATATTGTTTTATGGGCATCAATGAAGAAAATGAGGTATGTCTTAAACCCTCTACTTCCTATGATATTGTCATTCAAAATGATTATAGTGATTTGCAAAATGTTTATGATGAACTTCAAAATGAATTCCAAAGTTTACTTATTAAATACAAAAATTTGAAAAAGGAATTCAATATTTTGAAAAATGATAAGGATAGTTTATTTACTTCCTATGAATCACTATCATGTGCTCACACCACCACTCTTGACAAAGTTAGAAATCTTGAAAAAGAAAATAGTACTCTTGTTGAGAATATTGATTGCATGAAAAAGGATTTATTAAAATCCAACTTGAATACCAATAAAATGTCCAATATTGTTGATATTCATAATAGTGATAAAGGACTTGATCATAAGCCTAATGTTGTTAATCATATGAAAAAGGATCAAGTCACTATGCATATTGGTCATTATGCTCCTAGAATTATTACTTGTTTTTATTGTGGCAAAAAGGGTCATACGGCTAACTCTTGTCGGGCTAGAAATAGCTCTAAATATTGTTGGAGACCTAAAAGTCTCAAAGCTAATCTTAAAGGACCCAAACACATGAGGGTACCACAAAACAATGTAATATTAGGTACCCGACAAAGCAAAAATCGGAGAAAATTCATGCCACCAAGAAAACATCAAATGAACGTTTCATTTGATCAAAGAAGGAGAAACTACTCTCAACAAAGCCAATTTCAAGAAGAGCGTATAATCAAAAATGGGAAGAACACAATCCTTGGAAATGGCAAAGACATCATCAACAAGATGATTTTCAAAGAAGAAGAAACCACCAACCATGGGAAGGTAACCAATCTTGGAAATGGAGAAGTCTTCATCAACAAAGTGACTTCTCAATGGGAAGATATCATCAACTATGGGAAAGACACAACCCATGGAAACGGCGTAATTGGTAAACCGTATCTCCCCATTTGTATATGCATTTTATTTTTAAATCTATGCATACTTTTAATTGTGTCTTAATTGCAAAATGAATCTTCAAGTATTTATTTTTAATATAGGTCTCTTATATATTTATGAGTTTAAATTTTTTTTAAAAAAGAGACCTTGCATGATTTTCTAAAACTCTTGAGCATTTTATTAGACTTATGTGGCTTATTATCTCTTATGAAATCTTATAGCATAAGCTCATTTGATATCTCATATTACTTGCCTACACTTGTATTTTCTATGCATATGTTGTCTAAGAATTGTGTAGGATACATATTTTATACTCATTGGCTATTACGTCATCAAGTTTCTTAAACCATCGAGGTATGTCTACTCGTATTTTTCTTTAAACTCGATTTTATGCTTATGCACATATCTTTCAAGATATTTCATTTTGACCCCTTAAGTGCCCCTAATTGTTTTTGCAAATTTTTTTAAAAAGGCACTACGTGTTTAGTCTCGATTTTATCGTTTATATGTTTTTCCCAAAACCCATATTTGTTGGATATAGTCCAAAATTATATTTTTGCAAAGTTTTAAAACTTTTGGGGTGGAAAATCGAATTTTGGAAAACACTGGGAGAAAGAAAAATCACTGGGGCCGGTCAAAAGCAGGGCGGCCGTGCCCTGTCGCCTCGGCCACCGGTCGCCCCTACCTCGGCCGTCGCCCCAGGCCATTTTTGTTAGCTTAAAACTTTTGTCTTGACTTCTCTTAAACAGACGCAGGACATATTCTTAAAACCCTATAGCAGCGATTTTTCCCCTTTTCTTCAAAATCTTCAATTCTTCATCATTTTTCACGATTCTTGTTGCTAATCTTCTTATTTTCACTAGAATCTTACATATATGGCTCCTCCTAGAAATTCCACCGATCAAAATCCCACTTCTAAGAGAAGAAAGGGTGGAGAGGGTACTTCGAGAAATCGGCGAGACGAAGCCGAACAAAGGGATATTCGAGCCGCTCAAAGAAACGTGGCTCAAGAAGGTGATGATGTTCAAAATCCCATTCTCTCTCGGGCCCAAATTACCGAGCCGCGGAACAATTTCGCTCGAAAATTGCCGTTGGGCGAAAGGTAAAAAATCTTTTGTTACTCAAGCTCCAAATTCTCGCAATGCTCTTAATTTCATCAATAAGTATGCGGAATGGTACTATGAGGATTCGGGGATGGGAGGTAAATCTATTGCTCGGACTAAAATGTGTCGTTTTAGCTCATTTACAAATGAGTATCCCACCATTAGGGGATTTTTTGAGGAACAAGGTTGGATGTATCTATGGGAGCATGCTTATGTCTTGTATGATCTTTGATATTATCCAACATTTTTATGCTAATATGTGGGTGCAATATGATAATGAAAGAAAGCCGATTGCCGTTAATTCGCTTATAAAGGGTCGTCATTTTAGATGGACTCCCAATGATATTTCTTAGCTTTTACATGTTAGAGAAGGTGGTTGGGATTATTTCTCTTGTGGGACTTGGAATGATGAAATGTTGGGGGTGTCGATGAAAGAAGTTAAGACATATTTGGGAGTATGGCCAAAGTATTCTTTGTTGGCAATGACACTTTAGCATCGTATTTTATCGGTCATTGTCGCATATTGCATTTGTGGTAAGTCGGGAAAGATGCCTAGCAATATGGATTATTTTTTGACTTATAAGATTGCTAGGAGGGCGTTTCAAAAAAAAGATTGCTAGGAGGGAACCACTTAACTTTGGTGCCATACTTATTCAATGTCTAATCGAGTCCATTACTCAAGGTAATAAGAAGTTGGTTATGGGAAATTGGATTTGTAAACTTCTTATTCAATTGGGACTACCTTCGTCGGAGTGTAACTCGGAGGTATTTCAAAACGACTTTGACATTGATAATATCTCCCAAATAGTCACGATGCGCAAAAATATGGACATCCGACCAACCAAAATGGCTAGAGGAAGAGGTCAAGAGTCCCCCGATCCTAATGACTACTTTGATGACACCGAGGCCGCAAGATTGGCGGAAGAGGGTGAACCGAGCAATCCAGGAGGGTAATAGGTGCTCAACCGCCTAGGTGAGGTATACTCAAGCCGAATTTGATGAGATGAGGACTTTTCATGAGACGAGATATGAGGCTTTGGAGCAAAAGACCTCCAAAATGCAAAAGTCTATCGGCAAATTGAAGAAATTTATCAAGGACTTTATTCCCGGATCTTGCTTCTCCTCGGATGAGGAATGATACCCCCACCCCCTTTACTTTCTAGCATTTTCATTAATGTTGCTTTGTATTTTGATAAACTTTTGTAAAACTCTTTTGTACTAATGATATTTGCTTGTTTTTCTTAAAGGGTTAAAATTGCAAGTTGATAATGACTTGTGAATAATCATGACTTTGATGGAGTATTTGATGGTAAAAATACTCTAAAGCATTGTTTGATAATTGGTATGAAGTACTTGATGGTAAAAGTGCTTCTCTTATTGCTTTGTTCATTTTGCTTAGTTGGTTATGTTGGGACATTTGATACATGTGTTGTTGAACTCTAATTGTTGGCATTTGTAATGCCTTGATCATTCTTAGCTTATCTCAATTGGGTTGAACCCTTGAGAATCTACTTTGAGCTCCTTACTTGATGGACTATTGTTGCATTTGTTGCATATGATATTTTCTTTGAAATGAGGTTGATTGATGATATGAAATTTTTTTGGCTTGAACCATTTACAAAGGTTATATACAACCTCTTCTCTTTTTACCGCACACAAGGTGTTCGATGAAATGTCGCAATGAATATTTCAACTTATACATGATTCTCTTGCCTTCAAAAGTTTTCTATACTTATTGGGATCATGTTTTGCCAATCAAAACAAGTGTATAACTTCTTTATATTACATTTCTCCCATTTTTTGGATTATGATGCTTTAATTGATCAACGGTTAATAAACCGTCCCTTTGGCGCACCTTGATATTTTTGTATGGTGTTTTCACCATTCTAACATTCTTTTTGATGATTCCAAAGGGGGAGAAAAACAGGATATTGGCTCATTAGCTCAAAGAAGCTAATAAAAGCTTGTCATAAAAGCTATAAGCTATGGCTCTTAAAAGCCATAAGTTGTGATTTGTTCTTAGTCCAATTGTTGCTTTATGGACTTATAAAATTGATTAATGATGTTTTGTGACAGGGGGAGCTTATAAGCTCTTGAGCAAATTGTAAAAGCTAAAGCTTTTAGCTTATGGATAATTGCTTTTACATTATTCTTGATATGCTTGTTGATAGGGGGAGCTTGTGCTTATTATTGAAAAATATTTACTCCTACTTGGTTACTTTAATATTCTTTGGAAATTTTGGTTGCTTCCAAACGGTCAAATGTTTTTACCGGAAAATCATTTGAAAATTGCTCTCTTAGTTTGTGTAAAAATTGTTTTGGTTTGTAATCATCAAAAAGGGGAGATTGTTTGATACATGTTTTTATCTTAATTTTGATGATTTTATTTTGTCACCAAAATAATGCTTTTAAAGGTTGTCCAAATACTCCTAAATGATTTAAAATGGTTTTTAATATTTTAGGAGTATTTCCTCAAGTTTATTTTTGATAATAATGGACAACACTTTTAATGATTTTATATCAATGGATTTTTCACTTCTTAACAAGGTTCCTAAATGTTGTCTAAATACTCTCGATTGGTTTAAAATGTTTTTACTAAATTTTCGGAGTATTTCTTGGGTTTTATTTTCGACAAAAAAATGGACAACATTTCTGTCCAGTAGTCGTCGGCCACCGCCGCCCATAGGGCAACCCGTACCTGAAGATGTTTTTAGAAACAGAAAATGAGACGGAAGGAAAAACAAGCAGGTCGACCGGTCGCCCTGGGCGTCGACCGGTCCGGTCGACCGGTCGCCCAGCGGTCGACCGGTACCTGCAAGTTTCATTGTTGAAACAGACTTAAATCCTTCGTATTTTTGGTTAGGGAGACCGGTTGAGACAGGGGTCGACCGGTCGAAGCCTACGTCGACCGGTCGCCCTGTTGTAATTTTCAAAGTGTTCTCTTTTTCTCTTATCTCTGTGCGACCGGTCGCCCTGTGTATTGACAGCAAAAATATGACCGTTTGACAAAGAGACACATTTCCTTAAATTGTGGGATTGTTTTCTAATGACTATATTCTTGATTTTAATTGTATTTTTCTCGTAGAATTTCAATCCCCAAGAGGAGCCTATGCTTGATCAATCATCTCCTATAAATAGAGGAAGTTTTGGAGCAACCAAAACAACAATTGAGATACAACACAACAAGATACACTTCAAGCAAACACTTGGTCTTTCATTGTCTTATTTCTTGTTGTAATTTGCCTAGCTATTCACTTTCACATTCTTGAGGTCTAGGCTATTCTTGATTACACTTGCACTCAATTGTATTATTCATTATCGAGTTGTAATCTTGAATTTGTGGTCGTCATTCAAACACAAGATATCCTTGTGAGTGTTTGTGGTAAGAACACACTTGGGTGATCTAGGTGTTAGGTGTGAGAAGATTGAGGTAATCTTCTTGTTGAGGTGTTGAAGAATTTGGTATTCTTCAAGGTTGAAGATTGTGGTAATCTTCACAAGGTGCCGTTAAAGGAGGAAGATTGTGGTAATCTTCAAAGGGAGATTGTGGTAATCTTCAAAGGTGGTGTTGAAGAAGAGTGTGGTGCTCTTCAAGGTGTTGTAAGTTGAATTTGTATTAATTTTGGTAATTAATAAAATTCTTTTTCTTTTCGAAATCCATCCCGGATATCTTTGGGGTGGTAGAGGATTAGGCCCTAGGTGGGTTGAACCTCTTTAAATCGACGTGTGTTGTTTATATTCCGCACCTTTATTATTGTATTTGAGCATTCGGTTTTAAAAAGAGGCGAAATCGAAAGATGGAGATAATCTATTCACCCCCTCTAGATTATCGTAGCGCTGACTTACGGTCAAGTGCCAAGAAATTGTGGAACAAGTTGGAAGAACAATTTATGAAACCTCACTACCTTCCAAGTTGTTCTTACTTGAAAAGTTTTTAGATTTAAACTTGACTTGACAAAGGATATGGATGAAAATCTTGATGTTTTTACAAAAGCGATTCAAGATATAAAGTCAATGGCCGGTGATAAAAACATTGATGATTACACCCTATTGTGTTGCTAAATGCCATCCCCGATTCTTACATCTTTGGTGTGAAATCTGCCATTAAATATGGTAGAGACTATATTACCATTGATACTGTGATTAATGGCCTTAAGAGTAAGGAATTAGATCTGAAAATATCAAAGGGGAATGAACAGGGGTCAGGGAAGGTTATGCACGTCGGGGGTAGACCTCGAAACGGGGAAAAATGGGAATAACAATAACAATAAATCGGGAAGAAAAGAGAAAAAAGTTAGAGGTAGGTCTAATTCTAGACCTAGGAATAACATGAAATGCTATAATTGTGGTGAGCATGGTCATTACATCAAAGAGTGCAATAAACCCAGGAATAACCAGAACAATAACCAAAACAATAACCAGAACAATAAAAACCAAACCAATGACTCTGTGAACTTGACTACTTCTAATGATCATATGGGTGATGTGTTCATGGTGCATGAGCTGCCTGACTCTGTGAATTCTGTGCCTTCAAATGCTTTCCTTGATTATGAATGGCTAATTGACTCTGCATGCACATTACATATGACACCTTTTAAACATCTGTTTAATACTTATGCTTCAGTGAAAAATGGATATGTTTCCATGGCTAATGATAAAAAGTGTCAAGTGATTGGTGTTGGTACTGTGTGCTTGAAACTTGATACTGGTTATGTGTTGACACTCAATGATGTAAGACATGTTCCTGATTTATCCAATAATTTGATATCTTGTGCTATGCTTGAACATGATGGCTATGAGGGAAGATGGGGGAAGGGTGTTATGAAACTCATGAGGGTTCTATGATTATTGCAAAAGCTGAAAAGAACAGTAAATCTTTATGTCTTACATGCTAAACATGATTCTTATGTGCCAAAGTCTCGTGAATGCCGCTACTAATCCTCGTGTCAAATGATTTGACTGATTTGTGGCATAAAAGACTTGGTCACATTAGCTCTAAAGGTCTTGACATTCTTCAGAATAAGGGTTGTTTTGGTAAAAACAAACTTGATGATTTGTCTTTCTGTGAATCATGTGTGTATGGTAAACATCAAAGAGTCAAGTTCCCCTCTCCAACTAATCCTAAACAATCGGCTAGTCTTGAATTGCTTGAATACTTGCATGATGATGTTTGGGGTCCCTCTTCTATGCCTACTCATGGAGGAAATAGATATTTCTTGTTCATAACTGATGATTATTCCAGGAAAGTTTAGGTGTTTTTAATGAAGAACAAATCGATATTTTTGATAAGTTTAAAACTTGGAAAACTCTTATTGAAAACCAAACGGCAAAAGGATTAAAGTTTTGAGAAGCGACAATGGCCACGGAATTTTGTAATCAATTAATGGACAATCGTGTGATGAATTTGGTATAAAAAGGCACAAGTACCACTATTCACCAAAGCAAAATGGTGTTCTTTGAAAGGATGAATAGAACACTTTTAGAAAGAGTGAGGAGCATGTTTGCTACCTCTGGACTTTCTAAAAGGTTTTGTGGAAAAGTTGTTATGTAAATGCCTACCTATTTAATCAATAGGTCCCCCTCGGCCCCTTGGAAGGAAATACCTGAAGAGGTGTGGGGAAAGCGATTGATTTCTCTAATTTGAAAATCTTTGGGTGTTCTCGCATTTGTACATCAAAAGAATGACAAATTAGATCCAAGGTCTATAAAATGTGTTTTTCTTGGCTACCCTGAAGGGGTTAAAGGCTATAGACTTTGGAATAGAGGAGAACCTGGTTTTAAAACTATAATTAGTAGGGATGTGTTATTAAATGAACTTGAATTCTCTTGCTTTGTGCATCCTTCTCCTCAAACTGTTTCTGAAAATGATAATACTCCAAATGAGATGGAGCTATCTAATGTGTCTCCTAATATTGCTGTTCCTGCTGATTCTCATATCAATGATGCTTTGCATGTCAATGTGAATGATAATGATGTGCATATTGAAGATGATACTCAGCATGATAATCTGCATGACATGCATAATGAATTTCCTGATGTTAACACTGAAAATGAACATGTTGCTGATAATCATGATGAATTGAATGATTATGTGTTAACTAGGGATAGAACTAGGAGGCATGTTAGAGTCCCAAACAAATTTGCTGATTTTCAAATGACATCTTATGTGTTTTTCGTGTTTGAATCTATTGATGGTTCTCGAGCCTAAAACCTTCTCGAAGCTATGAACTCGCTTTGAATCCACTAAATGGCTAAGTGTTATGCATGAAGAAATGACTTCTTTGCATGTTAATAACACTGGATTCTTGTTCCTAAACCCCTAATCGTTTCTATAGTTGATTTGTAAATGGCTTTACAAGATTAAACAAGAATCACGAAGGTGTTAGGTTTAAAGCTAGATTAGTTCTTAAAGGTTTTACTCGGAAGGAAGGGATTGATTACACGTAAATTTTTGTTGTTAAATTTATTCTTGTGAGAATTATGCTTGCTCTTGTTGCTCAATTTGATTCGGGAATTGAAACAGTTGGATGTTAAAACCGCTTTCCTTCATGGTGACTTGGATGAACAAATTTTCATGAAACAACCTCGAGGGTTTTGAGGACAAATCCAAGCCTAACTATGTTTGTTTACTCAAAAATCTTTGTATGGTCTAAAACAGTCTCCAAGACAATGGAATAAAAAGTTTGATCAATGTATGCTTGAGTTAAAGTTTTGTAGAAGCCAATTTGATCATTCGCTTTACTTTAAACTTGATCCCGAAACTCCCGTGTTCTTGCTTTGTATGTTGATGATATGTTACTTCTTTGGACTCTTGCATTAAATCCATTGATCATGTTAGAAATTGTCTAAGTGCTAGATTTGACATGAAATACTGGGTGATGCTAAAAAGATTTTGGGAATGAACATTGATAGGGGACAGGTCTAAATCTGTCATTTATTTGCATAAGTCCTCTTATATAGAAAAGATTTTACAAAAATTTTCTATGTCTAATGCTAAACCTGTGAATGTGCCTCTTGCCTCTCATTTTCTGTTAAGTAAGGAACAATCTCCTAAGATCGAACTCGAAATATGTGCTATGCAAAACATTCCTTATGCTAATGCTATTGGATCGTTATGTACTTAATGGTGAGCACTAGGCCGATATAGCCTTTATGTTGTTTCTTGTTTGAGTAGATATATGTCCAACCCTGGTATGATGCACTGGAATGCTGTTAAGTGGTTGCTTAGATATCTGAGGCATTCTTCTGACTATAGTTTGTGTTTTTCAAAATGTGACTCTGGTATAATTTTGAAAGGCTATGTTGATTCTAATTATGCCAATGATAAAGACAACAGAAAATCAACAACTTCTTATGTTTTTACACTTTGTGGTTCATGTATTAGTTGGAAATCCCAACTGCAACATATTGTGGCCCCTGTCTACAACAGAGTCGAGAATATGTTGCATTCTATCGAGGCTTTAAAAGAAGCTTTGTGGCTTAAAGGTCTTGTTTCAAATTGGTTTTCTAAAACAAAAAGTTGTTGTATTTTTCGACTCACAACCGGTATTCAACTTTGCAAAAACCCAGTTTTTCATGATAGAACCAAACACATTGATGTTCGTTTTCATTTTATAAGAGATATTGTTTCAAAAGTTTTGGTTAATCTTGAAAAAGTGGCCTCGAATTTAATCCTGTGATATGGGTACTAAGTGTCTACCTTTATCAAAGTTCAAAACTTGTTTAAAAATCCTAAATTTTGACACGGTGATTAGTTACCCTAGGTTATTTACCCTTTATGTTGGATTTAAACGATTCTTGTGTGTTTGTTAAAATCCAAAACCGTTGGATTGATATTTGTTTAGTGCTTATGTTAATTCAATGGGGAACTTGACTCTTTGTGTGCTTGTTGGGATCCTTTCTTATTCTGATTACGCTTAGCTTCTTGCTTCAAGAACACAAGTCCTTCCCGGCTTAAGTGCTTGGAAGGCAAATGGCGATGATGATGACCAGAAGTATTCCCAAGATTGTCTAATTGAATCACAATGAGCCAAAGGTGGAGATTGTTGTGTTAATTGGCCCAGCCCTTCAGCAAGCCCAAGGCCATGGCAACTGAGCCCAACCCATTATCTCGATGCCCGGGTCGCCTGTTCGGGTTGTGGTACCCGGTTTATATGTCCGCGGATCCTTTGCTTGTCTCTTATCCGTTGATGTGATCCAGGTAATCTTGGTCGTCCGTCTTACATATATAAAGCCCCCCACCCGAACCCTAACCTCATTCTGTGTATCTCACTTCTCTCACTAAACTCTTATCTCTCTCTCTCGAACCTTCTGTGTTCATCTCTCTCTCTCTCTCTCTCTAGATCCAGCCCTCGCATCTTTTCTCCTGTGATATTGTGAGTTTGAGCGAGATCACTGAGTGTGTGTTCACCCTCTCCACGTTCTCTGTGTAGACCTCTCTATATCTTGAGTGATTTAGGGTTTGGGTGGTTCTTGGGTTGAACTAGGGTTTGTTCGAGATCTGTTCTTGGGCTGCGGTTCTTGAGGGCCTGGCTTTGTGGCAAGGCGGTTGTGGTTCTTGGTTCCACTTTGGTTCTCTGGGTGATTCTTGGTGACTACTTTGTGTGGGAAGTTCTGGTCCTGAGCCATATTATTCAATATATGGTTTAGGGTTTTATCCCTCATACATTTGTTATTATTTTTCGTGTATTGTTGCTTTGAGTTGTATTTTAATTTCTGAAAGAGTCTAGAGTACTTTGTTGTATAATAGGTTCTGGAGTCTGTAATTTTGATTTCGGTACTAAGTGTATCGATCTATTAGAGGCAGATAGATACCCAACAAGTTTATTACAAGAAAATCGAATGGATGCTTAAAGAACCTATATATATTTTCTTTCAATTAAAATTTAAAAGATATAGTACGTAATTTGAAAATTCAAATGTTTTCGTGAAAGCAATTAATGACCAAATATATAAGAAGTGGAATAGGGTATGAATTCGAGTGTATATTTAAGAAAATATTTGATATGTTAAATACAATAACGAAATGCAATAAAAAACATTAGTAGAAAATTATATTCTTGTAAGAGCTAGTCTCCTGTCAGACGGTCTAACGGATCTAAATCCGTTAGACGGGTCCCCCAAATTCGACCCGGATCTTTAAACGAATTGCTCCAACATCCACGCCCTTCTATCTTTCTCTCTCCTCATCCCATTTGTCGTCTAAAAGAACATGGCAATGGCAGTCTCGTGAAATCTCACGTCCGACCGAAAGATGTCGGAGTCCTAGTCCTCAATTGCAACCTCTTAAATCTGACGCCCCGCCATGATAATTAACCACTATAAAATGAGGGGAAACATTTTGAGCTTCAATTTGGGGGGAATGGGGTGCAGTGCGGGGATAATTATGCTGTGGTATGGATATGGTGGGGTATAATTGGTACCTGGGGAAGGACATATTGATGCTTATCCCGAATTGTTACTTTCGGATGGGCTGCTCCACCGTGTTGCTATCCAATCGCCGTTGTGACTACCACCGTGCCAAGGTATGTATATATATATATATATATATATATATATATATATATTGAAGAAATGGGGGTGTGGCAGATAAATTTGCTTATTTTCAAGCTATTACGGGGCTAGAAGACACCGATTTGTGCATAGAAATTCTCTCCACTTCGTCAGATGCGCATCGCCGGAATATTTGGGACACGACGACAATGGACTAGAATGTTGAGGAGAGGAGATGGACAAATAAATAAAAATAATGCCACTCCACTTTTTTATTGAGGACAAAATATGAATTACTAATACTTTTTAGGGTAACATCTAATACTTTTTTGAGGGACTGCTAATACATTTGGGGAGTATATTCATGAGAAATACTAAAAACTCTTCAGGGGACTACTAATACATTTCAGAAGAACTGTTAATACTTTTTAGAAGGACGACTAATACTTTTCAAAAGGACTGTTAATACATTTCGGGAGAATTTTTTTAATTGTATACAGGGGAACTACTAATACATTTCAGAAGAACTGCTAATACTTTTTAGAAGGACGACTAATACATTTCGGGAGTATATTCAGGAGAAATACAAAAAAACTCTTCAGGGAATTACTAATACATTTCAGAAGAACCACTAATACTTTTCAGAAGGATTGTTAATACATTTAGGGATAAAAATTTAATTATAGGGAACTACTAATACATTTCAGAAGAACTGCTAATACTTTTTAGAAGGACGATTAATACTTTTCAGAATGACTGTTAATACATTTCGGGAGAAAAAATTAATTTATTTCAAGGAACTACTAATACTTTTTCGAGGAACTACTAATACTTTTTTGAGGGATTGCTAATACATTTCAGGAGTATATTTAGGAGAAATACTAAAAAACTCTTCAGGGAACTACTAATACATTTCAGAAGAACTGCTAATACTTTTTAGAAGGATGACTAATACATTTAAGAAGGATTGCTAATACCGATATTCGCTGAACACTACTAAAACACCACTGCTAATATTGCGAAAATGCCACCGGATCCGCGGGTCAGATCCGTCTAACAGGTCAGACCCGTTAGACGGTCTGACAGGAGTTTTTGTGTTCTTGTAAACTTTTGGAATTGTGAAGTTGTCTAGACCTTTGTTAGTTAATACGCGTATCATACCCATATAGTACCAGTACGTACGAATAATTGAAAAATATTTTCGTTTCCCGTATAGATTCTGAAGTGGCGTTAAATACTCCGTACTTTTCAAATAAAATGTTTAATACTCGTATTATAGTTATCCGAATAATACTTGGCGAATAAAACTTCATTTTAATATTTTTATAATATTTAAATAAATCAAAAATCATTAAAAATCATTTATAAGTACAATTAGAATATTATAAAATAATAAATAAGAATATTAAAAATAAATAAGTATAGTAATTATTATTAAATAATTATCTTGGATTTATGTTAAGTTATAATTTAATATTATATAAAACTATATATTAAGTTTTATATAATCTAAATATAAATACAATTAACTTAAAAATGAACTAACTATTATTAAATAATCATTTTTAATTTATGCTATAATTTAAAGTAAATTAATAAAGTACCTAAAATTAATTTTAATATAATCTAAATATAAGTATGAATTACAATCTATGTAAATATACTGTCAAAATAAGTTGTATTATTACTCACGAATAATTACTTTATATTCGCATTAAACCTGTAAGTCTACAAATTCGTATATTAAATTTTTCCGTATTTTTGCCCGATTTTTTCTCCATAACTTTCAAAAAAATATTTACAATATAATCGTACGTAATAAATAACGAACTTTTGCCGTCTCGTATTTAACTAACAGAGGACTCTAGACCCGAATTTGGCCCACTTAAATTTTTTAAGGACATACAATTCCACTTAATTATAAATTTAAAGTAAACTTAGATTTGATTTGCTAGACCATTTTTATTATTAAACACATAATAAAATTTATACTTTGTTACAAAATAACACTCTTAAAACTTTCAAAAAATAGATTTTCTTAGCAAATTAATGAAAATAGTGAGTCGAGTCCAAGACAGATCGGTTTGGAAAAAAAAAACAATTTAAATTCAAATTCATATTCACCATTAATTTAAGGCGAGCTAGTTCAAATTTGATATGATCTCAATACCATTTATAATAGAAATATTCGTATTTATTTGTAGTGTCATTTGTATATCAAACATTTTACACAAATATAAAGATTGTGTCAGGTCAAATCATGTTTTAATTTTAAAACCCACCATACGACCTAGGTTTGGCAGGTTATGTTGTTTGAGTGAATTTATGAACACTCTCACTCACATAAATAGCTGAAAATAATCCTATAATAAAAAATAATAAACTTCAACAAAGATTAATGCTAATAAGTGTAGTCCTTGTTCTTGACAAGAAGAAGACACCTTTCATCAACTCATGAGGACATCATTAATGGATTAGATGGAATTATGTTGGAATTTAAAATTTTAGCAACAAAAGTATTTTCTTGTTAATACTATTAATGGATTTTGAGGAAAAAATATTTGTTGGGATATATTTAAATATTTAGCAACGAAAAATATATTTTGTTGGTACACAGATTTTAGTAATTTTCGCTTTATATGGAATGTTTGGAAGTATTTTGTGCTCAAATTTTTCATTTTTTTGAATAAAACCGTGGTCCTATTATAACAAGAATAAATAAAATGTATATACATTTCATATTATACAATTGTTTTCTGTATTTTCAACTATTTTGCATTTTTCTCACTTTTTTTTTATAATGAAAAAATAACATGTTAGCAACATAATGTTAATTATGCAACATATATAATCATTAAGTTCAAAAAGATGAATCATTCGAGAACGTGAAAGAATATTCAAACATAGCAAATAATTAATAAACGCGTTTAAACTTTCAACTTTTCAACTACTTTATGCGCTTATTTCATATAGGCAAATACTAATTAGGCATGTATAAAGTAGTTTTTCCCTTAAATTAAAGAAAGTGTATCTATTTAAATTAAAAGAGTGGGGCTTCCTTTATTGACTTTTTGTTTGGATTCAATTTAGACCAGACAAAATAATTGACTTAAATTAAATTTTTTAAAGTACCAAAGTTTGTATTTGGATGGAATGAATTGGATATAGAGGAATTTACAGAAAAGATTTGATAAGAGGTAAATTTTAATTAATCTATTATACATAATAACTCATAAAATAGCTCATGAAATGAAGCGTTGAAGGATTTGAAATATATTACACGAATCTTAAAATTGTTAATTTCAAATTGATTTTAAATTAACAAAACCATTAATACATATGTAATGTCGATCCATATACGGATATTGACGATATTAGCTACCCACTATGAGACAACATCGCTAATAATATTCCATATAATTAATTATTTGAATTTTTAAATTCCCTTTAGCATTTTTTTATATTATGACCTAATTTTTTTTTTTTTGAAGAAATTGTAAAGCTTTATTAATACTAGGATAAGTCTGTTGTTACAATTTCATCCACCCAACGAGGGATATTTTCATTCGCCCAACAAAAAGACGTAGAAGAAAAACCAGAAAAATTAGCTAGTCTATGAGCAACACTATTAGCTATTCTACGAACATGAGTAATACCTAATATTTTATGTATTAACATATATCAATTATTGTCAACCTATTTGAAAGGATATAAAATGTATGCTCAAATCTTTTGGAGATTAATATGACATGTCCTAATTAATGGATTTAATATCAGTAGGCCATGTGATGTGATAAGGGCTTCTTGAGATCCCATCTCCCTAATATACTTTTATCATTATTTGTCTGATTATTCCATGATTAAGAAAATAATACAAAAAGAAGCAGCCACAACCTCTAATCCTCATCATCACATGTTGTTCAAGTCCAAAACCCCTTATATATATACATACATATATATAAGGGATAATTACAAAATCCACCCCTAAGGTTTTGAGCAATTACAAAATTTCCCTTATGGTTTGAATCCATATTACATTTTACTCCAAGAGTCAGTTGATCTGACGGAGTTTGCTAGTATCATCAAATATCTTGATTACATCCTAGCTCGACTTTTCTAAATGTTACAATTAGCACAAACTTTTTTCTTTTTTTTTTGAAAGCAAAGCCTGAGACTTTTTCGTCTAACTATTTGTAATTATTCCTAAAAGTTTAGGCTGGGGGTGTACTAGTAAAATTTAAGAAGAAAAGTGGGATATTTGTAATATATTTAGAAAAATCGAGGGATATAATTGTAAAATATTTGACGAAGTCAGCAATTTACGTGAAGTACTATCGTTAGGGGTAAAAATGTAAGACCAAAGCAAAATTCATGGGAATTTTTGTAATTTTAAAATTTTTCTGGATGTTTTTGTAAGTACCTCAAACCTTATAAATAATAAATAAGCCAAAAAAAATCAGTTTTATGACTGATTTTTGACATGGAACATGCTTTGCCTCCCACCCCAACAAAAAAAAAAAGAAAAAGAAAATAAAAAATAAGCAATTTCACATGCAACGTTTGAATTATTCTTGATCCTTTGCAAAAGGACATGACTTATCATGCAAAATATCCATATAAAGATTAAATGGGATTAATTTCTAAACTAAAAATTATTGCAGGTGAGGTTATCCACTATCAGTCTACTATCACCACTCATACATAATTACATACACTAGACATAGGAATTATTCATTCAATATTTAAATATTGGAGAAGTAATAATGTCTCACAAATCAATTAAATTTCCAACCACTTAATTAAATTGTTGGACAAGTACATAAATTAGCACAATTAGGAATAAGATAGTAATAGACATAGGCATAGTCAGCTGGTTCGGTTACCCCTAACAGCCTAGCCCAAATCGTTTTTCCCTATCTCAACCACTTCTTTCCCATAAGAAAAATGGGACAACAAACACCCCCTGGATCCGCCCATGATAATAGAATGGATAAAACTCTCAAATCCAGACTACATATCTAGAGTTCGATTTCCATCACTCTCCCCTCCCAAGATATGTATTCAAGAAAAAATCAGTGCACCATTTTGAAAAGACAGACGAAGTGAACTCCACGCGATTTGATTATTGAATTTGTTTAAGGTAAAATTCGTTAGATTTGGTTTTTTAAAAATAAGTTAAAAGATATTTATTGAGTTTTGTAGATAATAATTTATTTTAAGGAGTTTTTGGTATTTCCCTCCATTTCTCAATTCTATTTTTAAATTTGAAGACATATTAATTTTTTTTTTGTCTTGGCCAATAAACTCATTCAGAAGGGCCATTGCAAGGTCAAGTCCATTCATATCACTCCAGCAAAATGGGCCTCACGGGTAGGATAAAACATTAGCAACCCGGGCCCACTAGCAATAATATCCAGAAAGAAAAAATTTAAATGGATAGTCTAGACCAGAATATAGAAATTTCAAATCCAACCAAACTCATTTATTTACATTATTAAAACCTTCAGCTGCATAGTGCATTTTGAGTTTCTCATTTCATGACTTTGTTGAGTGATTAACTATTTTACGTGATTAAAATTCTTAAAATTAATCTGTCAAAAACCATAAATCATTTAGCACTTTTTGTAGCAAACATTCAAAACTTACCAAACATCTTAACATGATATGTCAAATTTGCATCGATCTTGGGTAATCTTTACTTTTATCGAGAGTTAAAATAAGATTATAAGTAGGTAAGAGAGTCAAACATTTAAAATTACCAAATAAGTCGGCCTGGCCAACCCGACAAAAAAATTGGACTAGGCTTCGTATTTAGAGACTCAAAATGAATTGGGTCTATTTGACCCGAAACACTGACCCGACTTGATTGGTCCAACTTTTCATGGATATTTTTATGGGTTAGGTTGGATAAGGCTCCAGAATAGCAGTCTGGTCATTGTTTCGCCCGACTCGACCCAATTTTCCCTTTTGGCCCAGTAGGCAGGCACCGGGCTGATCCAATTTGACCCGTCTAACATCTCTACAATTAGAAAATTGGCTACTAGTGATGTAGTGTTTAGTGGTTAAGACCCTCAAGATCAGAATAGAGTTATGATAGTTCGATTTTCTTTTCTTGACATGTACTAAAAAAGAAGAAGATAAGATTACCATTAAAGACACGTTTTCATTAGATTATGTGAAAATTCAGTATATTATAAAAAAGGGCACGAGAAAGTAGGTCCAAAATTAAAGTAAATAAAGTGGAATTTTGTGGGGCATGGCAAAAATTAATAAGTGTGAGTGTGACATTTTAATTAGATAGATTTGAGATATGTTGCACTTTGTTTTGTAAGGGGTAAGTAAATATTTTTGTCCAAAGAGAATAAGTCTTAATCAAGACAGTGAGCAAATACTTTGCATCCTTTCAAAATGGTAGAGTGGGAGTGTTACATCTGATTTATGCCCAATTACATAAAAAAAAAAAAGAAAAATAGATAAATGACACAAAAATAGTATAATTGATATTTTATATTTGTATTTTTATAAAAGTGTATATAATATTTTTAAAAATATGTACTTGTTATCTATTAGTATATTTAATTCATTAAAATTAATAATATAAATAAAAAAATATTTTTTTCATTTTACTCTTGAAATTGGCCCGTAACCCGCAACCCAAGGCGGGTTGGGTTGGGTTGAGGGGTTCTCCGCTTCGCCACCTCGGGCGGGTCGACCCGCCCGCCAAGTGGCGGGTTTTAATCGGCCCGCCTCACATTTATCTCATCGACACGATTCGTTTCATCTAGATCTAAGTGTGAGTGTGACATTTAAATTTAGATTTGAGAGACGTTGCACTTGGTTTAGGGGTACTTTTTGTAAGTTTTAAAGTTAGTTGGGTTTTTTTGTAATTAAGTCAAACCTCATGGGTACTTTTTGTAATTATCCCTAAATAATATTTGTCCAATTGAGAACAAGCCTTAGGATCAAGACAGTGACCCCCAAATACTCCTCATCCTTTTCAAAATGGTGAGTGGGAGTGACGAGTGTTACATCTGATTTGAGCCCAATTACATAAGTATACATTTCATTTGGATCCAAATCATGCACATGTCTTGTGTTATCAATTTGTTTATTTGATTTTTTTTGATATTTCATATTATATACTTTAATGTGCTCAAAATTTCAACATGGATAAAAAAACCTCAAATCTTATACTCTAGTCTAATCCATGAATCACGCTTGACATTGGCTTGTAAAGATGGGTTCAAATTTTTTGTTCCAATTTGGTGTTCCATTTGCTCTTATATTTATCGGATTAATGACACATGTTAATTAATACATTTAAAGAATCAACAACTCATGTTTATCTCACGGATATGTGTTGTTTATCTGAATGAATGAAACATAAAGCATAACACCAAGTTGAAATAGGAAATTTGTTCAATGTAACGATATAGGGGTTACCCTACCAAAAATTTTACACTCAATAAATAATCAAAACACAATAGTTGTAATGATTGCTCTGAAAATTTAGAAGATTCATATGTGTCATTTTATCTAATGATTCGAGATGTGAGTGAGATCAATTTCATTGGTACGTGATTTGTCTATTGCATTCATTGCGATTTTATGATTCAACAGATTAGATAAATCTATTTAGGTTTAAAAATTTGTTTTGGATATGTATAGGTTTTTGATCCATAGACCTTACAAGTGATTTCTACCTAATTTTGTAATGAATTGTAAGTTACTTCTCATAAATGAAATTAAAAAAATGATATTTCTGAAAAAATCACTGTAAGTTTCTAGATGTATGTCTAGTATGTATTTAAGAAAGCGAGTAAATTGGATGGTAGAAAACAAATATACACTTAATCTAAAGATGAAATAAATGTCTGAGGGTTTCTCAAAAAAAAAAAATGTATGAGGGGAAAAAATGATATTATTGGGTACAGCGAAAGTAATAAAATCGAAAATCAATGTTTAGAAACTCAAAACACCATTAGTAACATCAAAGCATATTTAGACGAAAAATAATTAAATTAGTATCATATAAATTTTTGTACATTTTTTTTTTTGAAAAGAACTTCTTGTACTTTGAATGTAATTAAAAATGTATAGTTTGTTTTAGCTTTACTTATGTCTCAAGATTTTTCACTATACTTTGGGCCTTTCTATTGATTTCAGACGGGCTATGAATGGATAATGGGCTTATAATTAGCCGTAACATTTGGATCACTCAATTCAATTGTGCTTTAAATGGCGATTATTTCTGGGCTTTGAAGCTTTATATTACTGGTTTGACAATTGACATGGACGCTCGACGTAATAATTATTCCAAAAATTGAGGATGCAACATTATCCAATACAACTATCAAATAATATGCTCTCTCCGTCCCAAATATATCTATTATTCTTTTTTGGGATGTCCTAAGTATATAGTCAATTTTCTATATTTAATAGTACGTTTTTCATTCTTTTACTATTGTAGCACTATTTGATATGTGATCTTTCGCTTTTAGAAAGATATAATTCTAAGTGAAGGTATCCGATAAAGTTCGAGTTTTCTTTCTTCAAAGTTGGAAGTCTTGATGATGGGAACTTGCTTGCAACACCATCAAACATTATACATGCCTAGAGGTTGTCCCAATGAGGTCACGCCGACGCTCAAATCAGCACGATGAGCGAGAGAAATTAATATTTAGAATGTAAAGAGATTATTGAATGTGTATAATGTGAATATATTAGAATATGACTTACAAATGAGATGGATGAACCTTTATTTACCTGTGTACGGACCTCGTAGGCCGCGTATGAGAAAATGGCTCATGGACCGGATCTGGACCTCCGGGTCGGGTTATTCCATATGTAGGCGGTCAATTTTGGCTCGGGCCGGTGGGCCGGACTGATCAGCCCGAAAAAGACGATTGGACTGTAATTTTTAGGACCGAAAAAACCTGGGTCAACCGATTTCTTCAATGTATTTTCATGGACTGAGCTTCAAAAATAGCGGCTGATAACTATTTGGCCCATCCCGACCCAACCCAATTTTTGCTCTTGGTCCAGTAGGTCAGCCCGACCCGATCGCTTTGACAACTCTACATATTAGCATTGTTATTGACTTACTGTTCACCCTATTAAACCCGAGCACCCCTAACGATATTTTAAGACAAACGATGGCCAACTCAATAATGACAAAATGGTCTACAAATGTTATTTTTAGAGAAATACACCAAGTATAATATTTATCATAGATTTTCATATATGTGTGTAAATTTGTGTATATCTACAATAACTCTACAATAGTTATTCCTCGAGGTAGCATGGCTAAAACCTTGATATAGAAGTGTACGAGAAGGAGTGACACATTATAGCAAATAACCTTGATATAGAAGTGTACGAGAAGGAGTGACACATTATAGCAAATAACCTTGATATAGAAGTGTACGAGGAGTGATTCATCATAGCAAATAACCTCTTTAACGATCTATCACTCTAATGATATTTAGGGATAATTAGAAAACCCACATGATTTAATATTTACAAGAAAACCTAGAAAATTTTTAAAATTACACTAACCCCTTCAGATGTGATTCCATCTTAAATTTTACCTCATTCATAAGAAACAAATATTTCAAGCATCCTCTTACATTTATAAAATCATCACATTTACCCCTATATTACACTTGAAGGGGTTTTCTGTAATTTTGAAATTGTTTTGGGGTTTTTTCGTAAATACCCCAAACCTCCTTTTTTTTCATATTTTTTTTAATATAAATGATCTCTCATTCCAACTTTCATAATCAACACAACGAAATTCAATTTTTTTAATGGAGTAAAGGGAAGATAAATGAAGATTGGAACCTCACATCAAATGACTACGACTCAAAATCGAATCAAACTATTCGATATTCGATTTAATATCGATTATTAAGAGCTTGTTTGAGCTCGACTCATTAATATACGAATCAAGCTTGAACTCATTTTTTTATTTGATAAGACGTAAAGCTCGCTCGAGCTCGACTCAATTAGTTAAAAATAAAATAAAATATGTATAAAAATATCGAGTTACTCGAGCTCGATTCGTGTTCGGTTCTACTAAAATCCATTCGAGCTCGATTCGGTTAATAATTAAACCAAATTCAAACACAATTTTTGAAGCTCGAAAAAAATTCAATCAAGTTTGAGTGGTACTCAATTCGATTCGACTTGATTCGCTTACACGCCTATCAGTGGCATCACCCATATAAAAATGGGGTCGAAAACACCAAGCCCAACATTGAAACAATCTCATCACAAGAGAGCAATCACGTAATTTTCAAACAAAAACCAGACAGTTAAACTTAGCTAACACAAAACTGATGTCTTTACTCTTTGAACGCATCTGCAGAGTCTCATGCCACAATCCCACCTTAGCACCATAGCACTACAAGTAACCAGCACTAATCACCTCAAGCAATTCCATGCACACCTCATTCGAAATGCCCTCCACCGCCACAGCTTCTGGGTGCCGCGCCTCATCGCCTTCTGCACGCGCTTCCACGCGCCGCCCCCCTACGCCCGCCGCGTTTTCGACTCGGCCCACCAACCCAGTGTCTTCGCCTTCACCAACATGCTCAGGTATTACTACAAATGGGGCTCAAATCAGGAGGTACTCTCACTGTTTGATGAAATGCGACAGTGCAATTTAAAGCCCGATCCTTATGCGTACCCTATATTGATCAAAGCCGCGGGAAAGAGCGCCGTTTTGTTCCACTCGGAGTTGATTAAGAGGGGACATGATTGCGGGATGTATATACGAAACGCGTTGGTAAATGCGTATGGGTCGTATGGCCCAATTGAGGCCGCGCGTCAGGTGTTCGATGAAATGACTGACAGAAGTGTTAGGGATTGGAATTCGATTATTTGGGGGTATTGGAATTTGGGGGATGAAGGTGAGGCTAAAAGGCTGTTTGATTTGATGCTGGATAAGAATGTGGTCACTTGGACCACCATGGTTACAGGGTATTCGAAGATGAACGATTTGGAGAGTGCTAGGAGATACTTTGATCGAATGCCGGAGAAAACCGTGGTTTCTTGGAATGCCATGCTTTCGGGCTATGCACAAAATGGATTTACAGAAGAGGCTTTAAGTTTGTTTCGTCAGATGGTGAGTGTTGGCGTTAGCCCGAACGAGACGACTTGGGTTACCGTTATATCTTCATGTTCATCCCACGGTGATCCTGGATTTATAGACTCGGTGGTGAAGATACTCGAAGAAAGAGGAATTAGCATGAATCCATTTGTCAAGACTGCACTTCTTGACTCGTATGCCAAGTGTGGGCGTCTTGAGATGGCTCGAAAGATATTTAACGAGCTCGGTGCGTGTAGGAACTTAGTGGCTTGGAATTCTATGATTTCCTCGCACACGAGGACAGGGGACTTAATTTCCGCAAGAGAGCTGTTTGATCAAATGCTAGAAAAGGATGTTGTCACATGGAACACAATGATTGCCGGTTACGCGCAAAATGGGCAATCAGCGTTGGCCATCGAACTTTTCAAACAAATGATAAACGAGCGCGGTGTAATGCCAAATGAAGTGACCGTGGTAAGCGTAATTTCAGCTTGTGGTCATTTAGGAGCCCTAGAGCTCGGATATTGGGTGATGGAGTTTATTACTGCCAACGGTGTGAAATTGAGCATGTCAGCATACAGTTCTCTGATTTATATGTACTCTAGGTGTGGAAGCATGGATGAAGCTAAGATGATTTTTTATGAAATGGAGAAACAAGACGTCGTCTCCCACAATGCGTTGATCACCGGTCTTGCAGCTCACGGCAATGGCATTGAAGCCCTCAAGTTTTTGCGAAAAATGAAAGACGAAGGAATTGAACCAGATCGAATTACGTATATTGGCGTTCTAACAGCGTGTAGTCATTCGGGCATGTTAGAGGAAGGCAAAAAGGTTTTCGAATCAATAGAAGCTCCAGATATAGATCATTACGCGTGTATGGTTGATTTGCTAGGACGTGTGGGCAAACTCGACGAAGCAAAACGAATGATCGAAGAAATGCCCATGCGTCCACATGCCGGAATATACGGATCTCTTCTAAACGCTAGCCGAATACACAAAAGACTCGATCTTGGGGAGTTTGCTGCAAACAAGCTTTTCGAGCTCGAACCTGAAAATTCTGGGAATTACATTTTGCTCTCAAACATGTATGCGTCGGCGGGTAAGTGGAAAAACGTCGACAGAATCCGAAAATTGATGAAAACGAGAGGGCTGATGACGACGACTGGATGGAGCTGGGTGGAGCATGATAGGAAGATGCACAAGTTTACTGTAGGCGATCGCTCACATGAAAAGTCGGTCAAAATTTACAGTAAATTGGCCGAACTGAATAGGAAATTGCAGGGTCTCGGATACGTAGCCGATAAAAGCAACGTGTCGAGAGACGTCGAGGATGAAGAGAAGGAAGAGATGGTGGGAACTCATAGTGAGAAATTGGCTGTTGCTTTTGGTTTGCTTGTTAGTGAACCTGGAACAGTTATAAGGGTGGTGAAGAACATAAGGATCTGTTTGGATTGCCATACTGCTATTAAGATGATTTCAAAGCTTGAGGAAAGGGAGATTATTGTGAGGGATAATAACAGATTTCATCATTTCAAGGATAATGTGTGCTCATGCAATGACTATTGGTAGTGCTAGTGCATGTGCATAATTATTACAAATAGCTCCTTGAGGTTCAGCCTAATTACAAAAATATTCAGTTATCTTTTCAAAATTACAAATACCCTGTTTGATATATGTTTTTGTTTTATAAAATTGCATTTATTGAGGGGGTAATTTGTAATAACTTAAGGAATTATTTGTAATTTTGAAAGACAACTGGAACCTTTTTGTAATTAGGCCAAATGTTAAGGGTGGTTTTTGTATTACAAACTTGAACATACTTTGGTGATTTTTAGACTGTTTTCAATTGTTTCTCAAAACTTGAGTCTTTTTCTGTTTTCTTGCATGAGTTCAGTTGATACAACCCAAGGACTTTGGTAGTAGCAATTACGACTAATATGAATTGGTATACAAATTTGTATTAAATTACAAAAACTATCCTGAAGTTTAGGCTAATTACAAAAATCCAGTTATTTTCAAAATTATAAATGCATACTCCCTTAAGATATTATAAAATACAAACACACATTTGAAGTTAGTTTTTACTTAACAAAGACGGTGCAATTTGTAATATAAAAACAAAATATCAAGGGGAGATAATACAAACACCCATTGAAATACAATCCTCTTGAAGATGCAATTCATAGTTTTGATAGACAGTTGGATTTTTTTGTAATTAGACAAAACATCAAGGGTATTTTTGTAATTATCCCTTGAAATTATGAATACACACATTCAACAACATGCTCCAGTAAAGAAGCATGTTGTTATTGCCATGATGACGCAAGTTTACTATGACAAGTTGTTCATCATCATCATCAACTAGAAGCATGTTGATATTGCCATGATGACGCAAGTTCATCGTCATCATCAAATGTACCTTATCCCATTATGTGGGATTAGTGGTCTAAAGCTTATAGTAATTAATTGTTAAAATTAGTTTAACACTATAAATTAACGCAAAAATCAAAAAATGCCAATTTTACAAAGGAGGCTCTTTCTATCACAACCTTCATACGAAGGAAAAATGAGATGAAGTTCCAAAACCATCATCATAGTTTTTGCACTTGCATGGAAAATATCACAAGACAACGATGAATTGAGATAATTGCTCTAGTCATGTCCCATTACAAGATTGATATTGCAAAATCAACTATGTATATCATGGAACATGACGCAACTATAACAAGTTCATCCACACAACAAAATAAAAACAAACATAAAGGAAAATGTAAATCCATAGCACCTATCAAGATAAAAGCACATCACTTTCCACAAAGATCCCTAAAGTACAATTTGAGGAGCAATATTACACAAGATCAAAAAAAGATTGATATCCCATCACCAGACATTCTAATTTTACAAACTGATCACAGCCCAGTGACATGACCCTTTTTCAACCTTTGAGAAGTTTAACACTAACAGTTCAAATCTCAATCGATCGTCTTCGATCCTCGATTTCCAATACGGTAAAGATTAAACTCTAGCCCTCTTGTTACTGCAAATAGGACATTTGTACTGCTTGATATGTTCAGCTTTCGCAGGTGTTATCTTCACGCATTTCCCATGGAACCATTTTTCACAGATATCACAACAAATCCAAAATTCATCGTCGGCATAACTATCGCCACAAGCTCCACATATTGTATCTCCATGTTCGTCTTCTTGTTCTTCTTCCTCCTCGCCGCTCTCTTCCTCATCCTTCGGTGCAGACATCTTAACTTCTTTCGGTTGGGAATCAGGATGTCGAGATGGCTAAGAGAAACCCCAAAAAAAAAAAAATTGAAAATGAACAATTGAAGCACGTGCGAATGAAAACACCAAAAATAGTAAGTCGTGTAAATATTAGTATTTACCATTCTGCCACTAGATTTGTTCTTGCTGCTGTTATTTTGGGCAGCAGCCTGCTCCTGCTTAACAGGTCCATTCACAATTTCGAACAGAGTTGGCAGCTCATTAACCATCTGAAAAAGCCTCTTCCTGTATAAAATGAAATCCAACCAATGTCAGAAGCAAATATACAGCATGTTTGGAAACCCATTTGAAATGGACTTTTTAGTGATGTGTTTAATGGTTATTTCTATATGGACTGTTAGAATAAGTCACTTCTCGAAAAGTCCACTTTGGAGAGGTGCTAGTTTGTGACTTTAGAATTTCATTTATTGCACTCCATTTGGATCGGCACTAAAGTGCATTTCTACCAAACACTTAGCAATACTTTATAACAGCACTTCTCTAAAAAGTCCATATTGGAAAGTCCATTTCATAGATGGACTTCTATCCTAAAAGTGCTCCCAGACATGCAGATAGTTTAGAAGCTATATAGATTTGTCGAAGACTGTCCGTCCCCAGGCAAACAAGCATTTAGACAGAATAGGTATCACATCCAAAAAAGATGAACACACTAAGTGCATTTTCGTTCTTGCTCACTGACTTTTCAAACTGCAGATAACACGCTATAGAAAATTAAATTTCGAAACCATTTAGACAGAATAGATATCAAATCCACAAGGCAAGACTTAAAGAGGAGGCATCATAGAAGGTAGACAAAATCCATTTTCTATAATGTCAAACAACAAAAGCCAGTACCGAGGAAAGAGTAGTAGAAAAAAAGAATGCAACAAATTCATGTGATCTACATTATTAATCCTACTTACAATGAGTCATTAATATACAAATTCAACATTGAAAAGCCAAAGCTAACAAGGCATGACATGAGAATGCAATTAAATTAGTAGAGTAATCCACTAGTATATGACATATCAACTATAAAAGAACATATATCTATTTAGAAACAAAGTTTGAGAAGGTAATTGAAGAGTCATGACAAAAAGCCTACACACTTGAAATAAAGATATTGACAAATAACACAAAGATGACACATGCTGGCAAATATACAAGGTACACAGTGACGCATGAGGGCAACTATACAAAGTACACGCCCTCTCCTTAAGTGCAATGCACTTCTCCAGGTTAAGCTGTAAAGAAGTTTGAATTAAATTTATACCCCGTTTAAGATTGATTGAGAAACTTTTTCATACTTATATAATTAAAAAAAATAAAATTAAAAAAAAGTTAACAGATATACTAATTATTTAAGAAATATGCATAGGAGACAGAAAAAAGATGGCAAAAGGAACCAGATTCTTAAGAAAGATTTGAAACATCAAACTAAACAATATCCTCAAATGCCAGTCTGTTGTGGGTAGCAAAATCTCGTGTTAGTAATTATTATATTAGAAAAACAAAATGGGTGATAATTTAATTTGCCAAATATTCCCAATGTACAAGAACACATGTGCTAAAGTTGTGCTTATAATTAGAAACATAATGCATTTAAGTAACTTGTGTTTATCCCAAATCAGATAGGATTGTAACAGTTGATAACCAAACTTAAGACAAGACGTGGAAAATTTATTTCTGAAGTACACAAACCATTAAATAAGTTCACCCAATTACAGCTACTGTGAAAACATTTACCTTTCAGTTTTACCAAATCCAAATCGTGCACCAAAGTAGAATGAAACAGAGAGCAGCCACGAGTCACTGTGAACTGCAACAAGAGATAACCAGTCCTTTACTTTCATCCCATCTCTGGCAAAATTTATTCCAAGTACTGGCTCAGGCAGTTCGGGGGGAACCTCCTCAACAGGCAAGTTGACTTCCCATGTCTCATTTGGAAGCCCATATAAACAGAGGTTGTCCTTTTCTGCAGGACATCAATGAATGGAGAAACAAATACTGAGCTCCGTACATTTTATTTAAATTCATATGCCAGAACATGTACAGCATATTAACCATGAAATCACAGAAAAGCCAACAAGGTAACAGATAATTAAGAATCTTTTTATGTATCATAAAAAGTCATTATCAGGATAAAGTTTAGACTTTCAAGAAAATGAGCCAGTAAGATGATAAAATGCCACCAAAGGCCATATTTTCCAAAACCGAAATACAGTTATTTGTTCATGCAATAGGCTATCAAAAACAATGACAAATATAATACTGAATTTTTCTTTGAAAAATCAACAAGTCCATATTTATTGTTTACTCTTGGCATAGAAATAAAGAATGTTAAGATCCATAGCTGCTGTCAGCAGTAATACAAACAAATTAAAATGATGGAACATATAATGACGAAAAAACATAGAAACAGAACATAAATTTGCATACAGCAAATAAGTAACAGAAAGTAAGTGAATGGGAAACAAAACACGGATACCACCATAAGATTATGGTGACATTTGATAATGGCAACCAACAAATTCAAAATAACCGCTGTCTCCTACATCTAGCAGAAACATGTCTCCAGCTGCTGATTAATTGACCTTCCACCAACAAACACCTCTACTCATCCCTTGTCTAGTTTTGGATAACACAAGACCGAGGATCGCAGGAAAATCAAAGTCCTGCCACGAATTACAGGCTTAGAACGAAGAAACATAGAGCAGCTTACAGCTTTAACGTTAACAGCTTAATATTGCGCCATAATGCTCCATACATACATCATCTAACGTTTGTGGTATTGTACTGTCAATATTGTCCCTTTCTTCGAGATATGCCATTTTGCCTTTACAAGGACCGCGAAATCACCAGTTTGCCGAGTTTATCCAATGTTTACAGAAAAAGAGTGGCGTTTTCAAATCTTCTGCTGCCACGCCAGCATATTAGGTTAAGGTTTATTTCTGACAACAAAGATGGTGGCTGCTGGATCAAGACTCCCCATGATACAGATGTAAAGATATTTCAGATAAATGAGACCGACCATCAAGCAATGCCTGGTTAAGTTAACAAAATAATATGGTACACACTACATGCAATCAGGTACGAGTATTTCATATTTTTCATGCACCAAATTTTAAAATTACTTCTTATTTGAAAAACACCACAAACACCTCGTTACCTACCAGCATAAATTGTGGACTTGACCCAATTACCTCGCCTAGATCGCTGTGAAACTCACATGGTTACCTTTAGCATACAAACAAGATTTCAGCCCTCGGGAATTAAATGGCAATCCAATTAAAAAAAAGCAAAGTACTAAAGAAAAACTTTATGGGCCCTCAGCGATGAGACACTCACTCCTCAGCAATAAAAAGTAAATGAAATTTCACTTCAACAAGAAAGAACTCTGATTTAACGGCTGAGCAAAGCAAAACTTTCAATAGCACTCAAAAGAATCACTTGTTCAACAGGCCTCAAGGATTTATCACACTTCTAAAGAAGTGAGCAGACAGACACAACAGTCCAGCACATTCTGCAAAAGAATTTCTTGTCAGCATAATGAAAGCCAAATAAAACAAGCAAACCTAGATGAAATCTAACTCAAAAAAGGCACAGTGCTTACATACGGATATATATGTTAGGTGTCCACCCATGGTATATAGAAGCCAAATGGGAAATTATACTAAAACATAAAACTACTATTCCAAAAGCATAGTGAAAAAAAAAATAAATTTACCAATTAATTCTGCCATTAAATGTTCTTTACCGACAACTCTTCTCGAATATAAAACGAGTAAACAGCACACAGAATTACAGACATGCGTAAATCTCAACCGTCAAACCTCATAATTAAGACGCACCAAGATTACAAAAGAAAACAGATAAAACTCACCTGGATCACAATGCTGGTAAAATCTTTCGGACTCTGCAACCACCAGAATAAAATACAATTAGAATAAATTTCCCTTGAGTTCCACTAAGCAACCAAAGTTATCCAACAACCCCTGAATACCACTAAGCAGCTGAAGTAATCCAACAGAACTTCTTACACATACACATAAAGGGCACAATTAAATGTAACACCAACGCACACCAGTACAAACACGAAATTCAAGAAAACACAAATCTCACAACAAAATTAGAAGCGCACCTACTATACAAGATAAATAAACACATGCATAGAGTTTATTATTTTTTCAATAAGAAACTTCTTTATGAGAAATGGATAAATAAACGGAAAAAAAAAAAAACATACCAGTGGTGAGAGCTTTGAGGAGGCCAGCTCTACGGCCTTTGAAATCGTTGAAGACTTCCTCCACAGTTCTCGGTATCGGGTGCGGAGTTCCCTCCATTTCCAATCTTTTCAACACCAATTCAGCAAAACCCACGAAAGTACCCCAATATTTCAACGGTTCACACCAAACAGGGATTGACGGAATTAGGGTTTTATTCAAGAGCTACGGTTTCTTCCCTATGATTCCGCAAATAATCTTTAAAATTAACATGCATAACAAGAAATTCAAATATGAGTTGAGTCTTGTTTTATGCCTTTTTGAATATGTAGGAGTGGAGAAAAGAAACAAGAAAATCTCAGGAGAGATAGCTAAAATGGAGTAGGGTGTAGGGAGAGAGAGGGAGAGAGAGGGGGTAACGGCGTTAATGAAAGTGGGTAAATGACCGAATGAGGGCTAATCCAAAAAAAGAAAATCTATTTCCTCAAAAAAAAAAAAATCTATAATTTTACATTCTTACTTACTATGATTAGAGCTAACAACTAGAGCTGACAATGGCCAGATCGTGCCAAAAAATATGATTCAACTCAGTCTATGTGTGCATTTTGTAAACCAAGTAGGTTTAAAAAATTTGAACCTATAAAATCATGGTCCAAAGACAACTGAACCTTGGTCGGTTGGACCAGTCCACAGACCACATGAATTTTGCCACTCAAGTCAAACTAGAGTTGTCGATGGGTCAAGGCTGGTTGGGCAAGCGGCTCGCCGAATCCGTCGGGCTTTTGTGAAATTTTGGGGCCGAGTCTGACCGGTCCAATTTTAGTCGAGCCACGAAATTGCCTAGCCCAGTCCATGCATACATTCTATGCAGAAATTCGAGTCGCCCCGAAAAAGTCGACCCTAAAAAATCCAGTCCACCCAACCCAAACCTCGGGCCGATTGGACCACCCAGCCCACGATCGATCAATTTTGCCATCTCAAGTCAAAACTAGTCTGGCACGGTTATAGGGCCGAGTTGTGCTATTGTAAGTCCGAAAAGAACCAAACCTATTGCCCACCCATCATGCCCGAAATCTCAATCGACTCCACTTTTTATGTGTATTTTCATGTAGGATATGTCGGGTTTAGGCCTCCAAATGGTGACTCGATTAATTTTTTGGCCACCCGACCATTCCGACCCCATTTCTCTTTGGCCCGATTAAACTATCACCCTTTTGAGTTTTGATAGCTTAACTATGATATTTGGATTATTCTTTTGGCGGGGAATGAATTCTGTTGGATGGGCAATTTTCGTCTTTTTTTGACACGTGGTGACATAATATTGGCTGATAAATGAATTGATGTGGGTCAGATATGATGCCAACTTTCTTTCTTTTTTTTTTTTTTTCAAAAGTAATTTATTTTGTGTTTTCCCAAAAAAAAAATCGTTGAAAGTAGAAACTGAATGGAATTATAAAGATTGGTTAAATCCGTGGATGGCATTCTCGAACTTTTAGTTTAATTTATATTTTTAAAAGTAGTTTTTATTTTGTGTTTTAAAAAAGTTTTAGTTTAAATTATACTTTATTTTGTAGACATGCTAATGTATGAGTTAAAAATGAATTTATTTAAAAATATCTTAATTTTGAAAATGGAGATTATTTTTGAATAGAAAAATACTAAAATTTGAAGCATAAAAAATGGTAAAAGGTAATTTTTTATGGATTTATGGAGTTATGGTAATCTACCTACCTAAAGTCAATGGCGGATATACTGCTGCGCCAACCTAGGTCCTAGCCTAGTCCATTTTTTTCAAAAAAAAAAAATAGTGAGAATTTTAAAAAAACAATAGTTATATTTTGTATTATTTTTTTTTGGATTTTCTATTAGGTCGGGTCTACCTCATTTTTGTATATTGGCTCATCCTGTTAAAGTGTTCTGACTTCGCTATTGCCTAACGGTGGTGCCATGTGTGAAGTGACAAAATTTGGCAGACATGAGTACTTTGTTATCTCCATTTTATTATTATTTATTTGGCAATCAAGAAATTTTAATATAGGATGATTAGATACCATGAATTTCTCAAAGTTTTTTGTTTGCCTTTTCTTTTCTTTTTTATGGTATGTATTGTAAAACTTGTATAAATATAATTATGGACAAATTAGAAATTAGTAATTTTTATTATAAATAAACATTTATGGTTTTGATCGGATTAATAGATTAATTTAATAATTTTAATAAATTAATAAAATAATATTTTTATAAAGAATTATGTAACTACATGATCTCATTCATATTAGAACGGCAAATTGTAATTTCAGTCCTTTGATTATAGGGAGTTTGCATTGTTATATAAAATTCTTAATTTAAAAAAAAAGCGATTTCAATCAAAACCGAAAAACGGGAAAAGATCTAGTGCCTACATGGATATTGACATTAGGCAATATAAATGGAGAATCTACGCTTCATACGCCACGTCATTTAAAGACCGAAAAAACATATAGAAAACACAATAATTTCTATTATTTTTTTTAAATTATTTAATAGTATAATTCAATTAAATTTTTTATTTTATTTTTAAAAATTAAATAATAAGTTATTAGGTGGAAATCAACAACATTGTTTTGTAAGATGAATTAAAAATAATATAATAATACTTTTTTATTCTTAATTATTTTATTTTTATGAGAAATAATACAAGAGTAATATTAAATGTCTTCTTTAATTCATTGTTCGTGCATTTAGTTTTCTTTTTCTTTTTCCTTTTTTCCTGTTTTAGTTTTTTTTTTTCCATTCTTTTTTTTTTTTTTTTTTTATTTTTCCATCTTCTCCATTCTTCTTTTCGCTTCTTCATATCAAGGTAAAGGAGAACTAAGGGTGGCGTACAAATGTAAAGCGGAACCATCTCTCCCCTCTTCTCCATTCTTCTTTTCGCTTCTTCATATCCGTTAACATGGTGGCCCGATACGTGACTAAAAATAAAGTGGTAGAATAGAAAATCCGAAAAAAATAATACAAATTATAATTATTTTTTCAAAAAATTTTAAAAAAAATGGGTCGGCGCCGGTGTTGGCTGACCCTAGATCCGCCAACGGGGTGGCCAAATGATTCTCGGATTCGAGGGTTCTAAACCGGAACGAGAACCATTGATTGGAACCCGATTTCAAAATCGAACGTAATCGATTGACACGCTTTGTTTGCTTCATAATAAAAACCCCAACGACGAGTATTTGATTCAGATTTTCAAGCACTATCACATTGAATTAATATTGAGCATGAATAAGAACCTGAAACAAAACTGCCCAGAAATTTATCAATCAAGACACATTACAAACCACACCATCGACATCAAAACCGACTAACCAATGACCACAATGACCGACCACAAAATGATATACAATCACAAACCGGCTATAGTTGTTGCCCTATATGCAAACATAAAATTGAACTATAAAACCATCACATACTCGACTACAATACAACAAATAACCCAAAACCATAAATACCATCTTCATATTATCAAAATCCAAATTGTTAAATGTGCTATAACTTTAAAGTTTACACGTTACCCATTCCATAATACAACCTAAATTACATTTTGCGCAATTAAGCAATGACAAAAATAACGAAAATGCTAGGAGTGTTCATAGGGTAATATTATCGAACAAGTTATTTGCACTAAATTATTTACATTTGAAAGAGTAATTAAAAGCCAAACACTGATGTAATTGAGAAGATATGGTAAAGTAAATAGTTTCCAACGGTGTGAGCTAATTGTTGGCGGGTTCGACGTAAGAGTTTCAAAATTTGAATCTATAATGTCTTAAAAAATTCTGTTAGATAAATGTTTTTATCAAGATTTTGATGATTTTGTTTAAATGAGTTTTCACCCCAAAACAATGTTTATAAAATGTTGTCCAAATATTCTCAAATGATTTAAAATATTTTTACAAATTTTTGGAGTATTTTTTGAAGATTGTTTTTGACAAAAAATTGGACAACACTTCTGTTTTGAGGCCAACCGGTCGTCCTATATGGCTATATGGCATCCGTGCACTGGAATGATTTTGAAACGTAAACGAGAAGTTTGAAAAGTTCTAGGAGGTCGACGGTCGAGCAAACAATCGTCCGACACGAAAGAATGAAAACCGAGAAGTAACACCGCACTTGAAAAAAGAGGGAGGCCAACCGGTCCACCATGAGACCGGCCGATCGGACCCCATAGCGACTGGTCGGACCCCCTCAGACCGGTCGCCCTCCCCTCCATCCTGTGTCTGAATCTCACGATCTACTTTTTAACGTTCGAAATTTATACATAGCGAACGGTCGCGCTATATGTTTTTGACAGCAGATTCAAACCATTGGAAATCCATTATCAGCAAGATTTACTTTATCAATTTTGTACATTATTTCTACATCTTGTGATCTTCTTTTTGTAGACAATAGTGAAGAAGGAGGAGCCTATGTTTGTGAAGATTATCCTATAAATAGATGATGATTTTGAAGACACAAGATACAACACACAAGCATACAATACAACAAGATATCTGCAAAATTCCCATAGCTTTCATTTTTACATTCTTGTTGTAATAGCCTAAGTTCTTGCACTTGCACAATCTTGAAGTCTAGGCTTTCTATTCTTGATTACACTTGCACTCAAAGTTTGTATACTTCATTTATTGAGTTGTAATCTTGAATTTTTATATCTTCCAAAACAAGATATCCTTGTTAGTGTTCTTGTGGTAAGAACACACTTGGGTGATCTTAAGTGTTGAAGAGTGTAGTACTCTTCATAGGTGAAGGAAGATTGTGGTAATCTCCTTCAAGGTGTTGTAAGAAGATTGTGGTAATCTTCAAAGGTGGTGGTGTAATAGTTTTGGTAACTATTGATAAAATTCTTTTTTTCTTTTTGAAATCCACTTCGGATATACCTAGGGGTGGTAGTAGATTAGGCCCTAGGTGGGTTGAACTACTCAAAATCATTGTGTGTTGTTTATTTTCCCGCATTTACATTTTTGTTATCATCTTCTCATTAAAAAGAGAGCATAGTTCAAAAAATCGGCATAATCTATTCACCCCCCTCTAGATTATCGTAGCCATTTGGACTAACAAATTTTTGGCAACAATTTCAAAGGAAGAAAAGATAAAGAAGAGATGGTTACCTTGGAGAGGCCTATTCATTTATCGTGGAGATCAATCGGTGGCATAGGAGGTCGGTGGTCATAGTGGAGGGTCATCGGGAAAAAGAAAAGAATGAAGCAAAGAGTCGGAGGGACCACCTTCTTTTTTGTCGGATCTCCGAGGAATGAGGGCGGAAATTTGATTTTGGGTCATTTTCATATCAAAGGGGTATGTTGGTTCTTTCATAGGGGTGTGGTGGTATAACTAAAAGGATTTATGTTGGATGATATTTAAAAAAAATGCTCTTAAGGTGGTATTTATTCAAATTTCCCTAGTGTTTTTGTGGTATAGTTCGGTTTTCCGTCGAACTGGCGCAACCCTAGATGTGACATATGAAGTGTAAGATTTTCTAATTACATGATATTTGTCAATATTAGAGCTATCAAATGGGCTGACCTGAGCTGGCCCATCGGGCCAAAGGGAAAAATTGACCTGGGTCGGACCATTATTTTTGGAGTCTATCCTGATCCACATTTTTAAAATACAAGTAAATTATTTCCAGTCCACATGCCCGACCCAGTTCATTTGAGCCCGTGAAATAACATCCCAACCTAGTTATATTATCTGGTCAATTTGACACCCTAGTCAAAATCCATGTAGGCGCTACATTAGTGATCTTGGCCAACATGAGCACATGTGGACTTACCCGGTCAATTTTTCAACTTGGCGAGTTTGAGACTGAAATTATGAGTTTTGTTTTAGAAATTACGGGAGTTTTTTTTTGCAAAATGTGAGTTAGATTGGACCAAAAATACAAACTCTTGTAGTTATAAGACTAAAATTGAAATTTTGCCACAAATGAAAATACAATGGAGCATCGCAATAGGCATTAATGTAAAGGGAATATGGTCATTTCTACCCACGACTAAATAATATTACTCTTCAAATAAAATATTATTTGCCCACTTTTTGATTTAAAGGCAGAAATACCCTTGTATTTTTTTTCTCTATTAATTATTTACATATAAATACATGTAAAGCGAGACACTTGTCATGTATTTAATATGTATACGAATTAAAGAATACATATAGATATATATCTCATTTTTTTCTCCTGCTTCTTTCTCTTCAACTTTTTGTTCGTCTTTAGATGACCTCGTTTTATAGACATATATTAAAAATTTGTTCTCTTCTTGGTGGCACGATCCTGTAACCCTAGGTGTCATGATCGTATGAAAACAAAATTACCCATGTCTTTTTTAGGTGGCACGATCGTGCCAAGATAACAATATTCATGTTCTCTTATTCTATAACATGTATAAGGTACTTTAGTATGGTTACCTTTGTTTTACGGGTATTTTTTTTTGGTTTATAAAAGTGGGTAGAAAAATGATAGACTATCCGGAAAAGCAAAAAAGAAAAACCACCCTTAATGTAAAGAGGTAATTTTAATTTGGCCCCCAAACTATACGAGTTAGTCTACTTTGCCTACTTAACTTTGAATCGTTCTAATTTACTCCCTAAATTTTGCAAATTGTTGCATTTAACCTATAATTTCCAAATTTACCCCTCATTGTTAGTAGATCGTCTGTAGCTATTACATCTCGAACAATTATTCAAATCAATTTTCTCTCAAAATCTCCCAATCGTTAGTCAATAATAGTAAATTTCATCAAAACCTCGACTATGATACTATTTTCAGATATCATAAAATAAAATAACAATAAATATCTAGGGGTAAAGTTGAAAATTAAAGGCTAAATGCAATAATTTGTAAAGTTAATAAATAATTTGTAAAGTTAATAGAGTAAAATAGAACAATTAAAAGATAGGTTGATAAAATAGAAAAACTCGAATAGTTTGACGGTAAATTAAGATTATAACCCTAATGTAAATGCCCACGGCTAAGTGTAATTAAGTCACATTTCAGTGGATGCGGCTGCAACCCAGCTCCAACTTTCTCACCACCACCATCACCACCCCCACAGGCTCCGCCGCCGCATCCGCCGGCGCAGCGCGACCGTTAGCACCGCTACCATTGAAAGGTGAGTTAATTGCACCATCCTTCTTCTGAGGGCTTCCCTAACTCCAACCAGTTCTATGTGTACTTTGAAATTAAATAGATTCAAATTATCAATCCATGAAATAATCGATATGCTCTGAAAGCTCGTTTCAGGAATTGAGTCATCTACTATAATTTAGTCATCGTATCAGATATTATGCTACACTCAAGTTTCTAATTGTCCCCTTTTCTAAACCACTCAAAAAAAAAACTATGTTAGCTGCTAAAATCCTCCCTTTCACATCCCCTCACTCCAAACTCCTCGCGAAATCCAATGATTTTGCTCCATCATTCCAAAACACTGTTCCAATCGTCAAATTCAAGCGTAATAGCAAAATCACATGCCTTAAATCATCTCTACAGTCAATAATATCCCCAGAAATTGATAATGATTCACCCCCCGCACAAACCCGCGTCAAGATTCTATCCGAAGCATTGCCCTTTATTCAAAAATTTCGTGGCAAGACAATTGTCGTTAAATACGGGGGAGCAGCAATGAAATCCGAGGCCCTCCAGGCATCCGTCATTGCCGATATCGTACTTCTTGCCTGTGTCGGCCTTCGTATCGTATTCGTGCACGGTGGTGGCCCTGAGATCAACCAGTGGCTCGGCAGACTAAATATCCAGCCAAACTTCCTCAACGGGCTCAGTCACCCGGCCAGCGTCGACCATGGAAATCGTGTCGATGGTTTTAGTCGGTAAAGTGAATAAACATCTCGTCGCCCTGATCAACAAGGCCGGCGCAACTGCGGTCGGGCTATCGGGAATCGATGGCCGCCTTTTGATCGCTCGGCCCTCTCCGAACTCCTCACAGCTCGGGTTTGTTGGGGACATTGCCAGTGTGGACCCCACGATAATCCGCCCACTGATAGATAACAACCATATACCCGTGATTGCCTCTGTTGCTGCTGATTTGAACGGACAACCCTATAACATTAATGCGGACACTGCAGCCGGCGAGCTGGCGGCTGCGTTGGGGGCGGAGAAGTTGATACTGTTGACGGATGTGGCGGGGATATTAGAGAACCGGGAAGATCCCGGGAGCTTGGTGAAGCAAATCGACATTAAAGGGGTGAAGAAGATGATCGAAGACGGAAAAGTTGCCGGTGGGATGATTCCGAAGGTCAATTGCTGCATTAGGTCTCTGGCTCAAGGGGTTAGGACAACGAGTATTATAGATGGGCGGTTGAAGCATTCTCTACTTCTTGAGATTCTCACTGATGAAGGAGCTGGAACAATGATAACTGGATAACTAATGCTGGTAAAACAACTATGCAGCTCTTCTTTTTGATAATTTTTTCGTTTTCATTTTTGTTTTTGTGATGGATATGTTTGAATTGACGTTTATTTTTGGATTACTTGTCAAGTTGGCAAAAGAAAAAAAAAATCTCAACCATGCAATTGATCATCTTGAATTATTGTTGCAACTAGGCCATTGACACTCCTTTGATTCTGTTGTTAGAATAATTAAATATTAATGGCACACCTCTCTACCAACTTAAGTTTTCACTGGCGGACCTTAACCCCTGTTATTTTGAGGTCATATCTAGTACTCAGAGTTTGCCTCAATTTGGTACCGCTCTCGTGGCCCGCACCGAAACAGTGCTTTACCCCTAGCCAGATAGCTCTGGATTCGAGTGACATTTCATCCCTAACCACAACTCATCCGCTGATTCTTCAACATCAGTCGGTTCGGACCTCAACTTACTTTCACCCAAGCTTCATCCTGGTCACGTGCAAGGCTTCATAAACAACCGCATGTACGTGAGGGGCGTGTTAGAGTAATTAAATATTAATGGCTCATCTCTCTAACAATTTAAACGTTCAGATGAGGTGCTCGTTCAATAGTTTGAACCAAAAACTATGTAGGAAACTTATTTCTGTAAGTAAGCTGTCAACCTATCTGGTTACCAATAGTTCAAGAGATGGTGGAAGATCCACTTGACATGAATCCTTGACTTTTTTAGCTCCTTTTTTTTGGGCCATGTTGAGTATAATTAATCCACTATGTTTGAGGTTCCTTTTTCCCCCTGAATTACACACCACTATTTTGAAATCTTTAGCATGTTTCAATTGAAATTTACTGCACAAGAACCAATTTTCGTTTTATCTAATTGGATGTCCATTTCTAGATAGGGGTTATTCGTTTAACTTGTTTATCCTGTGATAATTTTATTTCCTAAAGAACCACCAACAGGGCCTGTTTTCTTGTGGCTCACATTCTTGGATTTGTTTTCTAGATCATTTGCAATTTTGCATTGTATAGGCCTTAAGTCCTTTGAATAATTGAAGTTCAATTATCTTATCTTTAGCAGATTAATCTGAATAAATCGCCACAAAAAGGGTAAGATAATTGAAACTAGTTCTGGCTGATCCATTGATTTATATTCATGAAATTAGTGCTTTATAGGTTGTTTGGCTTAGGTTATAAACTCCTTAAAACATGTTATATAAAGTGTAATAGCAAAAATTTAGGAGATGAGCTCATAAGCTCCCAAGCTAAGATGTTAAGATTTTAATTTAAAGCTCCTTGTGAAAAAGTAAGGAGAACCTAAAATATTTTATAAAATCACCAACTCCTTTGATTTAACCCAAAATCACATTACTATCATTATTTACACTGTATAAGCTCCAAAACATCTTACCAAATGTAGGAGCCTAATATATGTTTTTAAAGTTAACCAAACAGGCAAACACCTTCTTCATCTTAATCTATGATGCTCAAACTCTTCATTTCAGTCAACATACCCTTGTCGACACGACACGATACGCAACACGTGTCATATGCTCCAAAAAATATTCGGACACTCCACTTTCATACTACGAAGTACTAATCAGTAAAGCACGTCACGTGAAAGCTTGTTCTTTGTTTTTTTCCGCATCACTTTTCAAGTTTTAATTATTTTGTTCAAATTTATGTGAATGTTGTATTAAAAAGTGTAATATTATTATAATATATATCTAAAAATCTAAATTTGTCGGTTGTGTCCAAATTTTGGATCTTTTTAGCCATGTCCACGTATCTGAAATCTTAGACAAAAAAGGTCCAACACCCGGATATGTACCAGTGTCCGAGTCTGAGCGACAGAGGCTATGATAATATTCCTTATCATAACAATAATATAAATAAACAATGTTGGCTTCTATCTGGTCTAAAGGTAAAAATGTTGAAATGAGAAGTTTTCTTTGATTTCATCTTGCCTGACTTTGTGAATGTTCTCGTTATTTATTTGCTTTTATTGATTGCTCCAGATATGTTAAGTAGGTGTGTTGTTATTCACTAGTACGAGATTATATTGTCTGGTTTTGAAGCATGCATATGTAGCCGTGCTATGTTACAATACAGTTATAGGGATAGTTATCTTATGGAAATGGAATTGGCATGGGTCGGATACGTGGAACTGCAAACTTTCCAAGTCTTTTTTACTATTTTATTACAATAATACGTTAATACATATGATGTTTGTTCTAATATACATTCATTATAAGCTGCAGTGATGTCTGTGCAGTTAACATCTGCAGATTCCGAAAATGTGTCATTTGACATACTTATGTTTCATTCTGATTCTCTCTGTTATCATCCTTAATAGGTAAAGCTTATCATAGATCTGTCGTTTTGTCCTTCAGTTTTCACTATCGTTTTCCAGTTATTCATAAGTTGATGTCTCTTATTCCTTGTCAATGACGCTAATGTTTACAAATAAACACTGTATTTGTTTGTATGTATTTCTACATGGAATATGGGGCAGAATGTTTAGTGCTTACACTTTGTTTTCAATTTGTGGAAAATTTACGCATGAATTGGTGGCGTCAAAAGATCCGATCTTTTTATTGGAAAAAGATCGTTTTTAGGTAACTTCTTGATCCCAAATAAATCAAGACTAGGATTTTAATATTTAGATATTTATTTGGTTCAGGTTACTATGCTGGTTAGCCGTTAGCCGACCCCATAGTGGGATAAAACTTAGTTTGTTGTTGTTGTAGGTTACTGTTGGTTGGAGAAGAGAAAAGAAGGGCCAATTTTTTGTCTGGCTATCTGTATTATTTAGAAAAGTTGAGGGATGTAATCGTAAAATATTTGACGACGTCAGCAAATTCTGTCAGTTCAACTAACGGTTGGGGTAAAAATGTAAGACATGATCAATTCTCAAGGGGATTGTGTAATTTTGAAATTTCTCTGGGTTATTTTGTAATTACCCAAAATCTTGTTTTTTTTATCCCTTATTCTTATTACTCCAATTTTCTATATAGTGTTGTTTTGGTCCTCACTGGCTGGATTTAATAGGATAAATGGCTCTTCAAAAAAGTGACGTTCTACATACCAAAATCTCCACATTTTCTGAAGTTATGACAATTAAAATTCGTAGCTATAATGTTATTGTTCTTCTGTGTTGATTTAATCTATTTGCACAATTCATCATGGTTGTTACTTGTTTATACTTATATAGGACTTAAGATCTTGCATTTTACTGAGGTGGGTAGTTTGCATTGTTGTACTTTGTTATGCTTCTTTATTATTCGTTAGTCGATGTTTTCATTGCTCTACTGGACATTGAATTTTCCACTTATTGGATACTCTTGCATTATAAAGAACATAGTCAGATTACTCTTCAATGAAGAGACCGACGTTCGAGTCTTTGCAATGACAGGGCCGATTTTTTTTTTTTTTTGAAAAAAAATAGTTGGATAAGGAAAAGAATAGAGAAAACAACTTTCTATTTCTGCTACTGAATTATGTTGGTTGGAATTCAGGATGTTGATAGCCCAGTCCTCTCACTAGTGTACAGTAAAATTACCAATATTTCTTTCCTAGCTTGCAGAATTCCATCTCATTGTCTGATACAAATTTGACACTATGTAGTATAGTTCTTTCGCCTTCGAAATATGGGGCTCGCCTCATACCCGTCCGCAGCACGTGAAATGTGCTAGTCTTGCTAACCATAGCTATACTTTTTGGTCTAGCGGTTGGGCTTGATCGTAACCCTTTTAGATGTAATTGTATAATATTTAGAAAAATTGAGGGATGTAATTGTATAATATTTGATGACGTAGGCCATGTTATTAAGTGTTACCAAACCTCATCGGTTTCTTGTCATTATCTATAAATTGTAGGAAAATTCCAAAAACACCCCCAAGGTTTGGACTAATTATAAAAAAACCTAGAGATGTTTCAAAATTACAAAAAGCCCTATCACGTTTGATTTTATCTTAAATTTAAGGAGTTAATTGTAATATTTCTACAAATATTAGGGTGGTTTTTTGAAATATTTTTTTGGTTATGAAGGGTGTAGATGTAAGTAGAATCAAACCTTAAGAAGTTTTTTGTAATTTTCAAAAATCTCTGGTTTTTTTTGTAGTTAGCCCAAACTTCAGGGGTTTTATGTAATTATCCCTAAATTGTATTGTCACTTTAGCAAATGTGCTCATTGAACTAGATGGCAATGAAACTTCTTGTAACTTGTCATGTTTTTCACTCAATTTAAATCGTGTCCATCCTCTGAGCTATTTTTCATATATTAATAAAATTAAACCCCATAACTATTCTAGATTTTAGAAGTGATGAAAAAGAAAAAGGATAACTTAAATCGGACAATTAAAAAATCTGAAAGGAGCCCAAAATTTAAATAAATATCCACTTGAGTGGATAGTAAGGCTCTGGCCGGCTAATTAGATGCTACCAAATTGTGTAGTAATCTTTTGATTTTGACATATGTCCCATTAAGACATACTTTAAATTTAGCATTTTCATCGCTATGGAAAATTTAATAGCATTTGCGACGTGTATATATTATCCATACTTAAGTACCTATTTATATAGGCTCTTTTAATTCTTTTCGTAGTTATATATAGATATTTAGGTTTTGTAAAGATATATAGACTTTGGCATAATGTTCAATTGTTCATTAATATGATGATGTGGGCACATTGCTAGGGCTTTGTCTACAATTGCAATATAACAACTTTCTATATCGAGCTTTGGGCACCTCCTTTAATTTATGCACATTTATGGCTACCTTAGCTATACCTTTTGGATATATAGCATATTTATATGAAATCAATCAATAAAATGAAAATTATATTTCACATTAATAATGATGTAAAGTAGTACTACTCTGTCTCAATAAGATAGACAATTAAAGTATTTCACACAAATTAAAAAACACAATAAATGTAATTGGAATCATAATTTTTTTTCCTACTTTGCCCTTGCATTAAATGAGAATATACTATTGTTGGTCTCAAACAAAGTGAATTAAATAAGAGTAGTTTAGTCTATTATTGTGTAATTAATACTCTAAATAAAGAAGCACGCATATAATTTGGGACAAACGAAAAAAAAAGGGTGGTATATCTTATTAGGACCGATGGAGTATTAACTTGTTCTGTACTCATATGATGTTTTAATTTGCTTTTACAAGCATGATGTTGAAAGAGAAATTTAGCACACCTTATGTTATTCTAAGGGATAATTTTAATTAATAAATTTCCTCTTTTTCTTTTGACGTATTCCCAACTCATCAAAAAAAGTCATCAATGTTACACTTTTTAATCAGTTTTGGTACATTCCGTTAATTGGCCGTCAAATGGCACCAGTTGACCTACTACAGTAGGTTAGTGTGAGAAAAAATGAGGTAAATACCTTTCTCTTTTTCTTTTTTATAAGTGCCTCTCATTTCTACGTTGCAGACTTATTTTTTAAGTAAAAAACTTTAACTTTGTTATAAAAGTGAATATTTATTATACCTATAATTTTAATCGAAATATTAAAATAAAAAATACTGGCCCTAATTACATCCATTATTTTTTACAAAATAATTAATTATTGAAGTGAAGTCTTCAATAGACTTATAAGAATAATACAAATTATATTTTAATTCGTAATTAAAATATCAAACCCATTTAAAAAATAATTTTAATCAGTAAATTTCTTTGATAAGTTAAATTTTATTTACCATTGATTATCTTACAAAATAATCAATTAAGAAGCAAAATACAACATTAATTATTTTAAAAAGTAATTTAATAATAGACAATTCAGTGAAACCAGTTAGTGCTCAAGAAGAAATAAAAGAAAAAACACTCATTAGGATTTGAATCATTATATTTATCGATCAAAGAAAAAAATAAATAAGAAAAAAAGAAAAAAAGAAAAACAAGATCAAAGCAAAACCATTTCCATCCCATCTGTAATTGTTACCAATCATTGCTTACATTGAAAATATTTGGACAACACCACAGGTTCACAAGACTAAATCATCACCCCAATCATGCTCAAAAAGGAAAGAAAAAAAAGGAAAAAAAAACAGGAGAAAATGATCAGCACCACAATTGATTATATAAATGATAAGGGATTCTTCTCTTCAAAGCGTTACTTCTCTTTCTCCTCTTATTTTTTGAACCTCCAAAAAGAAAATCTTGGCGTCTACTGTGAATCGTATTTCTCTGTTTTCGCCATGGAAGGTTGAATTCCTACTGTGATTCATGGGTTACAGATCTAATTTGAAGAATTAGGATTCAAGTAGTTTTGAGGTTTTGGGTTGAAATTCAAACTGAAATTACCCAGGAGCTCGAGTTTCAGTCGAGAAGTTTCGATTTTAGACTGCAATCAATTTTGGGGTTCGAATTAGTTAGGAACCAATTTGGGAGTAAAGATTTAGGTCAGGTAAAATATTGAATGACTTTTAAATTAAGAAATTAGGGTTTGGGATCGATTTGGGGAAGAAACTTATGCATTTTGGCTTTTGGCACGTAAATTGATATTGTAACTGGTTGGATTAGGGTTGTTCACCTCCAAACCTACAATTACAAGTCAATCCATTAGTCATTGACGGTCAACTAACAGTAACGTCTAAAGTAGAACAATTGATTAAATATTGTAATATTGGGCACCATATTTGATTTGATGAGTTGGGAGCTTTGGGGTATTAAAAGAAAAAGTAGGTAAAGTTAGGGTCTTAGTTAAAATTATCCCTTATTCTAACTATGACAACAACTTAATGAGTTGAAAATAGCAAGCCACCACAAACAATTGTGGGGTGGAGGTGAGAGGTTTAAATCTCTCCATCAAATTGCTTCCTAAGGGGCATATGCGAGATGATGAAGATTGGAGGGTTGAACATAATTGTTTCTCTTTACCGCGAGAGGATCTCGGTGACATCAAGAAACCCCATCCCAACAACGGCCAAATGCATGCACATCCGCGGTTTACCTTATCGGCAACAATGAGGGGCAAGCCGTTGTCTCGACATAGTCAGCGAAGCATTTAAAACCGAGTTATCAAAAAAAAAAAAAAAGACAACAACTTGTCATTTTTAAGTTTATAAATTAAGAGATAATTTTAATTTGCTCCCCAAATTATGCGAGTTTTTCTTCTTAATTGCCTACTTAACTTTGAATTATTTTACGTTACCCCATCAACTTTGTACATTGTTGCACTTAATCTATAATTTCCAAATTTACCCTCATTATTAGTGAATTATCTATAACTATTACATTTAGAACAACTATTCGGATTCATTTTCTCTCAAAATCTCCTTGTCACAGTCACAATACAAAGTATTTTTTTAACGATTGGGAGTAATGGTTTGGAGGAGATAAGTTTCAAAGAAAGCGAAAGATATGTGATTGAACCCAGTTAACACCCTTATAAAGGTGAGTGATACCAATTGTCTATACAAATTAAAGTATTAATAATAGTAAACTTCATCAATAAACCTATATAGACTATGATTCCATTTTCTGTGATCACAAAACAAAATTACCATAAAGGTTAATTGGTAAATTTTGAAACTATAGGCTAAGTGCAACAATTTGCAAAGTTTAGGGGGTAAAATAGAACAATCAAAAGTTACCGAGGCAAAGTTGACAAACTCAGATAGTTTAGGGGGCGAATTAAAATTACCTCATAAATTAATGCTTTAAGACTTTTATTAAATATTTTAGAATATCTTATATATATATTAAATTTGTTATAAGATATAAATTATAAATTATATTACTCATCCAAAATACTGAAAAAAGTTAAAATCTCAATGCAGCCAACAATTCAGATAATAACTGTCGCAACCTAGCTACCCTTACCAAAGAATAATGCACCTGGCCTACATAAAACGTTTTTTGAAGTTATTATTGGCTAGTTAATTGGGGTGACCTTTTTTTTTTTCGTGATAGCTTATCTATTTATCAAAATAATATTAATAAATGTAATCTTTTTTCTTTAAATCTTTAGCTTTTATCAATTTGACAGAATATGACTGTTTTTTCTGGTAATTCGCTAAAAAGTTTAAGGTTGCGAGTGGATATGTTTTCGTTAGAAAAATTTTATTCCACTGGAGAATAGTGATAATTTTTTTTTTGGAAAAAAGAAAAATGGATTTGAGGATTGTGATTGGATATGAGATGAAAATGTATATGCTGAAAAATTGATTTGATATAAAAGTAGAGAAATAATGATCGGCAGTTGGGAATATGCGAGTGATTAAATGGTAGAATTTGTAGAAAAATATGTAATGATAATTGAAAATTTGATGGTTTTATTTTATATAGACATGATTACTGGAAGAAAAGTGAAAATGAGTTAATAAATTTAATTTTCTTTTACATTTCTTAGTCAAAAATTCTCACTAGCCAAAAATTTTCTATTTTTTTTAATATCCAATCACAACCTTAGGAAACACTTTAAAAATATATGCCACGATCGATAAAATTGCAAAAGTATCCTTTCTGAAAAATTACATCCTACTGGGTCGTGGCTACTGATCCATCACATGAATAAGAACATGTGACAATAACTCTAAACATTCTCATTAATGATTTTAGATGGACGAACTATAAATATTGCATAATTATATCCGTAGTATCAAAAGTTTTTTGATGGACTAACTATAAAAAAAAATAAATGATAAGTTTGGGAGCCATCTCTCTATTCATCAATTACAATTAAGAAAACGTAACATGTTACTTTTGTATGCGTATAATAATAATATAATCTTATACACGTGAAAAAGTTAAATATAAGATAGAACACTATAAAAAATAAAATATCGCATACAAACTATTTGTAGTTAGAGGTGACGATGGGCGGAGTCAGACCAACCGGACCAGAGCCCATCAGGCTTTTGAAAATTTCCGGACCAGGTCGGGCCATGAAAATGTGTAGCCCCAAACCCAACCCATATATAAAATCTATATACAAATGTTGTCGGGTTGGACCAAAAATCGGGCTAAGCTTGGTCCATGGGCCAATTGGACAAGGCCAAAAAAGCCTGATTTTTTGGGGCCTAAAAATATGGCCCGGCCCAAACCCCGGGCTGGTCGGACCGAGCCACACGAGCTGGACTGGATTTGCCAACTCTATCTGTAGTGTCACACAATGCTATAATTGGTTCTCGATTCAGTCGATTGCACACCAATCCAACTAGTTTAAAAAAAATGATGAATATTTATTATATTGTATGAAATAATAATGTAATACGTTTCAAAGATGCAAAATAAATAAATAGCCAAATTAAATAATATTTAATGTAGCCCAAAATTCCAAATAATCACACAAGTTTAACAAAATACCAAGTTTAACACATTAAGGATGTGCGTGGTGGTTAAAACATATCATTTCAACCATCAAGCACATACAAATATACAATAATGATTTTCCTTAAAAGATATCATATCAACAATAATATAATCACTATACTTTCATATAACAAATTCACTATTTACTCTATCTATTACATTTTCAGTCACTAATAACATTCAATCACTAATTTACCAAACTAACTAATAACCATCACGTCAACCGGATGAGATCTTCTATTCCAAAACCGTGTTTCATCTCCTATTCCAACCGTGTGGATGATTGAAATTGTCCATCGCCACTTGAATCCAATCACTCAAATTTCATTTTTATTTTTCACAAACAATTTTTCCATACTAAATTTCCAAAAATAGAAATGAACGGAACGAAAACTCACTCAAAATAATAAATTAGCATTTTTGACAAGTGTAACCTATTTTTGGCCGTTATACCAGTTCAATTGTAAAAACAATTTCTAGGGGCTAGACAGACCATCTCGACCATCGATTCACAGTTGAATCGATCAAACCAATCGATTCCGATCCAATTTTTAATACAATGGTAACACCAAGGGCGTAGTTAAGGGATCATACCGGGGCCCACCCTTTTAATTTTATTTCCTTAATTTTGTTAAGGATTTAAAAAAAAAATTATATATATATTTTTATTTTCGATCGGTGCACCCTACTTTTGGAGCCTGGCTATGCCATTGGTACGGTACCGCATTGCGGTAATTCATTGTAAAAATTCCGCCACCTACGATTAATCCCCGCCAGGTCTTTGGCCTCCTTGTCCGTCACGATAATTTTTCGATTAGGCCTGCTAACCCCACCCAGTCCCGTCTAACTTTTATCAAGGCCCGCCAAGTCACAGGCCCCAACGCGCGTCTTAACTAGCCGCCTTTTTTTTTTTTTTTTACAACATTAGCGGTAAATATGAAACAGGATGGATGAGTTACTTGCATTGACCTCCCATTCCAAATATATTTAATATATTTTGTCTTATTGCGATATTTCTCTCTTTTTATTTATTTTTTTTTTTTTTTTTTGAAAATGTCGATTAATGGTTTTTGTAATTGTCTCTGAGCAGTCGTCTGCAAGTCATAAATAACTCTGTAATTATTCAATCATCACATTATTATTCTCATGCCTAACACCTGACTGCACTCTGCATGTGTCGGGTGTGCGTGTGGGATTTAATTAATTACTTATATATATATATATATAATTAAAATGCCCTAATTAATATATAGACTATATAGTCACATTTCATTTTTTTTTCCAGTTTTTTTCCTTTTAACTTCATGTTTCCCATCTTTTAATTATATGTTTAGAGTAGGTCTCTTGTAAAATGGCTACACAGTGCGATAGATTGCACTTTTAGTGTAAAAAGTGATATTTTTAGTGTACAAAGTGATAGTTTGTCTGAATACACTTAATTTTAGTGTATTCAGATAATGTATCACTTTTTACACCAAACGTATTATTTTTTACACTATAAGTATTACCCGTCACACCGTGCGGCCGTTTTACATTAATTTTTGCGTTTTATGTATATATATTGAGGACAAAAAAAATACGAACTAATTATAGGGAGACTTTTTAACTTTTTTTTTCTTTTTTTTTTTTTTTGTTCATGAGGTAAGTTGTTTGTCATGCATTGACATTTTTCACGAGAGTATAGTGCATTTAATCCTATACATATGCGTGTGTATATAGCTATAGCTTGTAGGTGTAGTACTTCTTATTAGTCAGAAGTAAGAAGAAAAATGTTACAAGAAATTAAATAAACACCATAAATGAGAATCTCTTATTATAATCTACCGTATTTCATCTTAATTTTCGATATATGTAAATGCCACGTGTATAAGTTTATAATTGCACACGCGCATTCATTTGGTGAGTGAAATACTAAATGAAACACGAGAGGAAATAAGAGATCTGAACGAATAATTATGAACACCGTTGTCTGTTCTAAAAATATATTTCATATTATATTCCACCATACGAATGATTGACACATGTATCAAAACTAACATATTAATTTTGAAGCATAAATCAAACATAAATTACGGATTTTTAGTATGATAGCTTTTATACATGTGTTATTCATTTGTGCGGTGGAATAGAAAATGTAATGGTACAAAATCCCATCCATGCATACATATTTGCCCGAATAACCTTTCTAACTGGACTTAATTCCCATCTTATCCACGAAAACATATACATCCCTTTTAAACTTGGTATATATCATCATTCCATTTGACTCCGGCCACAATTTTAAACAATACTGATTTTCACAAAATTATCACTATACACAAGACTATCTATTTTAAATAATAAATCTATCTCATTATAAAAAATCCCAAAATTAAACATGAGGAGATCTTTTGTAATTAGCCCAAACATTGGGGGTGTTTTTGTAATTATCCCAAGAAAATAGGAATGATAAATTTGAAAATTAGAAGATCATTGGCTGATTAATAACATCCCTCACAAGTTGAATTAAAGAGAGGAGCGCTAATTAGTAATTTATTACATTATCAATTAAATGAAAATCCAAACAAGACCCACAAAAACCCTAACTCTAACACCACGTTTGGCACAACATTAATGAAAGCTACAAATTCAACATGACCTTAGCATTAGCTAGGCTTTTATATATATATAAGATCACTAAGTATTAGTTATCTTAAATTAAAAATAAAATGGTACTAGTATATATATGTTACTTAAATTAAATACATAAATAATCAGTATATAATTACTTGAAAAGGCTGGTGAAATCTTTATTGCTTGCCTCCGAAATTGCATTCCAATCCCACAATCTATCCGAAAACGGCGTCGCCTGAAACGAACCGGCCGGAACGACGTTAAGAGCCGCCACCACGGCCGGCTGAGGAGGCGGCGGCGGCTGAGTGATATTAGGTTGCAAGGTGGAGAATTGGGAAAGAAGATTTGGGACATTATTATTATTATTATTAATAATATTATATTGAGATGGATTTTCAATATTATTAATATTATTCACTAGCTTATGGAGATCATCATTGGTAAATATGGTGGTGCAATTTGGGGATAAAGAAGAGTTAAGGGCTTGTTTGGATTGGAGCAAGATCAATGTTTGATCATTATGATCTTGTAATGAAATTGGAGGTGGTGGTATTATTGCGGTGCTACTAATTATTTCGTTTATTTTTCTGTGTGACGGTTTTGCATAAGTACTAGATTGGAATTTTTCCATGGCGGTTCGATTGTTCACGGGTTCGGGTTCGTGGGGATGATGATTTTTTGATGGTAATTGTGAGGCTCTTGACGATGAAGATGAAGATGAAGATGAAGGTCTCGTCGGGAGGGAACGGGGGAGAGAAGGATGGTCTTCGACGCCGGCTCGTTTGTAGACTCGGCAAAGAGAAATTTCAGCCTGGAAAAATTGGAAGAAAATGAAATTGGATTTAATTGGAAGGACATGAAATTAAATATTGGAGATATTAAAAAAAATTATTTATTATGATCTTTTAGCAATTGTATGTGGGGAGTTTAATGAGGTTTTGTTTTTTGAATTTTTGAAAAATAGTTCATGCATTTCTCATGTGACTGAGGTGAGAACATTTAAGAACTTAACAGAAGTGAAAAAAAAAATACTTTCATTTTGTGGGTTAAATTATTGTTCTTCATATCATGTATATATACTACATTAATCATTTAATTTGGTTAATTCAATTCACTTTCTCATATTTATATATATATCTTCCTATGTCCGCACCGGGTAAGTAGATGCTACCCACTTGGGTACGTAGCTACCCAAGTGAGTTTTATACCATTAAATCAACACATACACACACACATCCATATGGGTGTGTGTTAATCCAATGGTATAGAACCCACTTGGGTACCTACACAAGTGGGTAGCATCGACTAACTCGTATGGACCCTTGTTTCAACACACACAAACACGCGTGTGTGTGTAACTTTAATATTTTGCAAGAATTAATTAGATTTACATGAGATGTGATCAATATTTTGCAAGAATTACAAAGGAGCAAAATCCTAACAATGGGCTCTAGTCAAAAAACTAGGTTTCTAACCAAAACAATCAAGATTTTTTTTTCAAAAAAAAAAATGGGAAATGAAAAAAAAAAATCAATCTTTGGGCATTTTTCATGGCTGGGGTTTCTATAAAATCAAAGATTTCAATAGAATAAAATAGCCTCAGAAAGATTAATTCAAAAGAACTAATTAATTATATACCTTCTAAGATATATGTATATCATTCTTGATTATAATAAACTCATTAAATATGAGTGAAAATGAAAATTAATTCAAATAATTTCATACCTTTTGGAGGCGTTCGGTTTCTTGCAAAGGCAATCTATACTCATTCATGATCCAGCTTGTTCGAATCCCTTTGGGGGCCTTGCCGGAGTAGAAAACTAGGGTTTTCTTAAGTCCGATCGATCGGAAATTCTCGCTTCTGATCATTCGATCAGCACCCGTGGCCTTCCAATATCCCGACGTCGTCACCCGGTTCGGGCGATCGCCATTTCTGTACTTTTTATCTCTTGGTACATAAAAATACCACTCTTTCTCCCCAATTGCTGCCAAAGCTGAAAATTCCAAACACACACACACAGAATGAAAAAAAACATTCAAATAAATTAAGTCAATTATGTATATGCATTTGAAAAATATTGATTTTTCATAAGTACTTTTTTTTTTGAAAACATCATAAGTACTTAAATGAACAACCCTAGAAAAAATATACAGACAGTTAACCCATTTGAATTTGGATCTAACTTATTTTGATCTGTAAAATGGATTGGATCCGTCTCATGAATTTAAATCCATAAGACGGTCTCCCACGCGATTTAATCGAGCATATAAATGCATTTGAAAAATTCACACCACAAAAAAAGTAAATAAAAAACATAATTATGTAAAAACTTCAAATTAAAAATCCAAACACACAAAAAGAAAGAAAAAAATTCAAATAAATTAACTCAATTACATATATTTGCATTTGAAAAATATTGAATTTTCATCACTACTTAAATGGATAACCCTAACAAGAAATTAATAATTAATAACACTAGAAAAAGTATATATATACAAAGATATCCAGGGACGGAGCCAGGAAATCAAGACTAGAGGCGAGATTTAAATTTGTAGAGGGACAAATTTATAAAATTTAATAAATTTATATATAAAAAGTTATACTAATTATGAAAAATTTGAAGTCCACAGTCCCCTTTGGCCCCGTCCCCGAAAATATGACAAAAAGGGTTGTTTAGAAATTAGAAGAAAAAAAAGCAAGTAAAAGTATAATATATATACCAGGAAGTTCCCAAGGGTCATGGCGATAAAGGTCCAAGAAAGTGATGAGTTCAACATTGAATCGTTTGCCCTCCACCTTACGGCGGAGGTAGAATTCGACGAGCTCTTCCTCGGTGGGGTGGAATCGAAACCCGGGCATAACGACGTCGTATTCGTGCTCATCGTCGTCGTTATGTAATAATTGCTTGTTGCTGTCTTGATGATGATGGTCTTGATTGTTGTTGTTCATGGCTGATGATGCAATTGCCATAAAACTATGGCAAGGGGAAAATAAAGAAGGTGTCAATTATTGATGGGAGTGAATATAGAGCTTTGAAGGGTTTATTTAAGTCGTCTCTCTTTGAATGTTCTCTTGATATATATCAATGGTTTTTCTTTTGTGCTTATTATACATGGGAATTATTATGGAAGTGCAAGTAGGGGTTTTTGTTTCGAGAGGGGGTGGGGTAGGGTATATATAGGGGGGATAAGAGAGAGATGATGATCATGAATTGTTATAGCCCAACAAAAAACTTCTAGTCTTAGCCCTCTCTCTCTCCTGTAGGCTGTAGGATGGCAATGAGGCGGGGCGGGAAGGATATCTGAAGATCGAGACACACCCCGTACTTAGAACGGGACGGGTGGGTCGATCCGTTCTGATCCAATATTAATAAAATTAAATACAAAAAAAAAACCATAGTGGACTTTTTTCGTGGTGTTGTTATGACAAATATATATATATATATATATATTGATAAAATATTTGTTACAAATGTTTTATTATTAATTTATAAATCTTAGATATAATATAAGAATACATAAAAGTTATTATAATATATATTGTATATGCAAAATATATATTAAATATATTAAAAAAATAAATATTCTAGGTGGGGCGGAGCGGGACGGGTACCTGCGGGGCGGAATAGATACTCAGATCCTCCCCATATCGTCGTGGGGCACGGGGCGGGGCGACCAAAACGGGTCAGACCAGGGCATGACGGGTTGAAATTGCCATCCCTACTCTCCTGTAGGGAGAATGCAAAAATTTCAAATTTTTAAAATAAGTGATTTATTGTAGCACAAGTTAAAAAAAATGAATCAAATATGGTAGTGTTGGAAATATATGTTGAAAATTAATTAAGTTAATAGAGAGTTTTTTTTTTTTGTTTTTTTGATAAGTTGTAAAAGTATTTTTACATATTTCAAAATAAAACCAGAAGCAAAATCATAAATCTAAAGCACACCTCCACCTTTATACTTTTAGTTTCTGATTAATTTATACATAATTAAAAGAAAAGTTGATATTTAAAAAATGCTAAAAACAAGTTTTTTTCAGCCAAAAAATGGCAATAACTTTTTTTTTTCCAGTGTTTGCGAATACTACCAAAACATGATGGAATATATTTTCATTTTGAAAATTTTCATTCCACTAGAGAACAGTGATAAAAGAAAAACTGAAGGACAAATGATGAATTTTGAGCGTGTAATTGGATATGAGATGAAAATATAATGATTAAAGTTGATTTGATATAAAAATAATAATAAAATAATAATTGGATATGATAGTTAGAAATATGTGAGTGATGTAATATTGAAACTTATGGGAAAATATGTAATGATGATTTTTTCTATGTTAAAAAGTGCATAAATATGATTGGTGAGAGAGAAAAAATGAGAAAAAGTAAAAAGTAAGTAAATTTTGTGCAAATAGGTATACTCGATCCACCCTATATGTGCAAATAGGTGATTTAGATATTGACCCATATTTGCTAACAATAGGCAAATATATGTTTAAGGTAAAAAAAATCTCTAGCGGAACGAAAATGAAAGGCTGTGATTGGATGTGGAAGAGATTCTATTTTCGTTCCGTATGGAGATTTTTTTTTTACCAAACATGTGATTGTTTATGAAATTTCCAAAAAATATACTATTCTCTCACTTTTATTTTTTCTCATTTTTTCTTTTATCAACCACATTTTCCACAAAAAAAACTAATCATTATTACACCTTCTCTCACAAATTTCACTATTCACTCACTCACACATTTCTAACTACCAATCATATCCAATCATTATCTTACTATTTTTAAATCAAATCAACTTTCTTCATTACTTTTCATCTCACATCCAATCACTCTCAAAACTTATCTTTTTTCTTCCAATTTCTTTTACCACTAATTTTTAGCAAAATAAAAATTTTCAAAATGAAAGCATATCCAATCGTGCCCAAAATCATTTCGTACCCAATCCCTTAGCCCACTCTCTTTGTCTCTCTCTAATTAGCTTCTCTCTACACTACAAGAAATTAATTATTTACCGACGGAAAATGCCGACACAATTTTGTCGGTAATACGTCGGTATTTTGTTATTACTGGGCACCTTAAATTCCCGATGGATATCATTTACCGACACAAACTTCGTTGGCTTCCTGTCGACATAGTGTTATGGAGTTCTGTTGTGGATCCGTTAGCAATCCATTGGTAAGTTATCGACGGATTATTTGTCGATAAATTTTTAGCGACAAGCGTTTTACCGACCGAAAAATCCATCGGGAATCCGTCGTTTATCCATCGGTAAAATGAGTTTGCCGACGAATTTTTCCGTCGGTAAAATTTCAATTTCTTGGAGTGCTATATTATCTCTCTCAAAATTTGAGAGTGGGGATAGGAATAGCGGTGGAGTTAATAGAAAGATCCACATAACTTTGAGGGCCTACAAATTAAAGGAAGATGTTGTAATAATGTGTTTTAATATGAGAAAGGGACATCACAAGTTTTAGGACAGGGTGGCTAAATATATATAGTCATTGCGGTGGGTTTGGAGCCTTCTTAATTTCACCATAAATTATGTTACTTTCGAAATTTGTGGGTTGTTTTGGTGAAAAATGCACATTTCTAGTTTTGTGTCTTTACTTTGACATCGAGTCTTGATTAAATATTTATTTATCAAGAACATATTGCTATGTTCGAAATAGAATATTGAAATGTGGATCTAAAGAGCACACGTTGATGAAACATGATCAATTGGTCAATATTTTGGATGGAAATTTTTGTCAATGGTAATTAATATGATGAGATTTTAATTGTAGATTGTCATATAAATTGATGATTTTAATAACTTGATGAACATTTTTTGAGGGATAATAACTTAATGAATGGGTATGCTTTTAATTTATTTGTTTTGAAAGCATAGATATAAACTATTATTAGGGGTGTCAATCGTGTCATGTTTTGTGTTCGCGGGTCGTATTTTGACACGGGTATAACAGGTCTGACACGAACACGACCAGTTTAATTATTTGTGTCAAGATACACGACACGGACATGATTCGTTTATGACACGGGTAACCCAAACACGACATGATGAACTTATATAATATAAATTCGACACGAAAAAATAAAAAAATGGATAAAAAGCAAAAATTAAAAATAAGAAATACATTAAATTATTAAAAAATATTAATAAATGTATTTATTAATTTTTCCATCATCATATAACTAACTAAAATATCACAAAATATTAAAATACTATGTCACTATAAAATTAAATGAGTTAAATAGGTTAATTGTGTTGACACGTGGGTTGACCTGGCCTGGTCTATTTATTTTCTGTGTTAATTGTGTCCAATCTGATTTGAACTAAACCTGCTAAGAGTTGTACATGTACATGTACCTGACCTGATTTGATGCCCCTAACTATTATGAAAAAGAGTTGGTTGAGTTGGTAAGATGGGTGTTATGCCTAGAGCTAGCAAAATTGTCAGGTCGGGCTGGTCAGCCTATATTTAGGGTTGGGCTAGAGTCCTGGACCAGACTTTATTTTTAAGTGCCCGGAAAAAATCGAACCTACTTTAGTCCATCCGAATGGCCCGAAGCCCAAGTTATCAGATTGGCTTAACACAATTTAGTCAGGTTCAAATCTAGTGCGGCTTACTTTTCCGTTTGATTTTCGAACTATTGAACAGGACGAGGTTTACTGAGTGCATATATTCGAGTAGTGGTTGCAAGTTCCGCGTAAAGATAAGTTTGTCCATTAGATCCATCCAAATCAATTTATCATAATAAGTTTTTACCTAATTACTTTGGAGAAAAATGGAAAATAAATAAAGTAATTATAAGGGCTTCATAATATGTTTTTTTACCGAAAAACTCATGATCAAGTGGCTTTATTAGTTTTTGGATAAGTACACGTGATGATAAAAACTCTCTTAAAACTCTATTTAGATAGTGTGTCCCTGCTAGCTTTTAATGACTCTCTTAAAACCAGGAATGGGGTTGGGATTTCTAATAATAGTGTGGGGGAGCTTGATCAATATTTAAAGTTTTAACTCACATGAGAGTGTAAAATTTAATTAGTAATTTGAAAAATGACAGAGTCTTGAATACTATGTAATCTACATATAAATTGAAACTATTTTCAATTTATGGGACGGCTACGATCATATCCAGCCTTGGATGTGATCTTCTATTCTAAAACGGTGTTCTATCTCCAATGCCGATCCACCTAAATGCCCGAACATGTGTTTTTATAGCGGTTAATAACATTTGTCTTATACAAGCCTACAAATTACAATTTATGCTTGAAAATTAATATCATAATTCTTATACACATGCCAATTATTCGTGGTAGAAATAGAGATGAAACATCATTCTGGATTAGGGACTAGGTCGAGCCCCTTCATCCTTTGCCTATACGCGATGTTGTAAAAAGCGCTAGCCGCTCGCTAGGCGGCAGACTGGGGGCGCTAGGCGGGGTTAGGTGGGCCTATTTGGAAAAAAAAATCGTAGGCGGACAAGGGGGACCTAGCGCCTAAGCGGGGATTTTTACAACAGAGCATATACGTAATCTCTATATAAATTAAGATTAGTATTTCATCTAGTTCAAAATAAGTGCCGTTTTGGCTGGCTAATAATATTTTAAAAAGAATGGCGTTTTGAATTATCAAGACTGACTAATTAAAGATATATCTGGTATTTTCGCATGTTTCTTAATATATGTGATTTTTCCTAAACAACTCTTATATATTGTGAAGGACAGGGAGTAAATATGTTGATCGTCTCACGTTGGTGCGTGCAAATCAATTTTTTGAAATTGAATAATTTCATCAATGTCCAAATTTTGTATATAAAAGAATTAATGTGTAATATCCACGTAATCTTTCTTTTGTGCTTCAATTCGGTATTAATACTATAATTATTTTTCTTGAATAAATGCATGCTATATGCCCATCTAAAAGTAAGAATACTTTAGTTTGCCATACACTAATTATTTATTTCAACAATCTAAAGTTCATTTTCATTAAAACCTTTAAATTCTTGATTTTATATAGTTTAATGGGTTTAAATTGCCTAGCTATATATGTTAAATATAAGGGAAAATTAGAAAATTGGTCCTATAAGTTGGTCTGTTCAGATTTTTGGTCCTCTAAGTTGGCCTGTTTGAAAATTAGTCCTCTAAATTATGAAATTTCAGACTTTTGGTCCTCTAAGTTGGTTTGTTTGAAAATTAGTCGTCTAAGTTATGAAATTTCAGAAATTTCGTCCGATTTTCACCGGAAATTTTTCAATCCACCGGAAATTACTGACTAGGATCTAAAACGACGTCGGACGAGCACAATTCTCTTTCAAGAGTATGCAAAACATCACCTTCCACGCCTGGCAACCATAAAATCTTCTTCTCGGATTATCAATCGTCCAAGAAGTCCGCACTTGTGCTCGTTTTCCACACGCAAGTACGAACTTCTTGGACGATTGATAATCTGGGAAGAAGATTTTATGATTGCCAGGCGTGGAAGGTGATGTTTTGCATATTTTTGAAAGAGAATTGTGCTCGTACGACGTCGTTTTAGATCCTAGTCAGCAATTTCCAGTGGATTGAAAAATTTCCGGTGAAAATCGGACGGAATTTATGAAATTTCATAACTTAGAGGACTAATTTTCAAATAGGCCAACTTAGAGGACCAAAAGTCTGAAATTTCATAACTTAGAGGACTAATTTTCAAACAGGCCAACTTAGAGGACCAAAAGTCTGAACAGGCCAACTTATAGGACCAATTTTCTAATTTTCCCTAAATATAAAGATCAAAGGATGAAAATATTGACCCTTCTTCCCTATCTTTATAAATTATAAATTCTCTGTATATCCTAATTTTAATCATCCTTGTAAAATTCGGTCCAGTTAGCCGCCTAGGCCAAAATGATTTTGCCAAAATCGGTAGGCGGCCGAAAAATCGGGTCTAGGCCCTCGTTTAGGTGGGCTAGCGGTAAAAATCGGCCAAAAATCAGTAAAAATTAAAAAAAATAGCACTATTTCTAGTCGTCCTAGGCGCTGAGCGGCCATCCAACTAGCGCCTAACAATTTCTGCTGACCATACTTTTAATTCAATAAGTTTTCAGGCCAATAAAAGTGCTTTTATAGCTAACAATCTAAATCGTCGCGTGGTAACTTTACTGCCTTGCATAGTTAGCTAGGTACATTGTGAAATAATTAATTGAAGTACGTAAGTGAAAACTTCCCTATTAATTAATATAAAAAATATTCTATAATTAACTATAAAAAAATTACATATGAGTACATATACAGATTCTCGTCTTAATATATATGTACATAAATTCCATTTCAAAGTCAATCAGATTTAATTAATGGACACAATAGGTATACAATTAAATCGTTTCTATTCTAGTAAATTAAGTTTGGGATGTCAGGCCCCTGATCGGACACGTTGTGCATACTCTCCATCAAATTGTTTGTGGGGTGGGGCTCGGGGTTCTTATCCCTACTCCATCAAATCGCTTCCAAGGGGCATACGCGTAGTGAAGATTTGGTGGGAACTCATCTTGAATAAGATCTGCGTGGGTTCGATTCGGGAGATATCGTTATTAGTAGATGGGGGTCGAACATAATTGTTCTCTTTACTTTCGGGAGGATCTGGTTTGTCGTCAGACCCGTCGCCGTAACATGGCAAATGCGTGCACATCCCGCGGTTTTACCTTGGCGGCAAATGAATGGAGCGTTTGTTGTCTCGGCGTAGTCAGTAGCGTAAGCGCAGAAGCTGTTCGAGTTATAAAAAAAAGTAATTACGTGACATAATTATGCACTAATTACTATGAAAATTCTTAATTAAATTAATTTTGGTGATGTTAAAGCATATATAAGTAGCTAGTGTAGATTAATAGGGGTTACTGGGGTGGGGGCGAGGGGGTGATCTGCAAAGTCAAGAGATGCCCGTGACCGCACTATCCATCATGATGACAATAACAAGAGCTTTCTTACATTTTTGTTTCTACACACACATATAAGATTTGAATCAAATGAAACCGATAGCATGGGTGAGACGGTAGGAACTGATCTTGGCTGTTGGCAGATAATTTTGGATGACCAAATTTTTTTCCAACGGTTTTAGATTTTGTAGGTAAATATTTACCTACACTGATATTAGCTGCATCAATTTTACCTACACTTTATAATATCTTAATATTTACCTACAGATTATTCAGTAGATAAATTGATTTTTTTCTTGTAGTGTTTTGAGTTTCGTCATCTTCACTTTGTTTTGCCATTGAAGACTAATTTTTTTTTTTCAAGTTCTCACCATTTGAAGAATCAAACTTTTTCAGTAGAATTCTCGAGCGTATGTTTCCAGTATTAGAAGGATATCACTGCATTTTTTATTTATTGTTGCTTCATATATATTATTGGGTTATTGCATACCTAATGTAATTTTGCTACTTATTAGAAGGATGCCTCTGTATTTTTTTTATATATAATAATGTTACATATATAGTATTGACTAATATCTGTATTTTTTATTTATTATTGTTGAATATACGGTATGGGTCATTGCATGTCTAATGTAATTTTGCTACTTATTTAGAAGGATGTCACTGTATTTTTTATGTAATGATGTTGCATATATAGTATTGGGTCATTGCATGGTTAATATAATATTGTTGCTTAATTAGAAGAATATCACTGTATTTTTTATTTATTTGTTGTTGCATATGCAGTAACATTATACTAATTAAGCAACAACTAAAATTGAAATACCAAACAAAAGTATTGAGTGGAAAATACCATGTTCGATTTCTCCAACGCAATTAAAAAAATATTTTCTTTGTTATTCTAAGATGATACAACAAAAGAAGAACGAAGAAGATGGGAAGAAATCCGTATTGGAATGTTAAATTTTTCGTGAGTGGAAATAATTAGAATGCAACCAAATTAATTACAAATTATTTCCATAACGTTGCAACTGTTCCTTATTTTTAGGTAGTTATCTATCAGTGCTCTTTTACAAGCTTACCTGTAATGTTAATAAATTAATTAAATAATAAACATATTCGTCCCTTAATTTCATTCATCCGAAATTTTCTACCAACAGTCGAGATCAATCCCTACGATCTCACCCTAAGTGGTAGACATTGGTATCAATGGATCCATGTCCTATATATATATATATATATATATATATATATATATATATATGGATTTGTTCAAATGAGACCGATTTTCTATGGCGAGACAATGTAGACTAATCTTAGTAACTGAAATGAAATTTTTGAATGGTGTGATTTTTCCAGTTTTTTAGCATTTTTTTAAATATCTTTCATTAAGGGTATTATAGGGATTTTTTAAGTTGACAGATTTTATTTGAAGAGTCGTTTGACTTTTGAAACCGTATTTCATGAGATGTAAATGTAAACTGCCTTAATTAATGGCGCGATTTTAAGGATAATTTTTTTTAAAAAATTGTTTCTGTTTTTACGGGATCGATCATAGTTAGTATTATTTTATTGCTTAAATATCTATTAGATAATGTAATTAGTTGTTTTTTGATGCATTGTTTTATGACATATATTGGTGAAATGTAAAAGCCACGAGTGTGGGTGGGAATAAGTATAGTTACTTCTCGTTTGATACTTAGATAGATCTTAGACAATGTATAATTAATTATTTTTTGTTACATAGTTTTATGACACTTATTGAATAGTTGGGTACAATGCACTGCATATTTAGTTTACACACTGCGTAGATAGCTTTTAAACAATGCATAGTTAGTTGACTTTTGATTCATAGTTTGTTGTTTGGTTGGTACTGTTTAACAAGAAATGGCTAAGTATTTGGAAAAACTGGACATTTTTTGTAAGTCGATACCAAAGTATTGGATATTGTCTCCACAAGATGAAATTGTCCCGTTTACAAAGTCCTTACGGTTCTGGCAATTGTCCATAAGATACAACGACTTCTACAGGTTTGATTTAGCAGCACTTGCAAAAATTGAACCAACAGCGAACAAAAGTGTTTAAGGCTTTCACGTTTTTGAATGATATATGATCAATATGTTGATAATGCAGAATGATCTCGGTTTATTATCTGAATTTTCGTGTCTATTTTTATTTGCAGGGGATTCATATTTTTAGGCATCTAAGTGCCTTTATGGAATGTTATTTCTTTTGATCCGAAAAGATATGTCTACAGCCAAAAAATGCACATGGTTGCTCGAACAGGTGCATTAGTTCGAAAGTGTGCGGTCGCGCACTCCTGCGTGTGCGACAGATAAAAGTTTCTGTCTGCGGTGCACACCACGCACATTGCCCAGGTGCGTGCCCGTGCACATCGTCCCAGTGCGCGCCCGTGTTGGGCACTGCGTGACCGAGGCCAACCCAATTTTTGACTAAAAAATTATTTTTAAAGGGTTTAAATAAATTTTATCCAAAACTATAAGGGTCTTGAAGCCCAAGCCCACGGCCCCTGGACCTGGACCGATCTGGACCGAGCCGGCGGGCGCGCGGTGGCCACGTCCGTGTGAGTTTTGAACCAAGTCCACAAGCATGTGGGTCCTCACCCCTTTAAAAACTTTGGTGTCCCAAGGGTCCAAACCCATTAGTCCAACTTGGGCTATATAAATAAAGCAATTTTTGGCTATCTCTCCTATGTGAGATGGAGCTTTACTCTTCCCCCACATTTTCCAATTTCCATATCAATTTCTAGTTTTAACTGGCTAGATTATAGCATTATTTCTCATTCACCCGAAATTGGTTTTGAGAAATTCAAAATGTCAATCTCATCTACTCACTTAGTAGAATTTTATCGTATAATTTAATTCTATTTTTCATCAATGGAAACAACTTAAATATTTGGCCCAATATGGGTCAACACCCATTTCTCACAAAACCAAATTCCAACATAGTTTACGAAACTTTGCATATTTGGGTATATATATATTGCATATTTTTATTTTTTTTTACACTGCATAACTAGCTTTTAGACAATGTATAATTAGTTTATTTTTGGTGCATATTTTTCATCTTTGTAATATCTTATTGTAATTTAAGTAGTGTTCTCAAATATTTATGCACCATCTCCAACGCAAAAATTACAAATTAGAGTATATAGAGTCTGGGTTGAATATACCAGTTTCGTATTATTCATGGTTGTCTATTTCTTCTATGTTGTCCATTGGAGTTCTCGTGGAAGTATTAATATTTATTCGCTATGAACAATAGTCATCTTCTTCGTCACAATTTTTTTTTTCTGTTAAATCTGCAGAACTGACTTATAGAAAGAGAAAATTTTGTGATTGTATGATTTATGTCATCTTAATTTGTAGGGATTGAGATCAATCTGAAATGTAACATATAGTGTGTTTTGATCTCTTTCCATATTTTGTAACCATTTTTTGTGGTATTTGGATTACAATTTAATTGTATTTTTACATTGCTACCACATTTAGGCAATAATTTTCATTCGCCTTGAAATAGTTTTATGAGACCAAATATACTCTAATCATCTACAAACGAGTAAAACATGATCTCTCACTTTTTTTTTTCTAACTTTGCTGCGCTAAAATAAAATCCAAATATACTTGTTCTTTATTAGCTACTGAGTTTTGCAATTAAGTTGTAATAGTGGCTGCTGTGGCAAAGGCTAGTTCAGACCCAACTCAAATTTTAGCACAATAGATATCTAAAGAGTCTAATTTGTGACCTCTTAACTAAATTTTATTCTCTTTAGGCTTTAGCCTATATATCGGGCCGAAAAACGAACCAATCAACTCGATACTTGATTCGAAATTGATCGTTGAAGCTCGTTCCAAAATTGGTTCGTTAACATAACAAACCAAGTTTGAACACATTTTTCTGTTCGATAATATGTAAAGCGCGGCTCGAGCTCGGTTAGTAAAAAAAGAATTAAAATATGTATAAAAATGTCAAGCTAATCGAGCTCGATTCATGTTTGGCTTGACTAAAGCTCGTTCGAGCTCGATTCGATTTATAATCAAATCAAGCTCAAACACTATTTTTCAAGCTCGATTGAAATTCAAATAAGCTATTTTAAAAAAAAAATCAAATAAGCTTAAACGGTACTATGTTTGGCTCGACTCGACTTTTTAACCCCTATATAGATAGCTTAATGAATGTCAATAAGTTACATTGCTTGTGCTTAAAAACACTTGGATAGAAGTCCATTTAAACTTGTTGAGTACGTACTATATTATTCTACGTCAAAAATAAACGAAATAATAATCTATGCAATTTCAAATAATTAAAATATTTTATTCAAAAGGGCTCATGATTCTTGTGGCAAGGAATATAGTAGAAGCAAAAAAGAACACGGGATAACTCCACATAAAAAATCAATTAAATAATCCAATTCACAAGTCATAATCCTTTTCTCTTTGAATGATATTAACCAATTAATCCCACTAGCAATGTGCTTTTCCGGATTCGAGAATTTTGCTCTGCCTGGGAAAAAGGGAAAAAGCCAAACCTTGTCTCATTAGAGAAAAATACATAAGACATTTGACATGGATCTATTGTTATACACTTATACTATCATTTTGAAAATTTTTATTTTGCTAGAGAACAATGGTGAAAAAAAATTACAAAATAAAAAGTTGAATTTTGAGATTGTAACTGAATGTAAGATGAAAAAATAATTATGAGAATTGATTTGATTTAAAATAGTAAAGTAATGATTGAATGTGATTGGTAGTTAGAAATGTGTGATTAGGTGAATAGCAAATTTTGTGGGAGAATGTGTAATAATGATTAGTTTTTTGTGAAAAAATGTGTAGATGTGATTGATAAGAGAAATAATGAGAAAAAATGAAAGTGAGAGAATATTATATTTTTTGAAAATTTTCATAAACAATCGCATGTTTGGTCAAAATAAAATTCTCCAGCGGAACGAAAATGGATTCTCATTGACATCCAATCGCGGCCTTATGAATCCTTCATCTTGGCCAATGACGGAGAATTTTTTAAAAAAAAAATAGATGAGGTTAGGGCCCAGGTTGGCCCCCCTGATCCGCCAGTAATCCTGGTTGGTAATTATGACAAATGTACAGTATAGTTTTCTTCAAATTGCGAGAAAAGGTCCTACATTGTGTTTGAATACTAAAATATTTTCATTTTCATTCAGCTAGATCAATTTCTTTATCCCAACATGCGATTACTTAAATTTCAGGAAATATATTATTTACTCATTTTCATTTTTTTTCTCACACAAATCATAGAAAAAGAATCATCAAATCATTGGTAATATTGAATATTCTCACAAGAAAATTCTTTCATGCATTTCCAATAACAAATTATTATTTTACTATTTATATATCAAATCAACTTACATCACTACATTTTAATCTCAAATCCAAGCATACCAAATCCAGCCTTGGTCCATTGGCCACCGCAAATGACTTAAAATTATTTGTGTGGAGGTTATGGGTTCAAATTCTTCCTCCATCAAAATACCCCATGGCATATGCGAACACATTAAGCACATGGTAGAAGCTTATACTGAATATCATCCATGTGAGTTTGACTCGGGATGAGAGCAATTATACTTGTTTCAAAAAGAGAGCAAATATACTTTCTTTTTATGTGAACTGGTGAAGACATGTCGAACACACTACAACACGTTGGTCGTTGTTTCTACGATAGTCGAAAAATAATTTCAAAATAAAAATATCTAATTGCACCTAACTTTCTTTTCTTCCACTTGAGTCAACACTCAACACGCGGAAAGAAAAGAGACTAGGTTCGAGAATGTAACATATGACCTTTATTTAATTTCCACATATATTCGATGTATCTATATACATACGTCATATATATTAAATAAATAATTTGTGCACGTTACAAAATGAGGAAAATTTCAATGAATGAAATTGACTACGTGCCCTCGCCCCTGTCCTTTCCCACAAATGGACAAAATATTATATTTATATTTATAATATATATATATATATATATATATAGGGAGGATCTGGTAGGCCACGTAGTATAGTGAGGCAATGTGGACTATCTCAACCCTCTCTTATCTATATCAATGGCTAAGATAAATATGGATTAAAATTACATTAAACATTTAATTAAGGCAAAATAAGGGTATAATTGTCAAAACAAACATGTGGGGGACCATCCAAATATGAAATCGGTTATTGGGAAGAGAAAATCACGTGGGGAGAGAGAAAATCGAGAAAATCGCTACTGGAGAGAGAAAATCACGCATGTGCTTTCGCCATGCAAGATGATGTACACTTATCAATGATATGTTGTATACTTAACACTATTTTCTTGTATGTTTAACATAATTTTACTCTATATTAAAATGGTCAAACAAAAATATGTGAGGATCATTAATTAAGGAATCAATTATATATATATATATATATATATATATATATATATATATAGAGAGAGAGAGAGAGAGAATCACGCTCATTAACATATGGGGACCGTAGATTAAGTAAATCAATTATATAGAGAGAAAATCATGCTCATTATTGTGTTGTATATTTAGCATATATTGATGTATCTTACTTAACACTATTTTTCTTTGTATATTTAACATAATTTTCTTTGCATATTAAAATGGTCAAACAAAAAATATAAGTATACAATAAAATACATATAAGTATACAACAAAACACATATAAGTATACATCAAAAAACATAAGTACACAACAACATAAATACACCGTCAAAAATTAACTACTTATACAGCAAAACACATATAAGTATACATCGAAAAACATCTAAGTGTACATTTACTTATACAAAAATATAAGTATACATCAAACCTACAATTACTTCGTCTTCTTCAACTAGAAAAAAAACTAGAACCTCCATTAACAAAAGCTTAACCACCATCATGGAAAAATAAAAATCAACGTGATCTCACTCCGAAACCATAACGACCGAATCGGGATCTACTACGACAAAAATTAATCAAACTTGACGTTTCATTGATTTTTTGGACTGACAAATCATGAATCCATCTGGATCGTTTAAAAATAGTTGGTCGATCGGAGCGCCATCCTTTTCTCCCACTGTCCTCTTCATGTACTTTATGTTTCCATTCTTGAGCTTCTGCTCCATGTCTTCCATAAAAATCTCAATTTCCGTAAATGAGAGCTCATGAAATTGAAATTCAAATTCAAATTCATAAAAGCTGTCGCAGATTTCTCCACCGTCATCTCCAACCTCACCCTCAAATCTACCATTCTCAACTGGTGCCGCCAGCATCTCATCGATCCCCAAAAAACGATCGACTTTTACATAACAAAAAGTTTCGTCTGTAAATTAATCCTCCAGTTGCCGGAAACTGAAGAATCGATTAGAAAGTATGGAGTTGCATATTCAATTGAATGGAGAAATTTGATTTAGAATCTGAAAGAAATACAGAGAAGAATAAAGTGAAACAAAATTATTCCTGGAATTGACTCACGACTATCAGTTAGCAATAAATGATGATTAAACTTGAGATTATCATGAATTTCAACCAAATAATCTAATGCTAATACATAGACTAATTTCAATAAGCGGAAATCTAGAATCACGAAGAAATGAATGAATAAAAATGCGATAAATCTGAAGACAACTGAGTAATAAATCACTTTAAAAAATCTCAACAACCAGATAAATTGCATTAAAAACTTTGTACAAACGTATTGCAGATAGGAAACAGATGAAAATTATTTGGCAAAACTTGTGAAATTCTTTTCGCATTTTGGGAAATAAGGGAAAAATCATCAAATGACAATCATGCCCTTTTTAGCTTTGAAATAAATCTAAAATGATTATTAAATTGGGAAAATTCCAACCATCTAAAATTTGAGATTTGTGGCTAGGATTAGTCCACACTGTCTCACTCTAATTATGTGGTGTCATTTCATCCTATTCCTATATATATATATATTTAAATTCAATAAAAACACACACGCGTGCAAAGATACATGCATGTATCACAAATTATTTGGAGATTAAACCTTAAAAGTCATTACAAGTCTTGTCGTTCCAACTGGAAAACAATCGAGATCTTGAATTTGTTCGATTATAATTAGGTAATGCGTTTTAACTAAGAATATTGACATAAGTTGGGATCACAAATTCCACCAACTTCATACTATTAATTATAGGGTATAGCTATAACCGCAAGCTATATATAATATTTGTTTTTGACTTTATAATATTTTTTAAGTATTTGTTAATACTATGGTTTCCTTCTGTCTTTCTTTTGTTTGGTTTTTGACTTTTATATATAATATATGCACCGGCGGATTCAAAGGGGGCAAGTGGGAGCTATTGCCCCTCAAAATAAATCAGATAGTTGTTTTTTTTTTTTGATAACTCAGCTTCCAGACTTACGTCTGACTAAGCCTGAGGACAACAACTCCGGCTCCTCATTGCTGCCATCAAGGTAAACCGTGGGATGTGCGCGCACTGACCAGTGTTCTGATGGGGTCTGCTGACGTACAACCAGATCCTCCCAGGTAAAGAGAATAATTATGTTCGACCCCCAAATCTAACAATAATGATCTCTCCCCAAATCGAATCCACACGGATGCTATTCAGTATGAGTTCCCACCAAATCTTCACCAGCTCGCATATGCCCCGGGGAGCAATTTGATTGAGTAGGAGTTTGAACCCCCAACCTCCACCCCACAATTTCTTGTGGTGGCCAGGTAGGCTAAGCCACCTGGTTAAATATTTGTTTCTTCTTTATTTTATTTGTTATTAGTTTATATTTACATATAAATTACGGTGGAAAATACAACATTTGTCCTTCACTAAAATGTTTTTGCAATTGTATTAAAAATTATGTTTTGTCCCCCATGTCTCAATTCCTGAGCCTCCCACTATATAATGTGTGTGTATATATGTATTATTATTGGAGAAAATTCACACGCACACATGGTGTTATGTGTGCTTGTGATCTATCCCAAAATTACTCCGTTCCTCCGGAGTCATGCTCCAACTGAACTCCGTCGCTGACCTGCACAAAAGGGGCCGGAGGGTTGCTCCGGCGTACCCTCTTCGACGCTCAAGTCAGAACTCTATCGAAGGAAAATAATCCATGTAAAGAAGTAATGTGTAAGAGATGAGAATAGAACACTCCCTTTATATTTTTATTTTAGGATTCTACCAAGTAGAGTCCTAATAGAATTCATCTTTGTATTTGGGCCTATTTTTAATATTGAAGCCCAAATATTATTGATCCAATTTAATATGACAAATCTAGCTTATATCCGTTTGCATTGGAGTCAATTTCAATGTGAACACAAATCTGATGGACGAATCAGTTTGGCTCACATTACTATTTACTAAGATAATTAATATCAGATTCTACGTATTATGACCAAATTGAGTCTCCTAGTTAATTTACTGGAAGCTTGTATTGACAATGGAAATCTGTCTGCTACATATCAAAGAAATTTGACTTTAGAGACAATTAAAATATTTATTTATTCCATTATTAGTTAGTTTAAGCACCATTCTCTCTCTCTTTTTCGAATTGATATATCATCATTATTTCTAGTCAATGAAACCACGCTTCAATGGAATGTAATGCTGGAAATGAAAATTGGAACCAAATTATTCGATATTCTACTCAAGATTAATCATTAAAAACTCGTTTTAGCTTGTTTTTTTTTATTAATAAATCAAGTTCGAACACATTTTTTCGTTCGTGTTAGGGTTGCATATGTAAAATTTTCAATTTGACAATATAAAGTTTGGTTCGAACTCAACTCGTTTTGTGAAAGAAAAATATAGTATTAAGAATATCAAGTTACTCGAGCTCGATTCATGTTCGGCTCGTCTAAAGCTTATTTAAGTCTAATTCGATTAATAGTGAACCCGAGCTCAAAATAATATTTTAGGCTCAATGAAAATTAATACAAGCTTGAACAATATTATATTTGGCTCTAGTCAATTCGTTTATACCCTAGGCAATGTCTAAGACTTTGGAATTTTTGCTTTGATTTTATGTGAGCATACTACATATTTGTCTTCTTTTAGGCCATCGTCAACCCATTGCACCAAATTTGGTGTTTTGGTGTAATTTTGTCAAAATCGTCTCAAATCTTTTATACCAAATCTCACATCAAAACAATTTTACAAATTGCATGTGTAGTATAAATTTGTTGCATTATGTTGTGTGTATTCAGATTAATGTGAGTGTGTTGCTTATTTAAAGTGAGTGTATTGCATATGTAGTATAAGTTTATTGCTTATTTAATGTGTTTGTATTGCTTATGTAATATAAATTTGTGTTACTTTTTTAATGTGTCTGTGTTGCTTGTTTAATGTAATTTTGTTGCATATGTAGTATAAATTTGTTGCATTATGTTGTGTGTTCATATTAAAGTGAGTTTATTGCTTATTTAAAGTGAGTGTGTTGGATATGTAGTAGAAATTTGTTACTTATTTTATGTGTGTGTTGCTTATGTAGTGTAATTTTGTGTTGCTTTTTTAATGTGACTGTGTTGCATATGTAGAAAAAATTAATTGCATTTGTTTGTATATTCAGATATGTTCCATGTAACTGCCGCTCATATTTTCGCCTATATATCCAGTGATGGTTGATTTCATTTGGATTAATCTACCCTTACTATAAGTTAATTAGGTAATAAATCATAATTATGTTGGCTAAATATAGACCATTCAAAAAATCAAATATTTGCAATAATATCATATAACTCTATCAATGTGTATTTGGCAATTTCCATCCCTCATGATCCGAGTTGACTCATAAATTCATGCAAGATGGCCTAGTTAATTATTGCCTCATTGGTAACAAAATATCCTAAAACTTTGAGAAAGAGAAAAAGAAAATAACAATTAACAGAATATGACGCCCAATAGGATAGAGGGTAGAAAGATCTTACTTAGGGACATGGTATATTGGGCCATTCTAGATGGGGGCCCATCAATAGTTGTCCCACAAGAATCCCGTGGCTTGGACCATTTTGGCGGTTGTCAACCCTTCTTCCATCATTCGCCATTCTATCTTGTATGGATGTATTTTCAAGTTCAGTTTCCAGTTTCTAGTATTGAAAAATGAATTTTCAAATTTTATTGATTTTCGTGTGAGAATTGGGAATATGTTTGGTTTATTGTCTGAATTTTTATTTGAAAATGGGAATATGTTTGGTTATAGCTTTTTAAATGTATTTTTGACATGGGTTTGTGTGATTGTAGTGTATTTTCACCTAGATTTACGTGTTTGAGATGAAAACTTGTTTGGTTGTGTTTTCAAAAGGATATTTTCATAAAAAAGTGAAAACTGGAAATGACTTTATTTCTATTGAAAATTTCCTAAAACAAACATAAACCAATTTTCCGGAATAGTTGGAAAGTGGAAAAAGACTTTTGAAAATACAACCATACAAGACCTATGAGATTACAATAATCTCATAATAAACTTGTTGGAATTGATTTTGGACATGATAAAGATGGATTTTATGCACTAGGATCCAAGGTACTTATTGAGGTTTAAATTTGGTGTAGATAAATGGTAGTTTAGAATTTATTATTTAAGATAGTGGTTACGATTTGATCAGCCCAATCATATCATAAAAACTAGCTGATTTTGTTACAAAAATATATCGCAGTATAATTTATAAAATCAAGAACCGGAAAATTACAGAATCCAAATAAAACATAAATGGGCCGAATCGTATGTTTGACACACTATCCTTAAAATAGATTCGTCCCTTATTCTGGACGTCTGTTTCCCAGGATAAGACGGGAAAACTGGACTACCTTTTTCTCCGGCGAACTGAAGAGATGTCTGAACTTATCACCAAATTATGCAGGAGGCCAAAAGAAATATTGAGAGCAATATGCAGAAGAGTTTATCAGTGCAGGATGAGGAGTGTATTTTGGACTGCTGGAATATCAGCTATTTATAGAGGACCTGGAAATTAAAGCTCAGTAATTTCCACCTGTTGTTACAGGTTTATCGAAATTTGTTATTAAAACTGCAAAACATAGGCTAGACTATGTGGCTCAATTTCGTGTACGCAGGTCGCGCTCGCACACAAGTCAGTGGTTCGGAGCTCGAATCGGACCGTGATTTCCACCCCCCTGCGGGCAAGCGTGTAGAGAGAGCCTCTATGCAATATAATCTTACATCTTACTAAAATGTGACATTATATATACTAGTCAAAATTGTCATTGTTTACCCATGTGGGACAAACCTAACTTTAAAAAAAGACAAACGCACATGGTTTATTCTTTTTAAATTATTTCCAATACATCATCTTTAAGCTTTAATTTCTCCTTCATCCAAACACCATTTTGGACAAACAAATATTCGATTTTAATGTTCTCACGGAGTAGAACAAGAATCGACTTTTACTTTTGTCATTAGACAATCGAGGTCCCAAGAAAATCGCACCCCAAATGTACAATTTCCTTCACTATTTTTTCCAACAGATTTATCATTTATTTAGTGTAAATGTGTTTTGTTCAAATTGGCAAGATAGTTTGCGTGTAAAGTTTTTATTCGATGGGCACCGAACCCACTACATGTGAGATGATTCGTCTAGTTGGTTTAAGTTGATCAACTTAAGTAGAACATGATAAACTCTACAAATAAATGACTAAAAACCTTATTTTGATTATATTGGAATTTTTGAAAAGAAAATGGACCGTTATTTGTATCATTTCCTATATTATAGAGATTTATATTATTTTCCAATAAATGAATCATTTCTTACTTTTGCACTCTTTGTTTGATGATTGATTTATACTCCAATACATACCGATTTGAAAGTCGGAAGAGTTTTTGCTAGGCAACCTCTATTTGTAAGTCAATTCAAGTGTGGTTCGGGTTTGACTAAGAGCTAAAGTTCTTAATTTGCTTTGGGATTTTAATTATACCATTTTTAAATTAATATATCCATCATCCGACACCCTCACTTTGGTCTCCGGCGGTCGGCCACGAGGGTAGTCACCGAGGCGACCGCCTAGGCCCCCGGTTTTGAGGGGCCCCGATGTTACATAGCTAGGCCTTTATATAAGTATACATGTTTCTTAAAAAATATATTTATAAGGGCCCCAAAAATTAAAAAGTACCAAATGTCAAAAATTAAAAACATACCAAATAACCATTTTCTTTAAGATAATGTTCATCACTTGACATTAAATTCATTATCAACAACAAGATGAGAAAGTCATGTTAATAGTATTACAACTATAATAACTCAATATAATGAGATAAGAGATGCTTTACTTGAATTATCAAGAGTTAGTGAAGATGTCAAAACTAGGAGTGAGGCTGAATCTTTAGCAACACATGAAATTGTAAAAGCGTTGGATTGTTTTTCAAATACTTCAATTGCTTATAGAGTTTTGTTAGTTATACCAGTTACTGTAGCATCAGTCGAGAGAAGTTTTTCAAAACTAAAAATTGATAAAATCACACTTGCGTTCAGCTATATCTCAAGAAAGATTAAATGGGTTAGCAATTTTATGTATTGAAAATAAGTGTTGGAAAATCCTGATTTTGATGATCTTATTGATGATTTTGCTTCTCAAAATGCTAGAAGATCCAAAATTTTTCAATTTTTTTTTGTCTTTGTAGGTGTTAAACTCGTTGAATATTCCAGATGATGAACAAGATATGTACTGTTGGAGCTCGAAGTTTTTTATTGTATTTTTTTATATGGGCCCATTTTTCTCTTATCGCCAAGGGCCCCTGAAAAGTCAGGACCGGCCCTGACCCTCACCCCAAGAAAATAAATCAAAACAATAATTCGTAAGTGAATGGTATTCGCCTAAATTTAAAACTATGTTTTTAATATGAAGATTACGTTGTTAAAAATGTGTGTTTATATCTGTCTAATTTCTTTTTAATTTGATGTGTGTTTCGTGTTTCAATATCAAAATATCTTTATATTCTGAAAAATACAAAATTAATTAAATATTCCCTTAGTATGTGGACAACAAGGTGACTATAGAATGAAGACTAGACTACCTTTGAGAAATTCTGATGAATAGAGTGAAATGAGACAAACAATTAAGATTTTGGACAACGTTGGTTGGAGCCAATCACCGACCTTTGTGGGACTGTGTCAGATGGTCATAACTCATAAGCCGTCCGACCTATCTTTGTTGTGCCAAGGATCACTCGTATCTCACCATGATATCATCAATACAAACCTAAATAAATGAACACTATAAATGTTTTTCTTCTTCTTCTTCTTCTTCTTCTTCTTCTTTTTTTAGTTAAAAAAATCAATACCAAGTTTCACCTCACTAGTTCTATTGGAAGACGACCATTCGCCTAGTTTGTTGTTTTGCCAAATTCGGATGCAGACACAGTTTATACACATTCGGCATGTAGTTGATTGTCACAGTTTATACACATTCGGCATGGATATTTAGAACTCCTTTCGATTAACCGGGTGACGTAATTTGGAAAATGAGTTATCGAAAAAATAATATTTGAATTAAATTGTAAAGTGATGAAATTCTAGTATAAATGACTGGATTTTGTTATCGAAACAGTACAATATGTCAATCATATTAAAGTTCTTTTATAACATCGCTTGAGCAAACAACACGATGTCACAAGAATCTATAAGAAAATAGCAACTTAACATGAGTTCTTGCAATTATTGCAATTAAAATTACAGCATGTCTCTTGTGATATAGTGTAGGACCGTTAGACGGTGATACTTTTAGTTTAACAAGTGTCTTTTAGTGTAAAAGGTAATACTTTGTCTAAATATATTAATTTAAGTGTATTTTGACAAGTATCATTTTTTTCACTAAAAATATCACTTTTTACACTAAAAGTATCACTATCTCACGAACTTTCACCGTCTCACATAAATTTTTGCGTTAAAATTAACACTGTAACGCATTACAAGAATTCATTTCAAGATTCCATGGTTTATAGAGTTTTCGACAATTCATCATAAATATTGACTCCCTTCAAAAAAGCACTAAATTAAACTTATGCTAAGAAAGGAGAATGAATTGTGGATCATATATATGTGTTTGAATGAACAAAATTAATGTCAGTTGTCTTTGAGTTGTGGTCCTAAAGAAATGGACATGGAACCCCATAATTATGGGTTGCACAATTTGAAGTATGCCCAACAATTTAGAGCCTCACAAGTCACAAGGCCAAGATCCAAACAAATTATCACTTTTCTGATCTAATTAATGAGGCGGCTAGCTAGTCCCAACCCTTTTGCTTTGATGAGAGATATTTGTCATTTGCAGTTGGGCTGTCAATTTTGTCGGTTTTGCCCTTCATTTGGATTTATTTTATTTGGAATTGTCAATTTAGGCCCGGCTTAGGTCGGCCGAAGAAGAAAAGGTCAGGCTATGCCATGAAGTTGTAAGCTTTGAAAAGGTCGGACATATTTGTGGCCTAATGGGGGGATGCCCGATCGGTCCGGCTAGCCCCGAGGTAAAGTTAGAATTGTCAAAGCAGTTCGTCGGGCCTAGAGCAAAAATACATCCTGGTCGAGCCAAATAGTAATCGGATTGCTACTTTTAGAGCCCAGTTCACAAAAATACACTAAAAAACGGGCATGACGGGCTGATTTTTCGGACCTTAAATATTCTGATCCACCTCGATAAAAAATCAACAATTTTTAAAATCGGAAATTGACTCTCAGGTAAAATATACTACATGGGTCAGGTTGGGCCATGAAATATTGGCCCAATGGAATTTTGGATCGGCCTGGCCCGATTTTGCTCTCTGCCCGGCTTGATTGTCGGCTCTAATTTTATTTATTTATTTATTTTGTGGAGGCGGGGTGGGGGCAAGGTGTTCATTTTTGAATTAATATAAAAATCGAATATGAATATTTGAATCGAATAACAAATTTGGGGATTTTTTGTTTTAATTTTCTTCGAAAATTCTAATTCGAGTTGAAATTCGATTCGAATAATGTTTCATATTCGGATGTTATTTCAAATTTGTGTATTGATTCAAACTCAATTATAATTCAAATTTAATTTTTATATTATATATTTTAAACATTATACAAATGTAAATTGCATAATAAGATATAAATAATATAATTAATTGGTGTATACAAAATATTAAATTTTAAATTATTATTATAATAAATTGTTGCACTAGAATTGTAGTATTGGTCATAGTTACTTTCCCAATTTAATCTCATTTCAAAGTTTCAAATATTTTTGTTTACCTTTTGTAATAATGTATTTAAACTTAAAAAGAACAATATGTTTTTCTTTTATGCTTTTAATTTTAAGAGATTACTGATCTAGAAGTATTTTATTTTTAGTTTTTATAATATCTTTAAGATAACAATATGATTTTGATTATTTATATGGTCTGTTTATATTTTTGTTTCATTCTATGATTTTTTGTTAGAAACTACTGAAAATTTGCTTGAAATATGAGTTTTGGTCCTTTCGGATATGAAAATATGGGCTCAAATCCAATTTGATTGTATTCGATTCAAACTTAATCGAATTAGGATCAAATTTTGAATTAGGATTTTAAAATGTTCATTCGATAAATTTGATTCGACTAAGTCTAAGAATTTGAAATTCAATTTGATGAATACTCCTAGATAGGGTGGGACTTGGGAGTGTAAAACTAAATGTTAACAATTTTTTTGTTGCATTCAATATTTTTAAACTCGGAGCGGGTATTGACTTGATCATTGGTCCAATTGATTGAATTGTGAAAAAACAATAAACTGCATATTACAAGTTAGAGATAATTATTTTTAACCACCCCAACTTTACCCCTTTTTACACTTCGCAACCTAAACTTTTATTTTTAACCTTTTGCATCCCGAACTACGAAAATAATTACTCTTTGCAACTTTTGGACCATTTTGCCCCTAGGATTTTTTATTCTTTAATAACAATAGTTCTAGTTATCCCTTTAAATTCTAATTTGTTGCGATTGCTCCATAAGAATAAATATATTGCATTATACAATAATCAAAAAGTTTTCACTCCTAATCAATTTGTTTTTCGGATTTTTAGAAATAAGAACCCGATTTTTTCAGAACTTGTTTTGTTCGTGGCATTGTTACACCTACTTAGATCCGATCTCTATTCGGAGGTTTTAGATGGATCATGTCGGGTTTCGACCTATAAACTCAACAAGACATACTTCTATCAAGATCTTATTTCAAGTATTTATCCGTATACAAATTGGGTCTTTAGACTGAAAATGAAAATAGTCCATTACGACCATATGCCCAACATGCTTCCGTAAAATTAATAAATCCCTTAAAATTCATACCTCTTTTGACCAAAACAAAGGGTTAAGTGGTTCGCAACGCCACCGGTCGGAAAATTACGCCCCGGATCGTTTGACGAAACGGCTCCTCACCTGTTTAACCTCACCTCGGGGAAGATGATGCGCAAGTTATCCGACTCCTTCCGAAACGCTCAGACGTGACCTTGGTTCGTTTCCTACTCCAAGGCGTAAAAGTAATTCTTCAAAGGGGATTGATCAATAGTACATTATGAACACATGTTGAACAAACAACCTTTATTTTATTAAGAACTTAAAGAAAATTTATTACATTAGTAATCTCCTTTTGGGAGGAGAATACTTGTTTAGTCTCTCATGTATGAGGCTTGCACACGAAAATACATAAAAACTTAAAAACTAAAACACTCAAAATATTACAAATTTTTCACTCAAATTTTATTGTAAGAAAACTAAGGAAAATGTTCGATGTCCCCTTCCTTCAAATCCTGCATTTTATAGAGGTAAGTCCAGGACTTCAAAGCGGACTTCAAATCTGGCGATATATATGACGTCCAACTACGTCATATCCCACATTATTGCCTCGCCCGGTGGTTTGGTTTCTTTTTCTCCCGTGACTCGGCCGTGTGATGTTTTTCGGGAATCTTTTAAAAATTTGGTTTACGTGGTCCCCAGGATAACGCAGCGTTTTGTGAGTGGGCCCTTATCATTTCGCTACATGATCTTGTCGGTCGGGTTTGGGTGAATCCTTTCCCAAACTCGGGTTCCTTTTGTTCGGGGCATGCTTGACAGATCCGGTCGACCCAACGGCCAACATGCGCCATGTTACTGAGAATTTCCGGTAAGTTTCTTTGCTTAGGAATCTTGTTTTTCCAGAGAATTCTTCTTTTGGTCTCGAAGAGTTCTTACGCAAACCCCGTGGTTGATCCAGTCAACGAATTCAAAAGGAAAAATCCATTCGCGAGTGCGGAAGAACTTGAATGGATATTTGACTTTGTCCATTTGATTAGACAAACCCAAAGACCCCATGCTCAAATGCTGGTAGAAGCTTCGTCTTCCGAAAATGCTCCTACTAACAATGGTCCTTCTTAGGTGAAGTTTGCCTTAATATATTTTAAAGCATTTCCATCCGGTCTTCTTAGCTTGATGAAATGAAAAGCTTCATTAAAGCCTTTCTTATTTGGTTCAGGAGAGTATTTGATAAAATATAATTCCAAAATATCTCCTACGGCCAAGTGTGGATTATTAGCCCAAGTCTCGTAAAGCTCGCTTCCCCAATCCATTTTGGTAATTTTGAGATTTCGGGAATCCTGGTGACACGGTATAGATAGAAGCTAAAGCTCCAAAGTATACCATTCATGTACTTCATTTGGATGACTTCCTGGTTTCATCCAAACTGCGGGATACTTGCCGAGATATCAACCATTGTTTTCTCGGGTTAATACCTTGTCTTGTAACTAGTTTCTCCCATTGCCTCTCCGATATACCCGCATAGGAGAAATCTTAATCTCGTCGATTTGAACCTTAGATTTGTCTGTCGTGGCCTAAGATTCAACTCTCCCTCTTTTACCCCAGAGGTCTTTGGGTTGACTTGAAGACTCGGGTTGTGACAGGAGCTTCAACATTCGTTCGATTTGTACACCCTCGGGGGATGCATCACCGCAACACTTGTGATTATGGTACTTGAATCCATAACCTCCGGGTTAGAGCCCCGTACTCTCTCGGCCCCTTTTTTGCAGTAGGAGATGCGGCTGGAAGAGAGGCCTTGCGGCGCTAAGAACAATTGTCCTTGAGCGACGGGCATGCTCGTATTTGTTTAGAAACAGTTTTGGTCACTGTTGAAGTCGTCCGGAAACTCTACGCATTGAGACATAACGTCCCAAAATCTCGTTCTAGACTCTCCAGGTTTTCCCCGAGATGTCTTACTCGTTTAAGGACCTCGCCAAATCGAACGCGTCCTTCCATCTCGTGTCAAGAAATCTGCGGGAATATTTTCATGAGATTTTATAATGACAATATCATAATTATAATATTGACATTGACTTGCCATCCGAGTAATCGAGCCTTTTTCTGGTTTTGATTCAATTTTGTTTTTCGAGAAAAGCCTTGACACTAGAATTATCAATTTTTAAAGTAAACTTTTTAGCCAGTAAAAATAGAGGCCATTTTTTAAAAGCCTTTCTGACTGCGAAGAATTCCTTCTCGTTGATATGCCATCTGTTTGCTTCACTGGGTGTGAATAAACCACTACAATATCTGCATGGCACTTCTTCATTTGGTGTGACTTTCGTAAGCCGCTTGCCCACCAATCATCAGCATCTGTGTAAAGAACAGTTCATCCTCGTCTTGGGAATCGCAAGTTTTGGAAGCTTTTTACAAACTTCTTTAAGTTGCTTAATTCCTTCTTGATGTTCATCTTCCCATTTGAATACTGCATCTTTTTTAAGTAATGGGCTAAACACCTTCCTGTAGTATGCTAGATTATTAATAAACATTCCAGCAAAATTAACAACTCCAAGAAAACTCTGAAGTTGCTTCTTGTCTTTTAGTGTATCGGAAATCCTCAGTATCTTTTCCACAATATGATTACGTAGAATAATTTGATTCATCGATTTCAATTCCGAGGAATTCAATCTGTCTTGTTGCGATTACCGCCTTCTTTTCCGAAAGCACTAATCCTTCTTTGTGACAAACATCTGAAAATATTTCCAAATGTTTGAGATGCTCCTTCATGTTCTTTGATGCGATTAGAATGTCATCGATGTACACGAACATGAAACTAAAATAATCTTTGAAGAGATTATCCATCTTCCTTTGATATATCTAGGGTGCGTTAGCCAATCCCATAGGCATTACGTTCCAAATATAGTGTCCCTGTGGTGTAGAGAAAGCTGTAAACTTCTTACTTTCTTCCTCCATCTTAATCTGGTAGAATCCAGACTTGCAATCGAACTTTGAGAATATCTTGGCACCTTTGATGCAGTTGACTAGATGTTCTCTGCTTGGGATATAGTATCCGTCGAACTCCAAAATGTTATTAATCCCTTTGTAATTAATAACAAGCATTGGCTTTCCTCTTTTGATTTCTCCATGATTTCTGACTAGAAATCCCGGACTGCTGTATGGAGAAACTCCTGGTGAAATTAACTTAAGGTCAAAATGTTCCTTAAGTATCTTCTGCATATCCTCACGATCTTCCTGATTCATAAGGATTGGTTTAAATCTCACGAACTCGTACTCCTTTCCAGGTTTAACCTTTAAGGAAGCTTTAAGCTCGTTCTTATCCCACCAAGACAAAGGATCTTCATTATAATTCCTTTGGATCTTCTTCTCGATATCCTCGAGTGATATTTGTTCCTCTATGGTTACATCACTGTGGATTCTCCATTAGACTCATCCATAAGTGCAATGGCTTCGGGTGACTCGTTCTTCTTCTCCTTGTACACGAATGAATACAAGTTATTATCCCATATCTTCCGATCCTTTTGGATTGAACCAAATTGTCTATAGGATAATAAAGCTTCACCAAATTTCCTTCGATCCGCCATTTTTGGATTGCGAAGTTTGGCTTCATCACCACGCTTTGCGAAAATTAATGGGCATTTTTTTACGTAAAATGCTTCCTCGATCTACGGACAATAATCTTATGATCACATAAGGTTGTGAAAATAAGTCTTCTCGTCTCGTTCTCTTGTGTGAACGCTTGAATGTTTGTAGGAAATTGTTTCCTAGCAAAATATCCGCACTGTATCATGGAAATAGATTGGTGGCGTTTTCACTTTGTACCATGGGTCAGTGCTGCGCCTCCGATCATGATTTCGGCTTGTTTAATTCCCTGTTAAGGATAAGAATCCTTTTAGAGAAATCTCTTCCCGCAATAGTGGTAAATCTTCTCCAATTTCTTTAGAAAAAACATCCCAAACTGCGATATTATATTCCGACTGAATCAATATAGGCGGTAAAATACTCGGCCTTGTATTCATCATATAACATTCCAATAGAAATGTATATGGAGAATGGACTAGTGGTCATCGATTCTCGTATCTTTTATTAGCCACTGTGAACTCCATTCCGTCTTGTAATCTTTCCCAAGGTTTATGCTCCTCAAGAAATTCAATTCCCGGTATTAATTGTTCTCGGGATCTTTCCCGCAACTCCGTGATAGTAAGCTCAATTTCTCCTATCTTCAGCTTCCTTGATACCTTCCCACGATTGGTTGTTGGAGATAATATAGAACATCACAAGGAAAAATGTTATCCTTTTGAGTGATGTCGAATATTACTTCAACCTCTCGCCATCTTACGGACATTTCAGCTCTCTCTTTGTTTTAAAAACATCGGGGATCTTTGAATCATTTGGTCTCCTTTCTTCCCAACGATGCTACTCACCATTCTGTCTTTGCCGAAAGACATCCTTCTAGGCTCAACTCTGAGACTTCGACTTTTGTTGAAGACTGGTTGATCTTGAATTATCATATCAATCTCCTTTATAGTGGGAGATTCAATGATTTCTGGTAGAACCACCCTGGCAAAGTCCTCAAAGATTCTTGGGACTTCAATAAATTCCTTTCTCAAGAATACTTCGGAATGATGGGTATTCGAGAGAGCATAGGAAATCTTGTATGTGATCGAGTAAGGCATGTTTCCTTCTTTCATCAAATCGACTCTTTTGAAATCTTGATGAAGGGTTAGGACTCTACTGAAATCTCGATCTCCCAAATTGTATGCAATTCTTGGATAGACATTGAATGCTAATTTTCCTGCATACAAATTTCTTGTGACCGCTCCAAGGCATGAATCCTTGAGATGTGAGATTCGCTTGTCAAAGATAGCAAGATTGAGAGGCGAATCTATTCCTTCTTTAAATGTTGCTTTAATAATTACTCTTATGGCTCCGATATGAATCCATGAGAGTGTATTTGCAACTTCTCTTTTAACTTTGCTTTTGATCTCTTGTATTTCTCTAATAGGGACCAACTGCATCTCGATTAGGTTAGGTAGTAAACTCCATCTCGGAATGGCCAATTCTCCGGTTGTTACCCCGTGGATAATTTGGTGTTTTTCTATTACGAAAACCAATCTTATCCAAAGCCTTTTCCATCGCTCCAATTGTAAATCCATCATAAATTTGAAGCTTTGGATCTTCCTTCATAATTCTCATAAGAGTCTTATGAGACACCGTAGTGTGAGAGAGGAATCCAGACATATCCTCCCGACCGTTTGTTGAAGAATTTCTTCTTCACTCACGATTCCAATCGGATTCACTTCCATCATCGAGAATAGATCTCTTCTTCGTAGATGCTTTCATCCGAGGGAATATCCTCAAATTGATACACCTGTATTAAATCCACGATAATAAACGCTTCTTCGATTTTCTCGGTGTGGCCTCGAACGTCTCGACTCCTCGTTTTTGATTTGTCCGGGCAACCGCATTTGAGATATGCCCTCTTGCTCGCATGTCCAATTACAATCTTTGAAACTTTCATTAGCTCTAGTGTGAGCACGCCCGAAAGTCCTTCTCCCTCGGATTTCTGTTTGGTACTTGCTTGATTAGAACACGATGATGAGGCTCTACTCCTACTTGCTTGGTCTTTGCCCGATTTATAACCGGGCTTTTTGTTTTGACGAGAACCTTCTAGGTCTCCATGAAGACCCGCTTCTTTTGTTGTTGCTTCCTCGGCGGTATGGATGGCTTCTTCCTTCTTCTTCTTGTGCCGCTTTAGTTGACCTCCCACAATCCATTTGTTGGGATATCATTATCCACGCAACATAGAGGCGCTTTGTTAATTCCTCTTAATCTCTTGTAATTCTGTGAAGAGTCGCTTGATAGCACCATTCGAGATAACTTGGCCTTTAGGAAAGACATTTTTAAGCCCACGCTTTTCTCTTGACTCCACCCTTGTATTCCCGATAAGCATTTCTCTCCGGGGACTCGGAATTTTGGCAAAGAATAGTCATGCGACTTATTTTCCTCAATCTTGGATTTCCACCAAGATTCGGTGAACAATTTGATATATTAAATCAATATGACAAATATACTGAAGAAACTCAAGGCTATAGAGGGCTTGTTTATATTTCTTTCTTTTTTCCTCTTCTAATCCTCGAAATAACCCGTGCCGATGAATTGGATTTTGAATAGTTTTGCCATACCATCGACAATTCCTTTAAGTGATTCCCCGATGTGACCGAACTTTTGTCGGCATCGGTCATATCCCGAGGCAATCTTCACCGATCCTTCAAGACTCATTTCAAGAAGTAAAATGAATGAATCCTTTGTAAGATCGAGGGTTCTGCTTTGAAATTCTCATATTTGAAGCCCATTCATCAATGAGAACTTGCTGTTTTTAAAATATGGGATGTCCAGATTTAACATCAACTCATATGGATGTATTGGGTCGAGGTGCGATCTTCCATAAAGCGTCGATAAACATTCGGCCTTCCAAAGAGGTTGTCTAGTTCCGCAAGAGGTTTCGACCTCTGTCCCGAAAGTGGATCACTCCCGGTCGTGAAATCCCCATGTGGCATCGCCGTCCCGAGCTCCATGATGTGAACCGGTACTTTCTTCGACGTTAGGATTAATGGTGGCGGTGGTGGAGGAATTGGTCTACCTTGTGGGTCATAGGTAACCAAAGGCGATTCCTCACTGCGTTTCATCTTTAAATCTACAATACCTAATCCGCGAAGGATTACGCCAGTCATGTAGATCTTTAAGATTCATTTTTTCAATATCCATCTTTTTTAGTTTTGATGGATTTTCCTTTGATTAGAGCAATGAGCTTTCTCCTCATCCGTCATTTTTCGTATGACTTCATTTGGTTTCCTTTTTGGTGTAAATAGGGTCGTCCCCAAAATCAATATGTTTCCTTCCTCCGGATGAACTCGGCTGTCCTCCAGGTTCTTGACTCGTTTTTGAATATCATGAAGGAGTTCAAGAGTTTCTTCGATATTTTACCATCGTCTCCATCCAGTTCTGGATCGATGAACTTGTCTTGGTAGATGAATATGGCGGTTGCCATAATTGCACTGCCGTCTTACGGATTTCTCTAAGATCTTCGGAGATCTTAGATTTATCTGGAAGTATCTCGTTCCACTACGGTACTCTATCGGAATCATTGTTTCGATGGGAATTTTCATGAACCGTTTCTTGAAGGTTCATCAAGTGAACATATAAGGTGCAGTTAAGCATCCAAGCGCTATAATATTCTCTTTCGCATTTTGCATTGCCTTAAGGTTTCCCGTCGGCTCTGCCATTCCTTTTCTTCATGTTGGTATTCCCAATATGAAACCTGGTCAAGGTGTTCTTGTGCATACATCGTCAATATTTGACGATATGTCTGTAAAGGGGTACATCTCGGACATCGGTCAGGATCCGTAATCTCGGAGTAATTTCTCCTCACCAATTGTTAATTACATAAATATAATAAATTTAACTAAAAGTTCTTAATAAACCAAGGCTCTGATACCATTTTCGAGGATCGCAAGACCTTTGGGAGTAATCAAAGAAAATGCAATGAAATTTATCGTCCAGGTTGCAAAGTGTAACAACTTTAAAGTTTAGAGTGTAAACTACAAACCAACTTTCTTGAAACCAGGGGTAAAACCGGAATTTTATGCAAAGTGTAAAATTTTGTAGAGTTTAGGTTGCAATCAGTAACTTTTCAAAGTTCGGGTTGCAAAGTGTAAAAACTCGTATAGTTTGGGTTGATTAAAAACGTTATCCCTACAAGTTAAAAAATTGGGTACAATACAAGTTTGACAATATTAATAAAATTGAAATAGAAAGACAATTTATAATTATATGTACAAATATAGAATACAGAGGTGAAATTCAAATTCAAATTTAAAGGAGCCACGCAGGGTTTTTTTTCTTCTATGTTTGTTGTTGTTGGACGCATAAAATGTTTATGTTTGTTACTCTCCTATTTTTTTATTTGTGAATTTACAAGGGGGAAAAAATTAGTTGAATTAGATCACAATCGTGTTGGTTTTTTGTGTCAAAATAAAAGAAGATATTTTTTTATCCTATATTGGTTTGAGAACAAAAGAAATTGACAACTTAAGGCTATTTAAGAAACTTATTTGTTTTATCCAATGATCTTTGCCCTAATGGTCAAGGTGAGATAACTTATGGGCTCTCTTTAAGAAGTCATGGGGTTTCAACCCCCCCCCCCCCCGCCCCGAGACACGATGAAATAATTAATATTGAGAGTTTCAAGTGGAAATGCAAGAGCTTGAAACGCGATGAGACTCCTACAACCTCGACTTGAGTGTCGGAGGGGTATTCCTAAGACTATCCCAGGGACCCCCTAGCTTCGTTCTGCTCAAGAGAAAAAGTTGGACCGATTACACAATTCCTAGAAAAATAGTTGGATGGACCGACTACACAATTCATTGACTTGAAGTGATCTATCTATTTTAAGCATTATCTCCAAAAAAAAAAAAAAAAAAAAAAAAAAAAAAAAAAAAAAAACTTAAACCACTTATGATTACAAGACATAAATTGGAAACCTTAAACAACTTATGACTACAAGACATAAAGTTGTTAATGCACTTTCATTGATTAGGTAATTTTTTGCAGGGGATTGCAGCCTTTCTAGCAAACATATTCTCCAATTTTCTTCGGTGCACACATGCTTGGATGTTTGACAAATGACACTTAATCATGTTTATTAAAATATAAATATATAGATTCATTGGAATTTGCCAAATACCAAAGTGTTAGAGATGTGACGTGAAAGAGCTACATATATTATACAATATTTTGTTGGAAAAATCATGGATTCCATTAAATTAACAAGTAAAAGTAGACAGAAAAAAATTAATTAGATTAATTAATTGATGGCTGATTTCGTAATTATTTTCACGATTATTGTTTCTAGGTAAGTAACAGCTGTCATGATCATCAATTCATCACTAAATCAAACAGATTTGATCTTTATGAAACCCGTGCCTATCTCTAGCTTATTCTTTTTCTTTTGTTAGGTGACGTTTAATTTTTAAAAAACAATTACATTTAAATGAATTAACTAATTACTAATAAAATTTGTATCAATCTAGGCTCTAGCATAGGCTCATGCTCTCATGGAGATTGACTCGAGTTTGACTCGAGTGCGATCATATATAAGTGTGTGGCGCTTACACTATTATCTCCTATTATACTAGGAAAAAATAATTATTAATAAAAATATATACAAATAAATTATTTATTTCGTCCCGACGCCAACTCACAATTTTCATTTTGTTTCAAGATGATCTCGAACTAGCTTGGTTTCTTGTTGCAAGTAGGGGTGACAAATCATATAATTGAATCGTGTTTTGTTTCAACAAGATAACGATACAGTATAATAATTTGAAACACGAACATGACACGATTGTACTTACACGACATGAATAGAAATTTCTTAGTTTGATGTTACACGACAAGATTTGACACGATAAGTAGAAAAAAAAGCTAACTAAGTTTACGTGTTTTAATCGGGTTACATGAACACGTCACAAAAGTTTTTATCTTATTCGTATCAACACGTTACGGACGTACAAACACGATAGTGTAAACACTAGTTCGATATTTTCTTATCATTCTTGTGTCGTACCACCGTGATGTGTCAAGAATTGTCACTCATAGTTGAGAAGTGATGTGCTTTTTATTTTTATTTTTTGGTAGCTAGTCAAATTAAAGTATTTACTTATTTCCAATAAATTATTTTTTTCAAACAACGGTCAAATGTGAAAATCTGACAAAATTGCAGATTAGTAGAGTGTGTGAGCAAATTAACAGCTGGAAAAAAATTCAAAACCAGCTATATATTAATATATATGCCAAAATAATTAGTTGTTAAGAAGATAATTAATTGATTAGATTAATCTCAAAGCTTCCATTCTTTGTATTCAATGAATAATGGTCATGGACTATCAAATCTTTCATTGTCATTATCTTTAAGTTTGAAAAATCCTTCTGTCTGAAAGCTAATTTTTATTTTATTTTAATTAACTAGGGTTATTACTAATATTATATTTAATTTCACATCAACCTTAATTATTAGCCGCACGATGGATATTCTTTTAAGGTGGTGATTGTAAGTGAAGCCAATAAAATTTAACATTCGACGGTGGACCATATATGGAGTACAAAAATCATTGATTTGTTGCTAATTATTTAATTTTACTAAACAAAAAGGAAAAAAAAATAGTCGCTCTATTTATTTCCCCTCTTTTTTTTAATAAGTTGTGATTACTAAGGGCGCCATTGGATATAATTTTATTTTGAAAATTTTCATTTTGCTAGAGAATAGTGGTGAAAAACTCTGTTAGTTAAATACGAGACGGGAAAAGTTCGTTATTTAGTACGTACGAGTATATTATGAATTTTTTTTGAAAGTTACGGCGAAAAAATGGGCAAAGAATACAGAAATATTTAAAATACGGAACCATAGATGTACGGGTTTAATACGAATATAAAATAATTATTTGGGAGTAATAATACGGCTTTTTCAACAGTATATTTCCATAGATTGTGATTCATACTTATGTTTAGATTATATTAAAATTAATTTTAGGTACTTTATTAATTTACTTTAAATTATTAATACACTTATTTATTATTAATATTATTATTTATTATTTTATAATATTGTAATTATACTTACAAATATTTTTTTTAATGATTTTTTGATTTATTTAAATATTATAAAAATATTAAAATGAAGTTTTATTCGCCAAGTATTAAACGGATAACAATAATACGAATATTAAACGTTTTATTTGAAAAATACGGAATATTTAACGCCGCTTCAGAATCTATACGGGAGACGGAAGTATTTTTCAATTATTCGTACGTACGGGTACTATACGGGTATGATACGCGAATTAACTAACAGAGGTGAAAAAAAATTGGAAAAAAAAAAGTTGAATTTTGAGAATATGATTGGATGTGAGATGAAAAAGTAATGATGAGAGTTGATTTAATTTAAAAGGAGTAAAATAATGATTGAATGTGATTGATAGTTAGAAATGTGTGAGTAAGTGAATAGTGAAATTTGTGGGAGAATGTGTAATATTGATTAGTTTTTTATGAAAAAATGTGTAGATGTGATTGATAAGAGAAAAAGTGAAAGTGAAGGAATATTATATTTTCTGAAAATTTTCATAAACAGTAGCATATTTGGTCAAAAAAATTCTCTAGCGGAACGAAAATGAATTCTCATTGACATCCAATCGCGGCCTAACTTGTTGGAGGAGATGAGATAAATTTCTGCAAGATATTAGATTCGAAATTCGATCAACGTCCTTATAAAGGGTGAGCGATATCACTTGAGCTACAAACTCATGGTTATTTGTTTTCCCTCTTTGTCGTGATAGAAAATCAATAGAAATCAGTGAAATAAATTAATAAAGAGCTGATAATTATGTATCGCGTAGATATATAATTAAACAATTGTGTTTAAGTCATTTAGTGTACAAAATGTTATGTCTAATTAACAAAAAAGAAAAGGACTAAAAAGTTTGTAATTCGCTCACTCACTACTTTCATTTCAATTACTTTTTGTATCACAATTGTCCTGTTTTTTCTTAAATTTTTAAAAAAAAAATCACTTTACTCGATATTTTTGGTATCTTCAAGTGATGTCAAACATTTCACAAAATAAAAAACTTTCAGTCTACCGACACAATATTCAGCAGAAATTTGTCCCTAAATTTTTAATAATTTTCTACATAAATACCGGCAAAATTAAAAATATTATATTTTTCCATATACCGATCAATTATCGATAAATCACCAATAATTTGAAATTTACCGACAATATAATTACGGATTTACCAATTTTTTTAATTTTTGTAGGTAAATATTTACTTACAATGATTTTACATGCAATTTTGGTTTGTCGGAATTATGTCACATCATTAGTTCCGGCATAATTTTGTAATACTTACTTATAGATTTTTTTGTCGTTAAACTGATTCTTTTTTTTGTAGTGTTTATGTATCAAAATAATCACAATTATTTTTGTTTTGACTAATTTAAATAGCTTATAAGATTCTAAACAAGCTATTTATGAGCTTTGAAGTTGTTTTTAAAAACATACATCCTTATTTTATTTTAAAAAATATATTATTTCAAAAAAAAAAATCTTAGTTATTCTTTGCTATTTTAATTACAAACTATTATTGTTACCATCTTAAAAACTTCACCATCTTATTTTATTCAAACACTCTAACAATTTATTTTTGAATTAAGATCTGATATCTTATAAGTTATAAGTTCTAAAAATATCTTATAAGAGGTATAAGATCTTTTAACAAAGCTTAGCCAAACACCCTCTACACAAAGGCACAGTTATCCCCTAAGTTGATTCTTATTGGGTATTGTTGGGGGATAAAATTACTTTTTAATAATTATCGGCTTTATTTATTTAATGCATTTATTTATTGCCCATTATTATTAATTATTGGGTCACATGTATGATTCGTTGGCCTATATAGCCCAAACTAGCCTATACGGCTGATACGAGGCTTACCAGCCTAAGCGGCACACTTTATCTCACAAGGCCCATCACCACTCATGCGGCCCATCATCTCAGGTAGAGGTGTCAAATGGGCCGGCCTACCGAGCCAAAGAAAAAAAATAGGTCGGGACAAACAGTAACCAGACCGCTATTTTTGTAGTCCAACCCGGCCCAGCCCACAAAAAATACAAAGAAAAGTCTAGTCGGTCGGGCCAAGGGACGATTTTTGGCCTAATGGGCAGGCAAAAAAAAAACGCCTCATTTTAGGCCTAAGAAAACGTAGCCCGGTCCGACCCTCTTATCGGGTCAGCCCACCGAGCCGGACCAAAATTGGCAGCTCTAATCTCAGGTATACAAAGGTTATTCCATCTCATTTGTAAGTAAGTTCAATTAATTACTACCGATAAAAAAAAGTTCAATTAATTATTGTGAATTGCATTCATGTGCTCTGCAATAATCTACTGCAATCGTTGATTTTAGTATCGGAGAAGCCTCATGGGACTACTACAAGGACCCTCTAACCTTGTTTTGTACATTCGGGCTAGTTCTCATTTGAATATTTTACCGACTTAGGAGAACAAGTTAGACCAACTACTCAATTCTTGACTTTGAGTGATCTCACGATTTTAAGGCGTTAAACCCATATGATCTCATCAGGACCTCTTCCTTTCTTTTATATATTTCAGTTTATTAAAAAAAAAAAGGGTATGTACTCTTTACTTTCGTGTCAAATTCAATAGGCTTAAGACTCCAACGGATTTAGACCATTTAATTAGTCCAATAATAATAAAATAATAAATATAATTGTAATTAAAATATGTTGGTCACATATTAGGAATTAAATAATTCATAACACCCATGGCTTTTTTCATAGTTTTTTTACAATCTATTATTTAGTTTTAAAATATATATATAGTAATTAAGATAAATAAAATAAATTGTAGCCAAACTAATTATGTTTTATGTAGTTTATAATTGTATTATTTTTGTGCCCCATTATTAAAAAAATTTGGACCAGTCTTTGCCTCTATATTCAAACATAATTAATTTTGAAGCTGGGAAAAAGCTCAAATTTTTTTGAACAATATTATATTCGAGTTTACTTGATTCATTAACATCCTTATCTACATATATTTATATTTATATTTTTTTAGGAAAATATTTATATTTAAGATTAATGTTGCTAGTAATACAAATATATTAAGGAATAGATATATGTGATTTTTTTTTACACCAGGAATTAGATATATATGATAGAAATTAGCTAGGAAGCACGGACACTTCTTTAAGGATGTCAACATGCCCGTTCGGATATTGCATTATATCCGATACGATATTTTTGCCCGATATTTCATGGACACTCCATGAATACATCTACACATGGAAATAGATAGAATTTATTCTAATGTTCATTTTTTGAGTATTTCTTTGTGTCACGTGAGTTATTGTGAAATTTTAGTTTTTATGGTTGAAACATTTTTTTAAATTGTACTTATACGTTTGTATTTTCAAAAATATAAAAATATATAATTTTATATGTATATTTCTAAATAATTTTATCCTTAAAATTTCAAAATATGCCATATTTACGAACCCGTAAAATCGTATCGTAATAAAATCACCGGTATCGGTCTTCATAGGAAATTAGAAACCCCGGGACGACGGATGGAAAAGGGAATGTGACGTCGACCAACCTTATTTAACAACACTACCAACACCACCGTTTTGATTTATTGCATTATATACCCACAACTTTCACTTAATTGTATATATGCCAGTACAACATCACTATCCTCATTAAAATGTAGTCAAAATTGTTTGGACCCTTTTCTTTTTCAATTTGAACAAAATAGTTATATGATTTGACATGTTTAAATATAATTATATCTCATTCTTTAAATGAAAAAAGAAAAAAAAATGTGGTTAAGAAAAACAACCATAATTTTATTTTTATTTTATGTTCTTAGATGATGTGGTGCTATTTTTAAAATTTGGTGCGACATGACTACCAATTTTAAATTATTATTTTAAAGATTTAGTACTTAAAAATCTTCGTATTTTTAATTCTAATTTATAAAAGTAGATATTAACCATATAGTCTTTTTTCCAAATTGAGAAAGAAGAAGAATAAAAAGTGTTGGAACAATTAACTTTTTTAACTTCATGATTTTTATTCTTTTTTGTTTATTCACTGATAACGTACTTCTTAATCCTTGTGCGATGACATTAACTCAATAAATCTTAACTATTGTTCTAAAAATAGAAATACTAAATAAATAAAATTTTAAATTTTATTTAAATTATTGTATTCATTTAAAACAAAATACTTCAAATTTTGTGCTACTGCGCTTTCCTCATAATCAGGGGAAAATGCAGTTTTGGTAGCATAACTTTGGATGAGTCACAATATAGTCTCGTTAAGTGTTTTTTTGGCAATTACCCTGTAACTATGAGACGCTCTCAATTTAAGGAACAAAGTTGCTGGAAAATCGGTTTGTCATCAGGAAATGCCATGTGCAATGCACGTGACCAACTTAAATGAATTTTTTAGCCACATTTTTCAAACTTTGCAATGAAGATTTAAAAAAAAAAAAGACAAATAATCAACACCCACGTACGTGGACATCTCAATAGAGGAGAACTAAGTGTCATTTAGGATCCCATAATCAGCACCGACATGGACATTTTAATATATTGCATCAGTTAATCTCCGGAAGTGCCCGAGTAGTCAGGATTGAACCGGCTTCTAACTTCTAATTAACTAAACACCCTTCCATATTGACCCTAAATTGAAGCTAAATTGGTTCTTGGTAAAGAGAATCGAACCACGCGACTGGAGAATCAACAACCCCTTTACCATTCGGCTATGCTGGGGGCTCTCTTCGGTCTATATTCATTCACAAATCATGATGTATATTTTAAGTCAGTGTGACATCACTAACTCTAAATTATTATCTCAAAATAAAAAATATTTTTTCAACATTTATTTTATATAAAATGGGATATTCATATTGAGATAGATATATATTGATATGTTTGGTATGAAATTTGTATGGTGGGCCAAACCAAAACCAAGACCACCGTTGTGGGTTATTACATTGTCTGATTGTCCCATATGTTACAACCCTACAACCTTATTTATTGTGTTGACTCTCTCACTCCACTGTATCTGTTTGACTGTCAGAGACCAAATTTATTGATTTCTTCATGGACTTGAAGTAGGTACAAACAATCATTCATGCGTGGAAATAAATATGACACCTACAAATACACAATAATATCATGCAAACTTATGTGTTTTGACAGTAATGTTACGGATCATGTGGTGAAGGTTTAGATGATGGCATTTTAGACCTTTTTTTTTTTTTCTAAAATTCGATATTTAGGGGTGTCAACGAATCGAGTAGAACCGAATATATTATTGTTTAAGCATGTTTGGATATTTATTGAGGGTTTGATGATTATTAATCAAATTGAGCTTGAACGAACTTTAGTCGAGCCCAACACAAATCGAGTTCAAGTAGCTTGATTTTTTTGAATAAATGGAAATATATAAAAATAAATGAAAAAGTCATGATCACAAGCCGATGGATAAGGTAGCTAGCAAAGTGAAAACAATGTTAAATTTCAGGGAAAAAATAAAATAAACAACAAAAATAACTTACAGTCGCATATTAAATGAGGTTCAAGTAGCTTGATATTTTTATACATACTTATTATTTTTTACTAGTCGAGTCGAAATAATGCGTTCAAGCTTGGTTGGTTATGTAAACGAAATGATTTCAAACGAGATTTTAACATCGATCTCGAATCGAAGTCGAGTATCTAAGTAGTTTGATTCGTTTTTCAACCATATGGCAGTTGACTTTTTGTAATATCTCCTTGTGATATTCTTCCTTATTAAGCACCATGTAATCAATATGGTCATGTCTTCAACATACGAATGAACAATTAGTGGTGTTTTCGGCTAGCGGGGTGATATTTATGTTACAATCTAGTAGATGTTATTCATGGAGGAATATACCAGGTGTAGTTTTAACCGTAAGATTACATACAATACACGTTTACTATGTGCGATTGTGTGTGAATTTGTGTACATCCAAATAAATTTATGGCAATTATTCACATGAAGTATTCCTCCAAATGTATAAAGGATAAAACCATGTGTTACTCAAGTCACTATAGAGTTTGAAAAAAGCGATTGTTGTTGAATTAAATTGTACCTTGAAATGGTGCATAGACCATTTAGGACTTCGTGACTTAAAGGTTTTGAGATATTCATATTGAATTTCATGGACTTAGTATTTGGGCTTCTATGAGCCCATCTTGAATAAACTTTAGTCCATACCCATGTTTGACCATTTGGACATAGCCTGATGAGCCTTTTGTGAACCATGGGCCCATGGCATATCAATTATATTTTGTTTTTATTTTAGATTTATTTTTACAAATTAATTATTTTTATCAAATTTTTCATAAAAAATAATAATATGTTTAGATTAGTGATACATTTATATATACTATATATCTACAATTTTGAATACTTTTTATAATATTATATATATATAATATGAATAGGTTTGAAAATGATTTTGTTAGGTACATATGAGGCACATTAAATATTAACAAATTAATAATCATTAAAAAAATCTATTTATACGAAAAAGTAAAAAAAAAAAAAACAAATATGTTTTCGTTATTTTAAGTAGTAACAAAATTTAAAAAAAAAAAAAGAAAATCCCTTGAGAATGAATCAACATACGTGAATTTTATTTTATTTTATTTTTTAAAATTTTCATTCAAAGAGATGTGCACTTATACTGATACATGGTATATGACACAGTACCTTTGGGGCAACAACAGGATTCTCGTGATTCCTTTTACTTTTAGGCCCCTTTACTCGCCCTTATTAATTATTACAGTATTTATTTATTTTCACTTCTTTTGTTTGTTTGTATTTTTTTTTTCATTTTTAGTTATTTATTTAAATTTGTCATTTCTTTTTTTACCTAATTGATATACCGAAGTTGTAAAATCTTACATGTACATCGTATAGCCAATAATGTTGCTCATAGACTAGCTAATTTTACGGTTTTTTTCTTCTTACGTCTTTTTGTTGAATGACGAAGATATCTCACGATGAGTGGATGAAATTGTAATAGGGAATCCTTCTTTATTATAATAAATCTATACAATTTCCCCTAAAAAATAGAAGTTATAAACATCTTGGAGCACTCATGGACTCATGGTAAACATTTGAGTAATCATTAATCATTTAATTGATTTTTTTTGGTTAATTAGGAGTTAGGACTAGGTTGGTCACTTATCAAACCACCTATTCACAGGCCCATTTCATAAAATTTTGGTCCAAACCATTTACCATTATTACATAGAAGAATTCTGATATATTTTGCTAAATTTGCAAACTGATATGAAAAGATATTGGTTTGTATTTTATCACTTGGGCATGTCCAAATCCATTTATGTTATCAGCCCATTTTAAGTTGGGTTTGCATATCAAACCCCAGTTATATGGACTCTTGGCCCAAAGTAATGCACCTATAAGTCTACAACAAACTTTAGAATTTATTATCAATACAATGTGGGCAGCAATTTCATGTCTCTATTTCAATAATAGTATTTTAGAATCGTGAACAAGTAAAACCCACCCTGGCCATCACAAAAGACTTAAAGTTTACGGTAGACAGGATTGTTCCTATGTTTTAAAAGTGCAGTGCGAGAAAAAATGGACCCTCTATATTCATGTAAAATATAAAAAAAAAACTAATTAATCAATGTTACGCAAATTAATTTCATTAGTCACAACATAAAATAATAAAACATTTATATACAATTTTAATGTTTTCAATTCATTAAAATAGTGCTACAAAATAGATATTTTAATATCATTACATCATATATTTAAAGAAAAAACTACCAATATATTAGCCATAAAGAATTACTCTCTTTGCATTTCTTTTTTATTGTTTTTGAGTTTAGATACATTTTTATTGCAAAATCATCAACCATTCTATATTTTTTATGGTATAATGGAGGCCAAGGGTTTATTTTTCGAATTATGGGCTTAGTCCACCTGATCATCACAAGAGACTTAAAGTCTCAGGTAGGATGGAGGTCAGGGGTTCAAATCCCTACTCCATCAAATTACTCCACGTGGCATATGCGAGTTGTTGAAGATTTGATGTCGATATTCGGGGAGAGTCAATTATTATTAGATTTGAGGGATGAAATATAATTGTTTTCTTTGCCTAGAAGGATCTAGTTGTACGTCGACAACGATGAAGGCCCGAAGTTGTTGTCATCTGCATGGTCATGCGTAAGCCTGAAAGCTAAATTATATATAAAAAAGGATTTTATAGCATTCGTTAAAGGTGTTGAATGACTTTTCCTTTTTCTTTGTACTTTTATTTAATACTAGTATGTCATCCTGACGAAAGTGTTCGTATTTCCGGGTGATAGCAGAATACCCATGGGTATATTTGGTTTTCTTTTGAAAGTCAAGCAATCTTTACAATTATTTACCTTATTTCCAAAATTTGAAATCATATTTATTTTAGTCAAATTTTACTAGAAATTATCACATATATGATTTTAGAATTTAGAAAATCAATATACAATCATTATACCCATCATATCACGAGCTTGTAACTCAAGTGGTATCGCTCACCCATTATAAGGGTGTTGATCGGGGTTCTAATTTGGTATCTTTCATTTTATTTGGAATTTATCCTCTCATCTCCAACCAGTACTCATAACTTATTATAAAAAGAATCATCATACCCAGCATTTTATTATTGCATAATACATTTCTTACTTTTAAATATCTCAGCATGGGTCCACCATTAATAAATGTAAATAATATAATAATCTATTTTTTTGAAAAACGATACAATTTCAACGGAATATAAAACACAGTTAAAATTTCCATCAAAATATATTCTATATTTTATACAATAATCAATACAAACCCGAAAACACAACTATAAATACGACATTGAGGATGCGTCTCCATACTACGATCTAAATAGTGGAGTCACCTCATTCTCAAGTTGGGTTATTCCCAATTCGCTTATCGTTATCAGGGAAATCATTATAAATTCATCACTTGTTGGTATGCTTAAAATTAGCAGACAATCTCGTCTGACCTACGATCGCGGTAGAAGCGTGGATAGCTCACATCATTAGATCTATAACGATGCGCGAGCGATCAACAATGTTTGACACAACAACATGTGAGTTGAGAGTTCAACCACCAATAATCGCGATGTGGGTCGGCGCGGGGTTGTATTTGGGCCATCCACGCATCGTTGCACACAAGATCCAATATTTACCCTCAATAAGTGAACGCCGCAAAGGACCGACGGGGGAAGTGAGGACGATGAACGACACCTATGTAAATTTGCCCTAATTTTCCCGGAGACTCAAAAAATATGTAAGTAGAAAGTCACTAATTGTAATAATAATTGGTCGCGATAATCAATAGTTATTTATTTTATTTTATTGGCACATTAAGGAATATGATATTTGATATTTCAATTCCAACTAACAAAAGATTTAAATATTTGAATTGTTCAATATAATGAATAATATATAGCGATGTATCACGAATTTGTTCACTTAACAACGATCACAGCTATAAAATTTCACGATTTACAATAGTTTCTATTGATTGGTATATTCATTTAGAGTCGATAACATTTTTCTGAAATTAACAATATCGTAAAATATTTCCAAAAAAAATCTTATATATCTCCAATTCAAAATTTTACAATAATGAAAAAGAAAAGAGATAATAATTTTGCATAAATTTCAAAAACTTTCCTATAAATCTCCACTTCAAATTTGTACCATAACGAGAGGAAAAAAAAGATACCGTTTGGGAAAAGATGTAAATGCATTTGGATTTTTTTTCATTTTTTATTTCTTTCCTATTTCTTTCTGTTATTTCACATTTGGTATTGGCGGCTAAAAAAAATTGAAAAAACCCCCCAAAAATTGAAAAAGTAGCGCCATCTTTTTCCCCCAAAATCTGCAGAACCTGCCAAAAGTGCTCAACAATCCGCCATTTATTACACCCCCTATTCACACTCACTGGGCTAGGGTTGTTGAGACTTGACAAGGGTTGCTCTTAAAACAAAACAAAAAAAATGGTGGTTGCTGCTAAATTAGAGTCAATGGGTGCCGAAGCAGGTATACTCTTCTTCTTCCATCTTTTTTTCGGCTTTTTGTTTACTTTGCTCATGCAAGTAGAAATCAATGGTGCATTGTTTGAATTACAAATGCTGATGTTTTGATTTGTGTTTTGATGGTTGGATCTTGCCAGGATGGATCATTTTTCATGTAATTAGAAACCTAAAAAATAAGAAAAAAATCCGGGTTTATGTGTAAAAACTGAAAACTTTTACTGTGGTTCAAAAGTTGGCAGGGATTTTACATGGATCGTGTTAATTAATAGAGGATAGATTTTGGGGTTTTGGTGTGTGTTTATTGGATCGGCTTGTCTGGTTTTAGTTGTTTGATTGAATCATTGAAGTGATATGCAAAGGTGTTTTCCGTTTCATTTTAATTAATTAATTAATTTTTTAATGTTTTTGAACTGTTGGCCCTTTAAATGTCTATTATGATGAAATCGATTAATGGTTGTTTAATTTAGAAAAAATCAGCAGTGATTTCTACTGTTAATAAGTTCCCGTGCTTTCCATGCATTCACTGAAATTAAAGTTGTTAAATCTATCAAAAAAATCCCAATGGAAAAGGGTAAATATTTTTTTTTCTTCCAATTATGGGTAGATATAGGTTTTCATCAATAGTTAATGTGTATGTTTGCTCATGCATTGGATAGAATGGGAGCCACAGAAAACAAATAATTTTTAGACCATGTATGGAAAGTTACGGATCTATGGTTAACATTACATGCATATTATCATATAAACTTGGCAACAGAAGCTGGATTTTCATTTAAGGTTTGTTAAGCTTGACTATTTTAAGTGGCAATGACGTGCTCGTGTTCGTTAAGGGCCGTTGCATGTTTGGAGCTTAGAAATCTTTTGTTTGATTCCACTGATTTGTGGGCCATATTTCCTTTCACTCATTAAACAACTATTGGCAGTTGCTTATGAGCTCACCTTAAGTGTGTCGAATAAAAGTGCAGTATTGTATAGTGACTATTGGCTTGGAATTTTTGACTAACTTAAAAAAACAAAAAATATATCAGTAATATAATATTTATGGTTATCAGGTAGATAATTTAATAGAAAGCAATCGTGCATTAATGGGATGAACATTTAAGCATACATATTTATCACATTTGTCGGCATTTGATGTATATTTCATATAATAGATGTGATCTGCTCATTCATAAAATTATATTTATCTTTGAAACTGTTAAAAGCAATAAGACTCATGCACATGTCTTCCTAATCATGCTTGTCCAATTATGGAATAGAGTTTCACATTGTTGTCGTGTCGTATCCCCAAAGTTCACATGAGGAAAATAATAAGCGAGAGTTCTCGTATTTTGGTGGGGATACATAAAAGTTCTCAAATAAAACTTGTTTTATTCCACTGTATTCTTGATCGAGTTTTGATTTTATTCTGTTGCCATCATATCATTCACATTTGTTATTTAATAACCCCTTTTTGGCTAGCGACTGTTATTTGCTATCGTTTTTCACCTTGAAATGACAATATATTGCCATAGTTTTTCAATGACGTTTTCTTCACTAAATCCGGCATTTGTATTGGTTTTGTTCTAGGGATCAAAAAGAGCAAAAACAAATCAGTCCCTGCTTCCAAGAAAAAAATGGCAACTGATAAAAAACAAAGCAAGAGGCCTGCTTCTGACATCATCGATGATCCTGTCATTTCCCGTAAAATGCCAAAGCGAGGCGCTGCTTGTTCAGATTTCAAGGAGAAATCTCTTCGTATTTCTGAAAAAGACTCTGTTATCGAAACAAAAAAGGACGCAGTTGTTGAGGAAGAACTTCTAGCTGTTCGTCTGACTGCTGAACAAGATGATGACCGTCCGTGTAGACGGCTCACAGATTTCACCTTTCATAACTCTAGCGGAGCCTCACAGCCATTTGAAATGCTGGAAGCTGATGATATCTTTATCTCTGGTCTTATCTTACCACTTGAGGAAAGTGCTGACAAAGAGAAAGGAAAGGGAATCAGATGTGAAGGATTTGGGCGAGTTGAGGAATGGGCTATATCTGGTTATGAAGAGGGATCACCAGTGATATGGGTTTCCACAGATATTGCTGATTATGATTGTTTGAAACCTTCTGGTGGCTACAAGAAGTTCTATGACCATTTTTATGCGAAGGCTAGTGCCTGTGTTGAGGTTTATAAGATACTGCTAAAATCTTCCGGAGGCGATTTAAGCCTTGATGAGTTGCTTGCTGGGGTCGTGCGTGCAATGAGTGGGATGAAGTGTTTCTCTGGTGGTGTATCTATCAGGGATTTTGTTGTTTCTCAGGGTGATTTCATCTATAACCAACTTATAGGTTTGGATAAGACTTCAAAGACTGATAAGCTATTTGCTGAAATACCTGTCCTAACTGCCCTCAGAGAGGAAAGTAGCAAGTTAGTAGATCTTGACCAATCTCAGCCTGTCTCTTTCTCGGGGAGTCTGAGAATTGGTCCAAAAAGTGGGGATGAAAATGCAACGAATGTATCTGCTAACACTTGTCTAACAGAAGAAGATGAAGATTTGAAAATGGCAAGGGTGTTACAGGAAGAAGAGCGCTGGCGCTCAATGAAGCAGAAGAAAGGCCGTGGTTCATCCTCCTCTTCAAGCAAATACTACATTAAGATCAATGAGGATGAAATAGCCAATGACTATCCTTTACCGGCCTATTATACGACATCAAATGAAGAAACTGATGAGTATATAATTTTTGATAGTGGCATTGATGTGATGAATATTGAAGACTTGCCCCGAAGCATGCTACATGACTGGGCTTTGTACAATTCAGATGCTAGGTTGGTTCCACTAGAGCTCCTTCCCCTGAAACCATGTGATGAAATTGATGTGACCATATTCGGCTCTGGCATAATGACTGCCGATGATGGATCTGGATACATTTGTGATGGCGATTCTGCACATTCTTCAAGTGGTTCTAATGCTTCTGCAATTGAGGGGATCCGGTTTTCTTGAGTGCTATTAAAGAATGGGTGATTGAGTTTGGGTCCTCGATGATTTCCATTTCAATACGCACTGATATGGCCTGGTAAGTCACTCCCTCTGTCTTTCTGTGTGTGAATGCATACTTATATATTATTCATGTACACAATTTTAGATTTTAATCCATTTATTTGGATCCTTTGTTTCTTTTACTGGTTTTGGCATTAACATGTTTTGTGTGTGTATGCACACTCACATATCATTCAAGTACACGATTCTAGATTTTAATCCATTTATTCGGATCCTTTGTTTCTTTTACTGGTTTTGGCATTAATATGTTCTGTGTGAATGGGACACTCACATATCATTCAAGTACACGATTCTAGACTTTAATCCATTTATGAGGATCCTTCGTTTCTTTTGTTGGTTTTGGCATTAACATGTTTTGGAATTCTCCCAAAACATTATCATACTGTTGATGAATGATATGACAATAATGTGCCCGTGAACTACTATGAATACATTGTATAAGTTGCTGGAATTTAATAGCAAAATGGAAGCATTTAAAGAAAAAACACATGCTTTAGTATTCCATTTTACCTGCAAAATTCAACACTGTAATAAACGGTTCAACAGTTGAACTGATTTATTGTGTCTAATCAATAATTTCCTTCTATTCTTCAGGTATAGGCTAGGGAAGCCTTCAAAGCAATATGCTCCTTGGTATGAGCAAGTCCTGAAAACAGCAAGGCTTGCAATTAGTATCATTACTCTGTTGAAGGAGCAGATCCGAGTGGCGAGACTTTCTTTCACAGATGTTATCAAGAGAATCTCGGATTTTACCAAAGGTCATCCAGCTTTTATATCATCTAACCCAGTACTGGTGGAAAGATATGTGGTTGTACATGGACAGATTATTCTGCAGCAATTTTCAGAGTATCCAGATCACAATATAAAGAAGTGTCCATTCGTGATTGGACTCAACCAGAAAATGGAAGAGAAACACCATACTAAATGGCTTGTTAAGAAAAAAAGCTGTTGCAGAGGGACGAACAGAACTTAAATCCCAGGGCTGCTATGGGCCCTGTTGTGTCCAAAAGGAAGTCTATGCAGGCAACTACGACAAGGCTCATCAACAGAATCTGGGGTGGATACTATTCAAATTACTCACCTGAGGAATCAAATGAAGGAACCCAATGTGAAGTAAAAGAGGTTGATGAAATTGAAGAGCAAGAGGAAAATGAAGAGGATGATGCTCTGGAGGAGAATTTGGCAGTACAGGAGAAAACTCAGACACCTAGCTCAGTGCCAAGGCAAACCAAGTCCTCTTCACGTAGCACGGAAGTAAAATGGGATGGAAAACCTGTGCGAAAATTACCTACTGGTGAGGCTTTATATAAAAGGGCAATAGTCCATGGAGATGAGATTGCTGTCAGTGGGGCTGTTCTTGTGCAAGACGATGAAGCGAATGATTTTCCAGCCATCTATTTTGTAGAATATATGTTTGAAAAGTTAGATGGAAGTAAAATGTTTCATGGGAGAATGATGCAACGAGGCTGCCAAACTGTGCTTGGAAACGCAGCAAATGAACGGGAGATATTTTTGACAAATGAGTGCATGGACTTCCAGCTTGAAGAAGTCAAACAAAGTGTATGTGTTGATATAAGATCACTGCCTTGGGGTCATCAGCACAGAAAAGCAAATGCAAATGCTGATAAACTTGATAGAGCAAATGCTGAGGAAAGGAAGAAGAAGGGATTGCCTACTGAATATTACTGCAAAAGTCTGTATTGGCCTGAGAAAGGTGCCTTCTTTGCTCTTTCACATGGTTCGATAGGACTTGGATCTGGCTTGTGTCAGGCATGCAAATTGATGGAAGCTGACAGTGACAAGGAAAAGTTTAAATTGGACGCATCACTGACAAGTTTTATGTATGAAGGAACTAAATATTCTATTCATGACTATGTCTATGTGAGCCCTAACTATTTTTCATCAGAAAGGGAATCTGAAATTTTCAAGGCTGGGAGAAATGTTGGATTAAAGGCACATGCTATATGCCAACTTCTTGAAATTTGTGATGTTAAGCATCGCAAACAGGGAGATCCCAGTTCTGTTCAGGTCAAAGTCAGAAGATTTTTCAGGCCAGAGGACATATCGTCGGAGAAGGCATACTCGTCAGATATCCGAGAGGTAATAGCTACTGTTTCACATCAAAAGCCAATAGAGTTCTATGTGTACATTGTTCATAATCTATGTCAATCATCATATAATTATCTTTATCTTTGGATAGAAATTTCAGCGACCTCGATATGTAAATTTGATTTATATTGAAGATTACTCAGTATCAAGATTTTTTTGGTTTCTCAGGTCTATTATAGTGAGGAAATGCATACTATATCAATTGATATGATTGAAGGGAAATGTGAGATCCGAAAAAAGAAGGATCTTGGACCTCAAGATGTCCCTTCTATATTTGACCATGCTTTCTTCTGTGAATATCTGTATGATCCTTCCGGAGGATCCCTTAAGCAGGTAATGTTTTCCTTTTCTTTCCCACCCAAATGCATTCATACCACAAAGATAGGATCTTTTAGAGGCTAGAGCAAAGCTGGCTATGTTGATTTTCTATGCCCCAAGTTGGCTAAAATCTCTTCTTGCTACCTATCCATTTCTTATGTTCTAATTAATGATCCAATTCGTGTCCTTGTGCAGTTGCCATCACATATTAAAATCAAGTACTCAACGGGAAGCTGAACGATGATGCCACATCTAGGAAAAATAAGGGGAAATGCAAAGAGGAGAGATTGAGCCGAATTTGCAAAACTCAAAGAAGCATCTCAGGGGAACCGCTTGACTACTTTGGATATTTTTGCTGGCTGCGGTGGCTTATCTGAGGGACTAGAGCAAGCTGGTAGCTTTAACTTGTTTGCATCCATATGCTACATTAAACTTGAGGTTTATATAATTCCTTGCAAATTAATCAGTGATTGGGTTTTTTATGCCTCTATTTCTTCAGGTGTCTCTCTCACAAAATGGGCTATTGAGTATGAAGAAGCTGCAGGAGATGCATTCAAGCTCAATCATCCTGGATCCTTGGTATTCGTAAACAATTGCAATGTCATCCTGAGGTAAATTTCTTATAACGAATTTAAACCGTCATGGAAAAATGTAAACTAGCATAGATATAGCAGTCACTGAAAGTTAAAACCATAAAAATGCAGGGCTGTCATGCAAAAGTGTGGAGACACGGATGAGTGCATTTCAACCCCTGAGGCTGATGAATTGGCTAAATCACTCAATCAGGAGGAACTTGATAACCTTCCTCTGCCGGACAAGTTGATTTTATTAATGGAGGGCCTCCTTGTCAGGTTAGTTAAACAACATGGTCTCAAAATTTCAACAAATTATTAAATGGCATTGCTGAAGTAGTAAGAAATTCTTTTGTAGGGTTTTTCTGGAATGAATAGGTTCAACCAAAGCACCTGGAGTAAAGTCCAATGCGAGATGATTTTAGCGTTTTTATCCTTTGCTGACTACTATCGTCCAAAATTTTTCCTTCTCGAGAATGTGCGCAACTTTGTATCTTTCAACCAAGGGCAGACTTTTCGATTGACTTTAGCTTCACTTCTTGAGATGGGATATCAGGTACATGCTGTTGCATTCATTATGAGAATGAATTTCTGGATCTTCATTTCCTGATGTATTTTATCTGGCATATGTGTTTGGTTTATGATTAGGTGAGATTTGGTATCCTTGAAGCTGGTGCATATGGAGTTCCTCAGTCGAGAAAGAGGGCATTCATATGGGCGGCCTCTCCTGAAGAGTTGCTTCCAGAATGGCCGGAGCCAATGCATGTCTTTGCATCACCAGAGTTGAAAATCTCAATGTCGAAGAATTTGCAATACTCTGCTGTTCCGAGTACTTCAAACGGAGCTCCATTTCGTTCTCTTACTGTCAGAGATACAATCGGAGATCTTCCACCTGTGGGCAATGGTGCATCTAGCTTAAGTTTACAGGTAATTCTTGCTTACCACCAATTGATAGACCATGCTGAGTAGCTGCAGTCCCTTTTTAAACAACTTCAGCTCAATTTTGCACTCACAATTTCTTTCATGCTTTTAATGTTTATCAATGCAGTACCAAGGTGAGCCTATATCATGGTTCCAGAAGAAAATCCGAGGAAGCATGGCCATATTGAATGATCACGTATCAAAAGAAATGAACGAGCTTAATCTAATCCGGTGTCAAAAAATTCCCAAGCGTCCTGGTGCTGATTGGCGCGATCTTCCGGAGGAGAAGGTATTGACATAACCAAATGTTAAGATGGTTTGGGCTTTTGAATCTCCTGTTATGTGTCGAACATTTGCATCTTATAGCTAACTTGTCTTTTATCAATTTTACAGGTGAAATTATCTACTGGCCAAGTAGCCGATCTGATACCATGGTGCTTGCCTAATACTGCCAAGAGGCACAATCAATGGAAGGGACTCTTTGGGAGGTTGGATTGGGAGGGAAATTTTCCGACTTCCATAACTGATCCCCAACCAATGGGTAAAGTGGGAATGTGCTTTCATCCTCAGCAAGACAGGATTGTCACTGTTCGCGAATGTGCGCGATCTCAAGTAAGTTACTTCCTCATTTTGTTTTACAAAAACTTATTCATATAATAAAGCAATATGCCAAATTATAGTTGAAAAGAATCTATCGTTAAGATGTACGCTCCTTGTGTGTTTCCTTTCAAGCTACATCAAATCTATTGATTAAGTAATACTTTGAAGAAACAACTAGTAGAGTGTGAATTTTATGTGATTTCAATATCTTTATACTCAAATTTAATTGCAAGTTTCGCATTTTGGAAGTTGCTGGTAGCCTTGTTCTTCTTTCCACATTAAATACAATAGACTAACAGAGTTCTCTTAGTATTCCTGATTTGATTTTAATAGGAAAACTTGAGTAACTGAAGTTTGCTCATCTTGTTGAAATGAGCAATAAGATGTTAAAAATGATGCATAGATATATTTTAAAAGTTTGATTGAGCATTTGGTGCATTGTGTTTTGACAGTCTTCCAAAGAGGAAGTTAGGGGAAGACGGATTTGTTAGTATTTCAAATATCGAACACGAGCATTGTGGACTTAGGAGATTATTAGATTAGTATTTTAAATTGAGTTTGTCATGGAAATAAATAAATTTTGGAAATTTTATGATATGCTTTTGAATGGAGAATCCAATCTACTTCATGGATATATTTTCTTCCATAAAAGTGAATGCCAAAAAGATATGTTTGCTACATACCCTTCTCCTTACTCAGACATAGTGAATTAATATACATATAAATTGTAGGGATAATTACAATAAACCCCCTGATGTTTTGGCTAATTACAAAAAAATCCGAAGATGTTTCAAAATTACAAAAATACCCCTCAAATTTGTGTTTGTCTTAAATTTAAGGGGGTAACTGTAATATTTCTATAACTATCATGGGTTTTTTGAAATGTATTTTGTTTATGAATGGGAAAAATGTAAGACAAAGTCAACCTCGAGGGGTTTTTTGTAATTTTGAAAATTCTCTGGGTTTCCTTGTAATTAGCCCGAACCTGAGGGAGGTTTTTGTAATTATCCCTAAATTGTATCATGAATGCATAAAAACCAATCTCTACTTGCATTTTTAGAAGTTAAGTACATGTGGAATTACATTTTTCAGGATACACTCTAATTCGACTCATTTATGCAGGGTTTCCCCGACAGCTACAAATTTTCTGGTACTGTTCTGCACAAGCACAGACAGATTGGAAATGCTGTTCCTCCTCCTTTAGCATACGCGCTCGGAAGAAAACTGAAGGAAGCAATTGAGAATAAAAGCCGCGGTAGTTAGAATCATGCTGATGCTGTGCTATTCCAACCATATTTATTGATAAAAGGATCAATGTTTACATTATGATGTTTAGATTTAAGACTCATCAATTGTTTGGAATGTCAAATTGTATATGTGATTCCATTTGTTAGCAATCAAAATTGGGGAATTTTTATAGATTTAGATGAACTCAACAATTCTGTGGACATCTGTAAGATTTATTGTGCAAGTCCCCTATGGAGTTCATTGGATTTATGGTTGTTTGTAATAGGGAAATAGATGTAATTTTAGAAATCTAAAGGGATCTACCCATTTTTTTTTTTTTTTTTTTTTTTTAAGTTCCTTATTGTAATTGTTTGTAGAAATTGTGTAGCAAACAAACTATGGGTTGCAGGAAATTGGTGTGGATTCTGGGCTTGTACTTTAACATCATTTCCCAAAAACTATTTGAAGGGCAAATCACAAAAACTTCTTATGAGAGGTTTAGTTTAATAACAAAAAAATTAGTTATCTTTTAAAACATCAAATACTCTTTTAAGGTATTACAAACACCTAGGGATGACAATGGGGTGGGTTTAGCCAAACCCAGTACCTGCTTTGCCAAGGAAAATCAAGACCCGGGACTTGGACCCGCTGCTGCCTGCCTCAAAAACTCTTTGGGACAGGTCTAGACCCATGATTCACCAGTATTTTTCTTAATTGTAATAATTTATTTTTTGTATTTGTGGTTAAACTTTTAAAAGTAATAGAATACCAATAGGTCAAAAAAATATAATTACAGAACATATTACAACTATTTATCTACTATTAGGATTTTTTTTTGAAAAAAACTACTATTATGATTTTGCAACAGTACACAAAGTACAATATTGCAAGATTTTTTTTAAAAGTTTACAATATTACAAAGATGCAATAGTACTAATTAAAATCAACATAACACTCAAATCCAAAAGTAAATAATAAAAAATATCTAAATACATATTAAAAAAATATAATAAATTTTAATGTGGCGGCACAAGTCAGGGCGGGTCCTATTGGACCCGGGACCCACCACAGACCATGACGTTTTTGCATCATTAGACCCGAGACCCGCTCCTGAGACTCGTTTAACCAAGTCTAGACCCGCCCCGACGAGGCGGGTTTGATGCTGGGGCGGACTTTAACCCGCCCCATTGCCAAACACGGATTGTATTAACTTAACAAAAACTAAATTCCCAGGATGTATTTTGTAAAGGCAAAAATTTGCGTGAGACGGTCTCACGGATTTAGATCCATGAGACGGAGCCCTTACACAAAGTTTTAAAGGTTTTTTTTTTCAGATTTTATTTTTCTTAGGGTTTATATTTGTTTTTTAGGGTTTATTTTGTTTCTTGGGTTTATTTATAATTGATTTGGATTTTTAGGATTTTTTGGATTTATTTTTGTTTTTCGGGTTTATTCTTCATGATTCATGTTTTTAGGATTTATTTTTGTTTCTTCATGGTTCATTATTATTTTTAAATTTATTTTCATGGTTCATGTTCTCAAAACGAAGCCCTTAGGAGGTCCGTCTCGGAGTTTAGATCCAAGTGACCGTCTCACAAGAGACTTGCTCATTTTTAAAATCCTTGGGGTTATTTACAAAACTACCCATGAGTCTCTAATTACAAAAAAAATCCAATTACCTTTTAAAACTAGAATCACCTTTTGGACATTCGTTTTTAGCTTACAAAATTGCACCCTTGGATTCAAGAGATTTCAGACAACATATTATGCATGCATTTCAGACAACATTTGATGAAACCAATAAAAGACTTATCTCTACACAAGAAAATCTAATCATTCCCTCAAACAAAAACTTCAACAACAATTGTACAAATCTGTCTCCCTTTTACATCAGATTCTTCAAGCTTTCTTTTCAGCCATGAGCACTGGCATCAAGAAGGACAAAAAAAAAGTTTAAAATTAAGGTGTTGCTCATCTAAACATGTAAAATATACAAACAACAAATCTTGAAAAAAAATAAAAAATAAAAATAACTACATATATGTTCATTTCCATCAAAAAAAAAAAACAATCAACCTTACTTGGGTTCTAACCTTGTAGGAGAAAAAGCCCCACTGTAAGCAAAGAGACTTTCATTAGTATAAGGATGGTCAAATTCCTTTTTTACCCCTTCATAGCTTTCTGATGTTGAAGCAGAAGTATTTGGATTAAGACCAGCAAACTCCATAACATTTTCTATCTCTTTAACCACGTCGCTCATCGTCGGCCGGTTGGCTCCCAACTCCTGAACGCACCTCAGAGCAAGATCGACGAGCTTCTCGACGCTCCTTGGCGCCATATTTGAAGCGACTATTGGGTCGAGAATGTCCTCGAGATTATACAACTCCTTGGTCTTGTCCATTGCTTGCTTCACTTCCCTAACGATGTATTTACCTTTTACTATCGGACTTCTTGAGGTTAGAAGTTCGAATAGCAATACTCCGAAGCTGTATACGTCACTCTTTTCTGTGAGTTCTTGTGTCATGTAATATTCAGGATCCAAGTATCCCTGATTTAAGGGGATGGAAAAGAAGAACACACTACTTAGTTTTTAAAACATTATGGAGCAAAAGGTAGCGTGAGAAGAAAAAAAAAAAAACAAGATAATTGTACAATCAAATATTAGATCTTCAATGATGAGTGAAATTTAGTTCTACAAATTTCGTGTTTTTCTCTTTGTTCCATTGAACTTTGAATAGTTGACACGTGTACAAGATGATGTCAAAGTTGTTGCGTGTCATATTTTCCAAATTTACCCAACTTCTTGTGGATGGAACATGAACGCTAAACAAGAAAATTATTTATATTTTTGTCTCAAAATTCCTTCTATTTAGTGGATAAATACAAATATTATTAAATAATATTAAATTTTATTAATATGTGTCATTCATCCACCGAAACAAAATAAAATAATCATAAAGGATAAGGGATAAAGAAATTATAGGTTAAATGCAATAATTTGCAAAGTTTACATTAAAGTAGAACAATTCATTTTAAGTGGGATAAATACACGTGTATAAGATTTGTCATAGCAAATTAAAATTGCCTCTAGCCTTAAATTGCATTAACCTCTATGGGGAACACGTTAAACAAAAGTGGATTATAATACACAAGACATTCTGCTGATTAACGTTTTCATGTAAAAAATAAAGGGACAATTACAAAAACCTGAGGTTCGGACTAATTACAAAAAAAACCCAAAGGTTTTTAAAAATGGCCAAAAAACAACCCTTTAGGTTTGATTCCGTCTTAAATTTTAGAAAAATATTTCAAAACCCCAATAATAAAAAAAATTCGATTAACATCCCCTTAAATTTAAGACAAAATCAAAACTGAGGGAGCTTTTTATAATTTTGAAACATCTTTGGGTTTTTTGGTAATTAGTCCAAACCTCGGGGGAGATTTTGTAATTATCCCAAAAATAAATGCATACATCAAAAAGGATACCTTGAATTCTTCTGAAAAGATGCTACTATATGCTTAGATGTACTAAGCACAATCGATATTAATCTTTGTACATGCTATTATCAAGAATTTTACATTCACAAGGAAAGAAAAGCTATTCTCTTTAGTGGTTTATAGAGTTCTTAATGTAAACTCTCCTTTAAAACAGTTTCTGGTTTGGCTTTTGAAGTAAGGGCATAATTTGTCCGGAAAATTACAAAAAAAACCTTGAGGTTCAGGCTATTTACAAAAAACCCCAGACATTTATGAAAATTACAAAAGCACCCTTGAGGTTTGATCCGTCTTACATTTTTCCCTTCATAAGAAAAAAACATTTCGAAATCCCAACTCACATTCATAAAAATATTACAATTACCCCCTTTAATTTAAGACGTAATCAAACATAAAGGGGCTTTTTGTAATTTTAAAACAGTTTTTTAATTTCCAAAAACTTTTGTAGTTATTTAAAAGTTTTAGTCATCCCACATTTCTACAGCAAAAAAATTCAAGAACAGATCATTAATCATTCATTAACTTGCACAATAACATATTTGTGCTCAAGAGATCAATTCAAAAATATACTCACCATTGTGCCTTTAACTTGAGTGGTAACATGACCCCTTTCCGGTTCACCCATCGGCTTAGAGAGACCAAAATCTGCGACTTTCGCATTCATTTTTTCATCGAGCAAGATATTGTTCGATTTGATATCCCTGTGTATGATTGGAGGGTTTGCTTGATCATGCAGATATTGCACCCCTCTCGCCGCTCCAAGAGCTATTCGAAGTCTTCTAGTCCAATCTAACCTTATTCCGCTCCTCCCTGCCAAAGAATACGCACTTTATAACTTCTTTAAGGTTGCGTTTGGATGGAATGATTTAAAGCTAAGGATTTCAAATACTTAATAACAAATCTGGTGAGATTTGTCGAGTAATCTCGTAATACAATGAATTTCAAATCCTTACGCTCTGATTTTTGAGCTATTCTTTGAATGGTGGATTTTAAATCTATCGTATATGGAGCCATTTGAAGTCATTTCCGCAAATCATCTCTTTAGATCCAAATCCTTTCATCCAAATGCAACTAAGGGGCAATGGTCATGCTAACACTAAACTGTTCACGCGAATAGATTTGAAGAGCCTAAAAATAATAGAGTTGGGACGATTTTCTTTGTCCGTGTTCATTAGTGAGGCGATTTTGTAAAATATCATAATTTGTAAGGTTGTATTTGGATTGAAGGATTTGTATTTGAGGGCAAAGATTTGAAGGATAAGGAAATGATTTAAAATGACTCCATTTAAATTGGATTTGAAATCCACCTTAATGTCTCAAAACATAGTTTTAAAAAGGGATAAGTACAAATACTACCCTTGAGGTTTAACCTAATTAAAAAAAAGTCCAATTGTTTTTCAAAGTTACAAAAGATTTTTTTTTTAATTCATTAATGAATTAGATAATTTGAAATGTTTCACATATCCAAGAAAGTATATCCCTTTAGAAAATGAGCTTACAGATTTGAAATTCATAGTCTTGACACGAGTTCAATGGATTTATTATTTATTATTGGGATAATTACAAAAAGTACCCTTGAGGTTTGACCTAATTACAAAAAAATCCACCTAAATTTTAAAATTACAAATAATATCCCTGAGGTTTCATTTTGTCTAGCATTTAAACCCTTTATAACCAAAAAATATTTCAAAATCCCCCCTCATATTTATAAAAATATTACAATTTACCCCTAATTTTAACACTGAATCAAACCTCAGAGGTACTTTTTGTAATTTTGAAAGTTAGCTAGGCTTTTTTGTAGTTAGGCCAAACCTCAGGGGTATTTTTGTAATTATCCCTAGTATTTTTGAAATCTTCATCTTAAAATCCATCAATCCAAATGAATCCTAAAATATATCTAGCACACATATTGCCTTTACATCATAAACACGGAAAATAGAAAAACATAGGTACCGGTAAGACTATCCTTCAACGAGCCATTTGTGATATACTCGTAGACCAGCATTTGTTCACCGTGATCGAAGCAAAAACCGACCAGACTGACGACATTTCTGTGATGAACCCTTGAGAGAAGCTCAATCTCAGTTTTGAACTCAAGACCACCCTGGTTCGATCCTTTCTGAGATCTTTTAATGGCAACTAGTTTTCCATTGGGAAGAGTTCCTCTATATACCTGAGAAATGTATGGCACATTAGAAAATCATATGTAGCCAAAGGTTAACTGCAGATTGATACGGTAGACGTTCAGACGATTCGAGAGGGAAAATACTTGTTAACAAACAATGAAATATATAAATAGATATGAATCATTAGTAAATTTGATATTTGGGATAATTACAAAAACACCCCTAAGGTTTGGGCTAATTACAAAAAAACCCAGAGTTATTTGAAAATTACAAAAAACCCCTTGAGGTTTGATTCCGTCTTACATTTTTCCCGGTGATTTTCAAAAACATTTTAAAAAAACCCCTGAGATTTACAAAAATACTACAGTTACCCCCCTTTTAAGACAAAACAAAACCTGAAGGGGTTTTTTGCAATTTTGAAACATGTCTGAGTTTTTTTGTAATTAACCCAAACCTTTGGGATGTTTTTGTAACTATCCCTTGATATTTTAACATTCTATATTGTGCAAAAGATGATAAAATGTTCACGAGCAAACAGGCATATGTACTCATGAATATATTTTAGGGATAATTACAAAAGACCCCCCGAGGTTTGGGTTAATTAGAAAAAAAACCTGGAGATGTTTTAAAATTACAAAAATTCCCCTCAAATTTGATTTTGTCTTAAATTGATAACTATAATATTTCTAGAAATATAAGGGTTTTTTGAAATGTTTTCTCTTATGAAGGGGGAAAATGTAAGACGAATCAAACCTAAAGGGGTTTTTTGTAATTTTAAAAAATCTTTGGGTTTTTTTTGTAACTAGCCCAAACATCAAAAGGTTTTTTGTAATTATCCCTGAAATCCATAGACTGGACGACCATTAGGTACAAGGGAAAAAAATAAAAAATTAAGGGATAATTACAAAAACACCCTGGGGTTTGGGTTAATTAAAAAAAAAAAAACTTGAGGTTTAATTCTGCCTTAAATATAAGGGGATAGCTGTAATATTTTTACAAATGTTTGAAATGTTTTTGCTCATGAAGAGGTAAAGTGTAACACAAAATCAAATCTCAATTTTTTTTTTTTGTAATTTGCAATAACCTCAGGATTTTTTTTGTAATTAACCCAAACTTCGGGGTTAGTTTTTGTAATTATCCAAAAAAATAAAGAGTCGTTTCTAACCTTTCCGTAGCCGCCGATTCCGATTTCATTCATTTCGGAGAAGTTATTCGTGCATCTCCTAATTTCTTCAAATGAAAAACTTTTGGCTCCTTTTATCTCAGGAACTCCACCACTGTTTGCAGTTCGGTCCCAGGATGCTGCAAGTATATAATGAAGATGGTCACAAAAAAATATATAGGGATAATTACAAAAACACCCCTGAGGTTTGGGTTAATTACAAAAAAACCCAGATATGTTTCAAAATTACAAAAAAAAAACCTTCAGGTTTCATTTTGTCTTAAATTTAAGAGGGTAACTGTAATATATTTGCAAATGTCAGGGTTTTTTTTGAAATGTTTTCGAAAATCACGTGGAAAAATGGAAATCAAACTTCAAGGGATTTTTGTAATATTCAAAGAACTCTAAGTTTTTTTGTAATTAGCCCAAACCTTAGGGGTGTTTTTGTAATTATCCCAAATATATATATATATATATATCAACAAAAGCTAGGCAAGATGAAATCTCAAACCATACCAAAAGGATCACTCTTTTTAGTAGCTGTTTCGGCTCTTCTTTTCTGTCGAAAAGCATACACTCCTGCAAGAAGTAACAGCAAAAAGAGGACCGATCCACCAACTGCTGCTCCGATGATCACGCCGGTATTTGAAGACTTGTGTGACCCTTCAGTCAGGCCTGGAATTTTGCATGTGTGAGCGAAAACATGGTGAGTTTCTTTGATATGTTATACAAATTAGCATCATGGATTAAAGGGATAATTACAAAAAAGACCCTGAAGTTCGGGCTAATTACAAATAAAACCAGAGATGTTTTAAAATTATAAAAAGCCTCATCAGGTTTGATTATGTATTAAATTTAAGGGGGTAACTCTAATATTTCTATTAATATTAGGGGAATTTTGAAATGTTTTTTTTTGCTTATGAAGGGGAAAATGTAAGACGGAATCAAACCTCAAGGGGTTTCTTGTAATTTTCAAAAACCTCTTGGTCTTTTAGTAACTAGCCCGAACCTAATTTTTTTTTTTTTTTTGAAATTATCCTTAGAATAAAAAGGTATTATTACAAAAATTGCCTATGACGTTTAGCCTAATTACCCAAGAGAAGAAAAAAACTGTTATCTTTCAAAATTACAGATACGTCCTTGACATTTGTTATTATTTTACAAATTACACCATCAGGAGAACGTATTTGTTAGGTAAATACAAATCTCACGAGTTTTTTGTAATTCTGAAAAATAACTGAGTTTTTTATTATTTTTTTCAATTAGGCTGAACATCAGGGCAGTTTTTGTAATTATATTAAATTACCTGGAAAGTTTGGATAGGTGTTGGCAATGAAATAAAAGGGTCCAAACCCTGGTGGTGGCTTGAAAGTCTGATTGCTCATCATAAACCCGATTCCAGAAATCCCCGTTCGGTTAAAATAATCTTGGCCGGACGGGAAAACTTGCAGATTCAGTTCAAGGTAGCGATCGACGTTTTTCGTCGGGTTACTGAGGGAAACTGAATCCACAGGCTGACCGTGGGACTTAAATGTAGTCATCAGTTTCTGCGAAGAGATTCAAAAACAGTAGCGTTTCCGTAGTTGGAGAAGGACGGAGCACGGAAAAACAGGTTGCCCGAATAAGGATATGCACATTGGCATGTTGGACTAGACACTTTATCTGAACCACAAGAAACAGTTGTGCAATTTTCTGTTGGTGTTGAGTATGAGGAATTAGACTGGTCAGGAACGGTGCAGTAATTATCCGTTCCTCCTTCGTCACATATTGGATTTCCGACAAGTCTGTAGACAAATCAAAGCACATGAGCAGGTAACTAAAATGAAAACAAGTTTCCGGACAACTTAACAACGAAATTAGAACGAAAGTAGGTCCAATGGCGGAGCCATCAAACGAAAGTGGCGTGAGCCGATAGAAAACTAAAAAAAGAAAATCATATAAACTTCGGGTTAATTACAAAAAGTACCCTTGAGGTTTAACCTGAATTACAAAAAACCAGCTAATTTTCAAAATTACAAATACCCCTTACATAAGGTTTTATTTTGTCCAACATTAACTTCATAAACAAAAAATATTTCAAAATCCCCCTCATATTTATAAAAATGTTCTTTGTTTACTTAATTTTAACACTTAGTCAAACCTGGTACTTTTTTAATTATCCCTATAAACTCTTAACTTAATTTTTTTGTCTTAGTGATATAAACAATTAAAAGACCCAGGGGGGGTGAGGATGCCCCTATCTCGGCCAGTTAGTAGGTCCACGTTTAAAACTTAAGGGTTAATTACAAAAATGAAACCTGAAGTTCAGGGTTTTCGATTAAGCTAAAAACACTATCTTTTAAAATTTACAAATACCCCAAACGTAAGTTTTATTTTATATATTGCACCATCAAGAGGAGGTATTATTGCAAATACAAACTTCAAAGAGGTATTTGTAATTTGAAAATTAACTGGGGTTTTTTTATAATTAGGCTAAACATCAGGGGTAGTTATTGTAATTTACTCAAACTTTTAAACATAAAAGAGTGGTAGACTAATAACCATAGGAGTGAAGAACAACTTACATAATTTGAACACTGTAACCTGCTCGTTGAGTAAATGCGTCAATAAAGTTGTTTTGCAAATCAATCAGCTGCAATTGGCTGCTATGGCTGGAGCCGATATTCAATGTGCCGTTAATTCGATTGTTCTTCAGTGCACTGATAGGGAAACGAAAGACGGGATTTAGATTGTTACAATAACGAAGAACCTAACAATGCAGCAGGTTATAAGCTTTTCTACTCGAAATGGATAATTACAAAAAATAAACTTTGATGTTCGGTCTAATTACAAAAAAATCCAGAGGTTTTTGAAAATTGTAAAAGAAAAAGGGGTTAATTACAAAAAGTACACTTGAGGTTTGACCTAATTACAAAAAAATCCAGCTAACTTTAAAAATTACAAAAAATATCCCTGAGGTTTTATTTTGTCTAAGATTCACTCCTTTCATAAGCAAAAAACATTTCAAAATCCCCTCTCATATTTATAAAAATATTACAGTTTACACCCTAATTTTCACACTGAATCAAACCTCAGGGGTACTTTTTGTAATTTTGAAAGTTAGCTGGGTTGTTTTGTAATTAGACCAAACCTCAAGGGTTGTTTTATTTAATCCCTGTAATCCATCGTACATTTTCCCACTTCATAAACAAAAAACATTTCAAAAATCCCCGACATTTACTCCCTTAAATTTAAGACAGAATCAAATCAGAGAGGGTATGTTGTAATTTTGAAACATCTCTTGGCATTTTTGTAATTAGCCCAAACCCTGGGGGAGGGGGGTTTGTAATTATCCCTACTCGAAATATAGCATATAACCAAAAGCACACTTACACAGTTTGCAATTGAGAAAGGCTGAACAAGGAAACCGGAAGTTGTCCTTGAATGCGTGTATTTTCCATTATCCTGAAAGTTCAGTGTTTCAATATCAGGTTCGTGGTTACGTCGTAAAACCTCCTTCAGGCGTAACACGCAGATATAAGCACACAAAATAGAGAGAAACGTACAATGAAGTCAATGATTGCAGAGATGAAAACCACGGGGGAACATCCGTTGCATCAAACGAATTATTGCTAACGTCCCTGCAGAAATGTTAATTCAAAATTGTCAGGCTATGTTAATATTGAAATTCAACAACGGTTCCATGTGTCTCGAAAGATTTGAGCATGCTTGGTGCATAGGGGTGGCAAGTCGTGTAATCGTAAAAAAGTTCGTGTTGACACGACATAACACGATTTGACGGATAAGTCAAACAAAAAAAGAAATTGATTAAGTTTGAACGATACGATATTACACGTTAATGGACGATAGCAAATTACACGGTATTACACGACAATACACGATACAAATTACAAAAGGTAATCATGTCAGTGACAGGTAAACATGTCATTATCAGTTACGTGTTTGAAAGCAGATCATGTCAACAACAGATTAACATATCATTAGCATGTTCTTATCGTGTCGACACGATAAGACTAACACGTGTCGTGTCAAGAATTGCCACCCCTATTAGTGTACATGTCAAAATCAAGATAAACTAATCTACGCGTTCAACAAATAAGTTGTTCGACTTACACATAATTGAGCAAACTCATGCCGGTTAGGTTGGGAAAAGGTCCGGTCAACTTATTGTTCGCCAAGAACCTGGAAAGTTCTCATCAGACGGATTTCTTTTTACTCATACGAATTTTCAAACGCGATGTAAAACACCACAATCAAGAACAGAAATAAAATTTATCAAATTACTCCTCTGTACACTTACAGCTCATGGACAGAGGTGAGGCTGTTGAGGTTTCTCGGAACAGGTCCGGTTAAAGAGTTCCTGTCAAGCCGTCTGTTCCGACCAAATATATTTGGTTAAAATCATCCTCAGTAAACTACAATTCAAGAGATTTTCTGGTGCTGTAAATGGGAAAATTGTTACTTACACAACCTCCAGAGTTTGAACAAATCCCAGCGACGAGGGGATGCTACCAGTGAGCTGATTATTTTCGAGAAGCCTGCTCAAATAAAGATTATTGATTGTGTAGCTTAAAATCATAAAGAATGACAGATTTGTTGAAGTAGATTTATATATTTATTTCGATTCTTAGGAAGCGTTTGCAAAAACTTATGCTTTTAAAAGAAGTGATCTTATCGTAGTAGAAGTGAAAAGCAATTAGGAATCAGAAATTGGTAGTGTTTGCAAATAAAAGCTGAAAGTTGATTAAGTTAGAGAGTGTTTAGTGAATAAGTTGTAGAATTGCTTTTATATATTTCAAAATGAAACCAGAAGTGGAGTAAGAAATCCAACACACTCTTCCCCCAGGCTTTTTTTATATTCTGATTAAGGAGTGTTTGCAATCACTAAAAATAAGTGTTCTCAGCTTTTGGCTGAAAACAATCATTTTTCAATGTTTGCAAATGTCAACATCTGCTTCTTATTATACTTCATTTAATCAGAATCTAAAAGCAGGGAGATGAGTGCTTTAGATTTCTGATTCTGCTTCTAGTTTTACGTTTACCAAAAAATAAGCACTTTCACATTTTTTTCACTAAACATCCTCAACTTCTGATTCTATTTGCAAACACTGCAAACTTCTGATTCTCAACTACTTTTACTTGTGCTACAATAAATCACTTCTTCTAAAAACACAAGTTTTTGCAAACTTTCCCTAAATCATATCGAATCAAAAGCAAAAGTTGACATCTGAATACAATAAAAACTTATTTTTTAGTCAAAAGCCAACATTCACTTTTATTAAATGTTTGCAAACGCTCCCTTACTAATATTACAACATACTGAGAAATACTTACAAATGTATAAGAGTCAAATTTGAGCTAAACAGCTGAGATGGTATTTCACCAGACAGCTGGTTCCTCCCAAAATGGCTGCAAAATATCGACATGATTCGAGTTAACAGCAAATTTTAAACTTACCAAAAGCATGAAAGCCCAAACTAATGTAAATGTAAAAATAACTGAATAGACATACAAGTGCTTCGTGTTGATAAGCATATCAAGACCAGGAGTGCTTCCGTTGGAGACGGGGATAGTTCCACTGAGCTTATTATCAGCTAAGTCCAGCCAATAAAGATTCGATAAACTACCAATTGAAGGTGGTATCTCGCCCACAAAGTTGTTCGAATTCAGAGACCTTCATAGATAAGGGGAAAAATCATTAGATATGTAATCCATCAAGAAGAAAATCATACTTGAACTCAAAGTTCTAAACATGGTACTATATTGGGATAATTACAAAAAGCCCCCTAAGTTTAGGCTAATTACAAAAAAACCCAGAGGTTTGATTGTGTCTTAGAGGGTAACCGTAACATTTTGATAAACGTAAGGGAGCTTTTGAAGTGTTTTTTATGCATATTTAGGGGGAAAATGTAAGACGGCTCAAACTAAAGGGTTTTTTTGTAATTTCCAAAATTCTCCGTGTTTTTTGTAACTAGCCCGAACCCTTGGGGGGGTTTTGTAATTACCCCTATTATATTTCATAACAGTGGAGTTGAAGCTTTAGCATTCCAAACAATGCTAAACCGTGAAGGAATCATAAACATAAACTGTCTCTAATTAGAACCTTAATTGTCCATTATCTTTTCTTTAATTTCTATTTTTACCCCCTTTGTTTTTGGTACCTCTGAGACGTTATCGATATGTTTTCAGTTAATAAGAGCCTGCCTATAGCTATATGATAGGCTTGCTTTCAAGAATCTTGCCTAGTTATTGCCTTATGATGAACTAGACTGTCAAAAAAGAATTTAGTATCGAACCTTAAATATATTAGGATAACTACAAAACTACCCCTGAAGTTTAGCCTAATTGCAGAAATATTCAGTTATCTTTCAAAATTATATATACCCCCTTGACATTTGTTTCTATTTCACAAACTACAGTATTAGGAGTCGAGAGGGAGACATTTGTTAGGTAAAGACAAACCTCGAGGGGTGTTTTTAATAATTAAACTAAACCTGAGGGGTAGTTTTTGTAAATATCCCTAAATATATTTTCTTGACCAAACCTACAGCAGGAATTTAGAAAAGCATGAAAATGCTTACAGGTAAACCAACTGTTGTAGAGATCCTATTGAGGGTGGTATCGGACCAGAAAATCCGCAGCCAACAAGGATTCTGCAAAATGCAGATATATAACTATAATTCTCTTAAATGACATAAATATTTACATAATTTGATGACTTTAATGTTGTAATATTTGCTTACAAGCTCGACAACTTCTTCAAATTCCCAATTGCTGAAGGAAGCGCTCCGGTCATACCTTTGTTGTACGATAAATCACTTTACAAAGAAACCGATGATTAGGAAACGCGGATAAACACTAACAAGCACACAATTACAAGAAAATTAAGAGGTAATATTGTATTATGGGAACATTACAATTATCTAATGTGAGTCACTAACAAATATATATATCAAGAATCAAATAGTAATTAGCGATAATTACAAAAACTACCCGTGAGGTTTAGCCTAATTACAGAAAAACCTAGCTTAAATTTGCAAATTACAAAAACCACTCTTGAGGTTTACATCCGTCTTACATTTTTCACCTGTCGTTAGTGGAGCTAACGCAAATTGCTAATGTCATCAAAAAATTTGCAATTACATACATCAATTTTTCTAAATATTACAAATAACACAACTTCTCAGCTTAAATTTTACAATTGCATCCCTCAACTTTTCCAAATATTACAAATAATTGTAAGATATTGATGACATCAGTAAATTCCGTCAAATTAACTAACGGTTGAGGCAAAATGTAAGATGAAAATCAAACCTCAAGGGTGGTTTTTGTAATTTTCAAAGTTAGCTGAGGCTTTCTGTAATAACAACTTGTGAATTAGATGGAAAAAAAGTGGAATAGAAACTTACAGAGTCTGCAACTCAGATAAGCCTTCGATGTCTGATGATAGCTGACCACTTAAATTGAAGCTCGCTAATGTGCTGATACATAAGATATGGGATTGAACACATAAATACATAAAATGCATAAGTGGTTGTTTATATTTATGCACAGTTAATAAAAGAAATACGTACATGGAAACGACGCGGCTATTACTGCAGCTAATTCCATCCCAATCACTTCCACAAGGATCAGCGCCATCCCAATTGGGCGGTACATTATTCCATACGTCTTTTAAAGATTTCAGAGCAACAACTGCATCAAAGATGTAATAATTTCTTAGAGAGTTTTTACAAAAACTAAGCGGAAGAAGTGATTATCGTAACAGAAGTAAAAGTAGTTAAGAATCAAAGTGCTTGCAAATAGAATCAGAAGTTGAGAGTGTTTGGTGAAAAGTTATAAAAGTAAAAAGTGTTTATTTGTTTGTAAAAGTCAAAACTAGAAGCAGAATCAGAAATCTAAGCTCTCATCCGTGCTTTTAGATTCCGATTAAATGAAGCAGAAGTTGGCATTTGCAAACACTAAAAAGTGATTTTTTCAGCCAAAATCCGAGAAGCACTTGTTTTAGTCGAGGATGTGAATATTGTTGCTTGATCTATCAATAAAAAAACTAAGCTAGCAAGATCAAGAATTGAAATCCAACAAGATTTTCGCGCAAAAACACCAAATAATTACTCCGGTATATAACCACCTACCATCTTCACAACAGAAGACCAAAAAAAAAAACATGATAAAGATGAAGTAAAATAAACTATGAAATTTGGTTTTGCCTCATAGTTATGTTGAAATAGAGTTCTTTTAGCAACATACTAACATCAGATTGCATCCACTTATCATAACAAAAAAATAAAGTAACTAAGAGTGAAAGATAATATCTTGGAGCAAAAATTAATCAAACTTACAATCATCTGTATTTGTAAATGCTGCTATACCGAAAACTTGGACTAAAACAACCAGCAGAGAGATATGAATCCTCCAACACATGTTTGGACAAGATGAACAACCTTATAGATTCAGAAAATCTCAAGAAATCCTGTCCAAAATCTAACAAAAAAACACTATCCTCCAAAAGATCATAAGCCTATGTGTATAGTTTAACTCTAGGAGGATAAACCTTAAAACCTACACTTAGCTCACAATATTGACTTGTCCAGCTATGCAAGAGAGTTTACAAAATCCCAATTAAATTCTGTATAAATATTTTATTTGCACCCCACCAAAATACTAAATTGAAAAATTGACTGCCCTTCAACACAAGTTTTCACTATTCACAGAATTTGAGGGGAAAAAAAGGATCCCCTGTCATTTTATTTCATCATCATTTGCACTTTGGTCAAATATTTTTTTTTTCTTCAACTTTCTCAATTAAGATATGAGAAGTGTTCTAAAAATCGGTAGTCGAGCGGCAGACTGGGGTCTAATGCCTAGGCGGGGTTAGGCAGGCCTAATCGGAAGAATAACGTAGGCGAACAGGGGGGACCAATTGCCTAGGCGGTGACTAATCGGGGCTAGACGGGGATTCTTAGAACAGTGGATATGAGCCTAATTTTTGACAGGCTTGTTAAAAAAAAGGATATATCCAGAAACATAAAATGGGCACAGCATTGATTACTGGCTGGCAGACAACTATTGGCAAGTTGATGATTAGTTGAAGCCCTTTTAATTCCACATAAATATATTTTCAAGAAATCAACTTCTGGGGTCACAGTCAGAGCAAGAATTTAATGCTGCAAGTTAACCCACAAGGCACATTAATCATAATCAAAATCTAAACACACAAAATGGACACTAGGTTACATGATTTATATACATGCACGTAGTAGTACAAATACAGCACGGCTAAATTGCATATTTAGTCCACTGACTTATATCTAGTTGCACTTTCGTCCACTAATTTACGGGTGTGACAATATAGAAAATAACTTCTAAGTTGCTGCACATTAAGTTTAATCTCTGACGGCAATTGCAAAATCAACTGAAATTGCTCACAAATTTTGGGGATTTCAACTCGTCACAATATCATTAAAAATGGCCAGAGGGATTGAAATCCCTAAAATTTGGGAGCAATTCTGGCTGATTTTGCAATTGCTAACAGATATTAAACTCAATATGCAACAAATTAGAAGTTAGTGTCCTATTTTACCTAAAGCTGGCAAAAGGTTGGGCCGGTCAATACGTAAAATTGGGCCCGAAAATCTCTCGGACCACTGATTTCCTCGGCCCAACCAAGCCCAAAACACATTTTTACACATAAAATATGTCAGGCTTCGAGTCGGGACAAAATAGGCCCAATCAATTTCGGGCCTATAAAATGTAGCCCAATCTTGGGCTGGTCGGGCCGGGCCAAAAAATAGCCAGGTTTAATTTTACCGTACCCTAAATTAGTGGAGGAGAGGTATAAATTAGTGGATCAAATATGCAATTTAGCCAATAAATCACACACATCAAGAGTGGACTGTATGTAAGTAAACACTACTATGTGTGTATATGTGTTTGTGTGTGTTTTGGGTAAATATTTTCTTAAACCCAAAAGGGTTGTTGAATTTTCCAATTGATGGGTTTTTTCTTACCCTCATTTTGCTGCTGATGTTAGAATTTGTTGTCTTGTTCCCATGTTCACGAGACACTGATCAAACCATATTTATGGTTTCCCACACCTTCACTGTGTGTAGTGTGTGTGACACACATGTAGACAAAAAATTGTACATTGTTCTTAAATTTTTATACGGATTTTTCTTCCAAAGCTTATGTATTGACCAGAGGAGAATCCCTAACGCCAGAGCAAATTTTCATAATTTATGGTTGATCTGACTTACTAATTTATATTTTTTTTTCGTACATCACTAATTTATATTTGGATTAATGTTATAGTCAATTTTGTTCAAAATTTAATTTTAAATGTAATTTCGTTAAGTAAAAGGGTGCTCTATTCACGCCCCAAAAACTCTCTCCGCATAATTTTAAAAATGTTGTTAGTTTAAAAGATTATTGGCTAAGTTGCACAATATGCACTGTAACTATTGGGTGTGGCAAAACAGACAAAGAACTTATTAAATTTATAATTTAGGACAATAATTTTTAGAAAATGGTAGATTGAAGACTAAATAGGCCGCGATTTCAAAAATTCCCCAGAATCGATTCTTAATTTGGGGATTTCATTTTTTTTTAGTCTAATTGCTAACTGAACATATGATCTCACAAATTCACTATGACTTGGATGGAAAAAAAAAAGGAAGCATAAATGAAACTACCCACCCCCTCATCAAAATCGAGCCTCAAATAAGTTGGAGAAACCCAAAGAAAATTGAATTTATGCTTATTTTTTCATCAAAGTCATCGTGAATTTCTTCAGGTCACATGTTGATTAGCAATTAGGACCGAAAAAAATGAAATCCCCAAATTGATAATCGATTCCGGGAGAAATTTGAAATCGACGGCCATTTTATTCCTCAATCTGCCATTTATTAAAAATTATCGTCCTAAATTGCAAGTTGAAAAAGTTATTGTCTTGTTTTGCCACCACCCAATGGTTATGGGGCATATTTTGCAATTTAGCCAAAGACAATATTACCCTTCCTTACCATCTTCATTCCCGCACCCACCCACATTCTTCTTCTTCTTGAGTAAATCTGAAACTTTTTTGTAAACCCTAAATTTTCCAACGCTCACATTGTATGAACAACAAAGAATTCATTTTGACGAATAATATATGAGTCCATTTGGATGGAGGGATTTCAAATGAATGAATTTTATATTCATTGTATTTGAAATTCACCTCTTGTTTGGTTGATCATGTCGGTTTCAGTTGGATTTTTTTTTACCACTAATTTATATCGGATTAATGTTATATTCAATTTTGTTCAAAAGTAATTTTAAATTTTAATTTCATTAAGTAAAAGGGGGTGTGACCATGTGAACTCTAAATACACCTACATCTATATAATTTCAAAAATGTCATTAGGTTAAAAGACTATAATATCCTTACACATATTTTTTTCTTACACCCACCCACATTCTTCTTCTTATTGAGCAAATCAGAAACTTTTTTGTAAGCCCTATATTTTCCAACACTTGCATTATTCCGACTATTACCAATAAAGAATTTATTTTGACGAATAATATAAGTATCTTCTTAATTTACAACTTAAAATATGTTATTTCTTTATTTTTACTCATTTTTAACAATTTAAAATTGTTGTTAAATAACAATAGTGTGATACTTGACACGATTATATTGCAACTTTAGCCGTGTCATCGTGCTATGAGACACGATGGTACAATCGTAATTGCAACATTGACCGTGCCATGGTGTTATTAAGGACGACACTAAATAATTCTGTATTTTAGTTAATTATAATAGCTACCAAGGAAGTGGGGAGGAAAAAAAAAAGGACTTACAAAACCAAATGGTTAATAGGATGACTTCACAGACCACAGTAAATGGAGGTGCAGTGATGATCAAAATATGTATTTCCAGAGACAATCTTCATATATATTTATCTTCACCCAAAAACAAACAATTACGTTATATTTTAATGAAATTCTTATTTTTACAATTCTTGAATTTTATATATATATATATATATATCTGCCTAATATGTGCAAGCCATGGATCTCAGCTACCCCTAACTGTATTTGTTTCCTTTTAATTAATGACATAAAACCAAAATGTTGGCTGGTTCTAAGTCAAATTAAATTGTTGCATTCAGCTTGATGATGAAGTGTGAACATGTCTACTGACATTGGAGATAATCCCAAAAAAAAACTTCCAATTTAAGTAAATTTGCATCAAGTGTAATATTATTCATTGATTACCTATATATACTGAAGGAATATATATAGAATTTGGGTCAAATGAGTCCAGCATTTTGGTGTAAGCATGTGAGGATAAAACTGAACTGTTATTTTTCTTTTTGAACGGTCAAGATTTAAGCAAACATTATAATTTATATACTACATGAAAACAGACTAGCATTGTGTAAGTAATAAGAAATTCTAAATAAGCAAACATTTTGTACTAAATGAACAAGAAACTAGTACTAAAAAAGCAATATTAAAAACTAAATAAGTAAACAATCTATACTAAATAAGAAACGAAAAGAGAATGATTGTATCAAATATCTGCAATTTACTGAGTATAATGGGTTAGAATGATGAAGGCGAGAGAGAAGATGAACAAATTGATTTATTGTGTAGGTATTCTTCCACATTAATTGGACATATTTTTTCGGCAGAGGCGTGTAAATAGGGAGTGAGAGAATAATGAAATTACGTGACCGTCCACTATCATCATCATTATTTGTGTTTTTTGGACTAATTTACCCTTAGCAATTTCTAATTAGATAAGAAATAGAGATTAAAAAAATGTTTAATTTGGGATGTGGATTAAAAGATATCGACGGATAGGATGTGTCCCTACCTACTTACCTCAGGATGATAGACCTAGATTCATATAATATATATATATATATATATATATATATATATGTAGGGATGAGATCTCGTGTGGCAGTGTGGATTGATCCCATCCATCCACACATTTTAATCAATGGTCTACATTCATACAAAAAATACATGATTTATCAATTAATTAATAGGTGTAAAGGGCATAATATAACTAGCAAAATGGTGTAACAACCTCTGCCATAAATCACGCCCCTACAATCAAGAGATTGATTAATATCACGTTTTCATAATTGAACTCTGCACCATTTTAATAGCTGAAATGTGCACTTAATACCGAATTGTGCACCATTTTATATCTAACAATGCATCATTGTATAACTAATTGTACATCATTTGAAGAACTATAAAGACATAGTGGTGTACCCATCTTCCTATAATGACGCCCTACATTCATGGATGTGATAAAGATCACGTTTCCATAATTGAATTGTGCACCATTTTATAATTGAATTGTGCACCATTTTATAACTAATTGTACATCATCTAAAAAAATTATAAAAGTCAAAATGGTGTAACCACTTTCCCATAATGACGCCTTACAATCATGAATGTGATAAAAATTACGTTTCCATAACTGAATTGTTCACCATTTTAATAGTTGAACTATGCACCATTTAATACTAAATTGTACACCATTTTATATCTAACAGTGCATCATTGTATAACTAATTGTACATCTTCTAAAAAAACTAAAAAGACCAAATGATGTAACCATATATCTTCCCATAACGACGCCCTACAATCATGGATGTGATAAATATCGCATTTCCATAACTGAACTGTTCACCATTTTAATAATTGAACAGTACACCATTTTATATCTAACAGTGTATTATTTTATAATTAATTGTACATCATCTAAAAAAACTGATATGTTTCGTGTAGGGAGAATTTCATAATATGATCCAAATTTAAGAAAATCTATCATTTCAAGACCCACAATTTCAACATTCTCATATCAAGACCCAATTTTCATTTTTTTTTTCTCCAATTGGGCTCTTTCTCAAATTTTGGGTTCTCACTTCAAGACCCAATTTTTTTTTTCTTAAATCAGGCCCTCCCCCAAATTTTGGGCTCTCAATTCAGGTTTAAAATTTAACAAAAAGAAAAATATTAATGTAATCTATGACACTGGCCACAAAAATTAATTTTCTTTCTCTTTTTATTTTTTTGCTCGTTCCTAATTGATACTTGTTTTAAACTGTAAAATTCAATCATAATTTGGGTATCTTATTTTTTTAGTAACTAAAAAATATTTTACTACTTCTTTTTCATTCATAATTTGGTAATCTTATTTTTTTAGTAACCGGTAAATATTTTACGGCTTTTTTCATCTTGTTAGTTACACACATTTATATTTACAGATCTTGGTTTCTACACGTTAAATGAAATTGATAATAAGTATGGATCAAGTAAAAAAGAGCGAAAAAACAAAACGAGGAAGAAAAATAAATTTTGTGGTTGACGTGATAGATTACACTAATATTTCTCTTTTTGTTAAATTCTAAAACTTGAAGGAGAACCCAAAATTTGGGGGAGGGTCATGTTTGAAAAAAAAATAAAAAATGGGTCTTGATTTGAGAAGATTAAAATTTTGGGTCTTGAAGTGAGAACCCAAAATTTGAGGGATAGCCCAATTTGAGAAAAAAAAATAAAAATTGGATCTTGATTTGAGAAGGTTGAAATTTTGGGTCTTAAAATGATTGATTTTCTTAAATTTAGACCCTATTATAAAATTCACCCGTTTCGTGTATGATGAAAAGTGGGAATAAATCCTAAATTAAATCCTAATTAAATCGGTTGAAATAAATATTTACCATAATAACTGATTTATTCTACACTTAAAATGATAATTATGCCCTTAAATGGGCGAAAACTAAATAAAAAAACAAAACAATCTGGACATTTGGATTTGTTGATTTAATGGATGGGATCAATCCACACTACCACACGGTAAGTTCCCTGCCACATTTGATACAATCCATAATATATATATATATATATATATATATATATATATATACCACTCACATTAAATAATTGATGGATGAGATTATGATAAGTGTATTTTTATGCATGTTTTATGTGTGTATTTGAGTAGAAATTGAGTTATTTTGTTGTTAGTTTCATTAGTTTTTGATTGTACATTGTTTATACTTCTTTGTGGGTGCTTTTATTGGTGTAGATTGATCATTCGGGGCTAATTTTGGTGAATTTCGGACCATGGATTCATGTCAAAACATACCAGGGGTTTAAGGATGCAAAAACGCTCGAAATCCCAAGCCAAACGCGTCATTTCGGGGCCTTTTTTGGTCCAACACGGGTCCGGGTGTGTTGGGCAACACGGCCCGTGTTCACCGGGAGCGAAAAACTCCAAAAAAAAAAAAAAAAAAAAAAATTTGTGCACAAAACAGCCTCCGACACGGCCAGGCCGTGTTCCACAACACGGCCGTGTTGGGAAGCACGGCCATGTTATCCTGACTTCCTGAACAATTAAACAGCACGGCCTGACCGTTTTATGCAACATGGGCGTGTTCGGATCACTTTCCGACCTTCAATTTTCGTGGAATTTGTTAAAAAAGTCATCTACCAAGCTTTTTGACAACTTTTGAGCACATTTACACCTCATTTTGTTGTATTAATTCCTTACTTTCTCACATGATCACATGGAAATAATGATCCCAACAACCCAACTCATAAAGTTGAGCATTAAAATATCAAAAGATGACATTATTAAGGAATACTTTCTCCAAAATAATGTCTATAAAAGCCAAGAGTATGGGTTGAAGGGGGGAAATTCATTCATTGATATACAAGGAAATCAGATTTTAGGAATGAAAGTTCATATTTTGGAGAGGAGAAACACATATTGTAGTGAGGAAGAGAGTTAGAAGGCTTGGATCACCATGGAGAGGCGCTAAGGCACAAGGATTGAAGATCGCTCGGAGAAGAAGATGAACTCCACCACTTCATCATCATACTTCCAACAGGGGAGTCTTATGTTGGTTTTGGAAGTTTTAACTTCAAGTATTCATGTTGATTTCGAAAGAAACTTCTTGTTTAATTGTTGTTTTCATTCTCAAATCCATCATGAGTTAAATAAATCGCTAGTGTTTGAATGTGATGAACCCTAGAACTTATTTGTGATCATTGGTTTGAATGTTTTAATATATTTTCTTATGTTTTTATGCGATTCACTTATGTTATGCTTGTTTATTCGAATTGGTATATGCGCAATATTGATTTGAAGTTTATTTTTCACCGGAAATCGAGAGATTCATGGTGAAATAGAACCAATATAAGTGAAAGGAGTTGCATGCAATCCTAGATATAGACGACATAAATCTTCCTGGATTAGGGTCAAACCTAATATGGGAATTCACAAATCGTTAATGCAATCTTGGGGGTTTTAACTAGAAAGAGATTTGATTAATCAACTTGAGGTTAGGAGTTTTTCGCCTTAAGAAAGGGTTTAACTTAATTTAGGAATGCCTACGGTCCATGAAGCATGAAAATATGTTAAGGGATGGTTAAAACTTAAGGGTTATGGTTGTATTTATTTTGGTAAAATCACAAAGACGTCTAGAGGGATTCACATTCAAGCACATTTATATCCAACATCTTCCAATCCGAGTGTATCGATATCTTTCGTGTTCTTAGTTGCCTCTTCCACTTTTATTTGCTTTTGTTTTATTCTTATTTTTGCAACAAACTATTTGACGAATTTGTAGGCTAGATAATAAAAAGACGGTAATTACTAGTAATCATAGTCCTCGTGGGAATGACACTCGATACTCGCTTAGCTTTACTATAAAACGATAGTGCACTTGCCAGGCCGTTTTAGGAGTAGCTTCCGAGCCATCAAGTTTTTTTTGGCGCGTTGTAGGGATTATGATATTAGGAACACCTTATTTTTATTAATCTAGTCATTTTTAATTTTTTTTTTTTCTTGTTTGGGCGAGAATGTGAAACTCGTCGCGAATCGGAAACTTTACTTGGTAATATTGTGACCAATTCGCTCGACAAACCTCCACAATAAGGTGATGTAGTCCAAATTTATACGACTATAAAGAAAGCGGCCGACCGGGAGGCAACCCGATAGTTCACATTTTTTCTATTTTTTTTTTATTAAATAATAGGTTGTTAGAGAGTCATGAGTCAATAATTGGATGTATGGTGGGTGTTGGTATCACCTCTATCTTACTTGAGCAAATTTGAGCTTTCACGGTATTCGAGTTTTTGTTGCAAATTCTTATTAGGTATTCATATGCCCGTAAAGACCCAAGATTGAACAACCCAATGATCTCTCCAAATCGATTTCACTCTCTGAAGAAGGTCGTTTCTTTTCCTCTTATTTTTTCTTTTCTTTTTAGTTTGTTGTTTTTGTGTGTTTTTGTTTGTATGTTCATCTCTTTCTTTCACATTGAGGACAATGTGAATCTTTAAGTTGGAGGTGGATGTGATTGCATGCTTGTTAGAATTTTTCTTTGGAATGCTTGTGTGTTTGCTATTTATTTTGAATTTTTTTTTTTTGATGGGCGATATGATTTTTCAAGGAAACAAATTGAATATTTGTTAGTCAATAACTTGGCCCAATTACACATAAATTAGCTTTATAATTTGTATTTTTAAATGCAAAGCAATTGATTGTCTTGAATAGATTGACATGGATGTAGGTTGAATTTAGTCGAGACTTCTAACACTACGATACCGATTTGTTAAGACAAATATGACGATTCTTAAGCGCTATGAAAGTCCGAGAACTCATGATTTAGTAGTGGTTAACTAGTTGTTAAACCAAGCTTGTGAAAAATAAAAGAGAAAAAAAAATGAAAAAAAAAATGAAGAAAAAAAATGGACCAATCGAGGTTATACTCCTCTATTTGTTGTTGCTTAGTAACTAGAGCATTCATGAGCCCCATGTTTGTCTTTTTACGTAAAACGGCGACACTAATATGAGTATGGGAAACCACCTAGGAGTGTTTGAACAGAAATTCAAAATATAAACCTAGTGGAAGCATGCCTCAGGGAGGTCCCAAAAAAAAAAAAAAAAAAAAAAAGAACAAAAAAAAAAAAAGAGGAGAATGAATACTCCTTGACTTTTCATTCCAATAAAGTTCAAGAAGCTTGGTTATATGACTAGTAGGCTAACTACAATGATCTATTGAATTCTTATATTTTCATGGTGTTCTTGAATTGAAGTTGTTCATAACTATCGATATCGTGGAGTGATGATTTCAAGTCCGGATAATGCCTCACGATATTACGGTCTTTCTTAACAATCGATCGCTTTGCAAAATTATGTTTTTATTTAATGGCTAATTTGTGTTGAGAAGGCTATTTAATTTGACTACTTATATTCAAAGTGTTGAGGAAAATATATTCATTGTGTGTTGTGATGTATTGAATCCCTCATTATGGTTTTATGTTTTGCTTGAGGACAAGCAAAGTTCAAAGTTGGAGGTGGTTTGATAAGTGTATTTTTATGCATGTTTTATGTGTGTATTTGAGTAGAAATTGAGTTATTTTGTTGTTAGTTTCATTAGTTTTTGATTGTACATTGTTTATACTAATTTGTGGGGTGCTTTTATTGGTGTAGATTGATCATTCTTCGGGGCTAATTTTGGTGAATTTCGGACCATGGATTCATGTCAAAACATACCGGGGGTTTAAGGATGCAAAACGCTCGAAATCCCAAGCCAAACGCGTCATTTCGGGCCTTTTTGGTCCAACACGGGTGTGTTGGGCAACACGGCCGTGTTGATCGGGAGCGAAAAACTCCAAAAAAAAAAAAAAAAAAATTGTGCACAAAACAGCCCCCGACCACGGCCAGGCCGTGTTCCACAACACACTGGCCGTGTTGGGAAGCACGCCATGTTATCCCGACTTCCGAACAATTAAACAAAGACTGCCGTGTTTTATGCAAATGCAACACGGGCGTGTTGGATCACTTTCGGCTTCAATTTACGGTGGAATTTGTTAAAAAGTCATCTACCAAGCTTTTTGACAACTTTTGAGCACATTTACACCTCATTTTGTTGTATTAATTCCTTACTTTCTCACATGATCACATGGAAATAATGATCCCAACAACCCAACTCATAAAGTTGAGCATTAAAATATCAAAAGATGACATTATTAAGGAATACTTTCTCCAAAATAATGTCTATAAAAGCCAAGAGTATGGGTTGAAGGGGGAAATTCATTCATTGATATACAAGGAAATCAGATTTTAGGAATGAAAGTTCATATTTTGGAGAGGAGAAACACATATTGTAGTGAGGAAGAGAGTTAGAAGGCTTGGATCACCATGAGAGGCGCTAAGGCACAAGGATTGAAGATCGCTCGGAGAAGAAGATGAACTCCACCACTTCATCATCATACTTCCAACAGGAGTCTTATGTTGGTTTTGGAAGTTTTAACTTCAAGTATTCATGTTGATTTGAAAGAAACTTCTTGTTTAATTGTTGTTTTCATTCTCAAATCCATCATGAGTTAAATCGCTAGTGTTTGAATGTGATGAACCCTAGAACTTATTTGTGATCATTGGTTTGAATGTTTTAATATATTTTCTTATGTTTTTACGAGTCACTTATGTTATGCTTGTTTATTATTCGAATTGGTATATGCGCAATATTGATTTGAAGTTTATTTTTCACCGAGAAATCGAGAGATTCATGGTGAAATAGAACCAATATAAGTGAAAGGAGTTGCATGCAATCCTAGATATAGACGACATAAATCTTTAGGATTAGGGTCAAACCTAATATGGGAATTCACAAATCGTTAATGCAATCTTGGGGTTTTAACTAGAAAGAGATTTGATTAATCAACTTGAGGTTAGGAGTTTTTCGCTTGAGAAAGGGTTTAACTTAATTTAGGAATGCCTACGGTCCATGAAGCATGAAAATATGTTAAGGGATGGTTAAAACTTAAGGGTTATGGTTGTATTTATTTTGGTAAAATCACAAAGACGTTCTAGAGGGATTCACATTCAAGCACATTTATATCCAACATCTTCCAATCCAAGTGTATCGATATCTTTCGTGTTCTTAGTTGCCTCTTCCACTTTTATTTGCTTTTGTTTTATTCTTATTTTTGCAACAAACTATTTGACGAATTTGTAGGCTAGATAATAAAAAGACGGTAATTACTAGTAATCATAGTCCTCGTGGGAATGACACTCGATACTCGCTTAGCTTTACTATAAAACGATAGGTGCACTTGCCTAGGCCGTTTTTAGGAGTAGCTTCCGAGCCATCAGATTAGAATGAATAAAATTATATTAAATATTTAATATAATCACAAAAAGGGTACGATGTAGAATCACAATAAAATATGATTAACCTCCTTACCATTAAATACGAGTAGATAAAAATAGCAATAAATCAAACAACATCAATCACGTTCCATACATATATCAACCCACAAAAATCGTCATCAATCTCTCAATCAAATCTCTCTCTCTCTTTCTCTCTCTCTCTCTCTCTCTCATAGTTCCACCATTAATGGAAAACATAATTATCGTGACTCTACTTCATATTTGGAATTAATATATTGCATAGATAGTTATAAGACATTGCGTAGTTAGTTGTTGCTTAATGCATACATGGTTATAATATACTGCATAATCATATTTTATTTGTTGCATATATAGTAATGAGATAATTTTAAGTTAGTTGTTGTTTGATGCATATATAGTTATAAGATAACACATAGTTAGTTGTTGTTTGATGCATATATAATTATGAGAGAATTCGTAGTTAGTTATTATTTGATGCATAATTATAGTTAAACCTCTATAAATTAATAACCTTGGAACTGCCAATATTTATTAATTTAGCGAGTTATTAATTTTGCTTGTTGTCCCCAAGTTGGGACCGACCAAAAGTGTTATTTAAACGAGGTTATTAAATAATTGAGGTTATATTGTATTTGTTGTTTGATGCATATATAACTGCAATACAATGCATAGTTAGTTATTGAATGATGCTAGATTGTAGTATACATATATTGCTTATATTGTGGAAACTTACTGCATAGTTATGTTCATTTTGGTTTATACGTGAACATATTGCATATTTAGGATTGATATGATGCATATATAAAATAAACTTAATAGCATAAGTTTTCATATCAGTTATTCAATCCCTTAAATTACGGAAGTGAGCAGTCACATTTCTAAAAAAAACTGTCAAATAATGAAATTTCTAAAATACCCTTAATGAAGATAAATAAATAATTAAATAATTAAAAATTCGAAATAATCTCATCCATTGGTGTTGACAAATATATGGTTGGAATTGGCCCACATTGTCTTACACAAAGACCTCTGCCTCATTTGATTCATTCTCTCTCTCTCTCTCTCTCTCTCTCTCTCTCTCTGTGTGTGTGTGTGTGTGTGTGTGTGTGTGTATGTGTGTGTATAACAAATAAGCAAGTCACTTATAAATATTATCTCAACAAATTTCCGCCTAAACCATCATCTAATAATAGTAAAAATATAACTACAACATGTATGTCAAATTTGGTAACTAGTGAAGTAATACTGGAAAATATATGATTAAAAATCGGACCAGCACTTATATGCTCCCGGAGTCCTAGTCAAAGCAATTTCGTTAAGATATTAATCTTTAATTATATTTGTTGGAACACGTATTTTATTATGGTAAATTTATGATCTTTTTTTACACTCTTAATATTTGATTGATTGCAATCTAATTCTGTTAATATAAAAATAAAATCAATTATTGAATAATTTATGTCGAGAATTATGTAAATATTTACAGTGAATTGTCGATGTAAATTATAGTATTTCAGATAAACAAAACTTTCAAAATTATAACATATAAATATCGTCATTAAGGAAATTTAATATACATGTTGATGTTACATTTTATTAAATGAATGATAATATATCATCTTCTCAAAAACTGAATTGAATTACCATAAAAGATAAATAATGAAATCTCTAATTAAAAGTATAAAATGATATTAAAATATAAAATTACTACCCCATTCAACACCGAATTATTCAAGAAATAAAAATATCCCAAAGCAAATATCATAAAGTAAAACCATCTAATAATGTTACAAAACGTACCAAACAATGAGAATAATTAAGTTCCTTACCATCAGTTATCTTATAAATAATCCAATTTTCAGTTATGGTCAATTATATATTGTTTTCACGAGTCACATACAGTAAGAGTTTAAAAATATTAGTTTGCGATGATGATAAAATAAAACTAAAGAGACAAATAAAGTTGTATACAAAGAAGTATTCCAAAATTTATGTTGGAAATTTATTGTTTAGATTTTGATGAATGCCATGTAAAACTTAGACTAGAAAGTTGGCACCCCATTTTGTTTGTAATTTGTATTGTAATAGATAGGGTTGTACTAGCTGAGTCAAGTCTGTCGCCTACGCTGGACATACAAGAAGTCAATCAAGATCGGGATGAAGACTCATTGTGAAGAACCGAGTATAGCAAGGAAAAGAAGTCAAGAACTATTTGAAGGAGTAGCAGACTATGATCAAATTGTGTGAAGTGTCAGTCAAGTCAACTCAAGATAGCCAAGTCTCAAGTTGAAGTGACAAATGAGTCATCCAATGATTAGGAGCTGACTCGAAGTCACCTGGGGAAGTTAAGGAACTGCAGTCAAGTCAAGACAACTAAAAAGAATCCGTTGCACAGAAGTCAAGAAGGTTACTTAAATAAGTAATACTTCCATGCTGCAATATCTTAAAGTGCTCAGTCCCAAAAGCGTGCAAAAGGAATAAACCAATGGGAAGCTCTGCACCTGTGTCAGACTCTGAAAAGCTGAAGGTTTATTTAATACGAGGAAATGTCAATATCAAAGATTGCAACAAGACAAGCCAACGAACACAAGTGACTTTTGAAACCAACCTATCTCTTCAACGGGCAGATTTTTGAAAGCTCCCTATAAAAGACCGAGGAATCACTTTGAGAAAATGTAACCTGAACCACGAACATTCAAGCTATCATTCAAGTTGTAACCTGCAAAAATATTCTCAAGTTATTCAAGCAAATCCTCAAGCCTAAATTTCGAAGGAAATCAATCCAACACCAAGCTGTGAAGGAAAGACAACTTCAAACTGTTGAAGAGGAAACTTTTGAAGAATCAAAAGGGGTCTACATTCCAAGGAGGATTGTAGAAAGGTTCAAGGTCGAACCAGTCTCAAGTTATTGGAGGGCTTCGTGATCAAATCCAAGAAATTGAGCAAGTAAGCTGAAGTAGCAAGACAGATGCCCTGCGAAGAAGCTGAGTCGGACGAGAAGCCAGCTGTGTGACCAAGACATCTCCAGACTGAGTCCCAAAGGATCAAGTCAGTTGTGTGATCAAGACTTGCATCTGGACTGATAACCACTTTGTACTCTGATCAATACTTAGTGGATTCCTCCAGGAGTTGGAGAAGAGAGGATTAGAAGAATTACCCCATCTTCGAACCTCTATAAAAATTATTGTGTCATTTACATTTCATCATTTACTTTCTGCATATCATTTAATATCTGCTGATAATTTGCTATTCAATTGATAATTAACAAAGTGCTAAAACCAAGTGTTAAAACAAACTTAAACCAAATTCAAGGGTGTTAAGTCTTCCGCTGAAAATCTCATCACAACCAAGTTAAGGTTTAGACTAAACAGCTGAGTTATTATTCTATCAACAACTCAATTGAGTCTATTGAGTGGCTAACTCTGCTGGTTAACTAACTTAGCTGTCCATCAAGGACATAGCTGTATATTTAACTCTGTAATATTTTAATAGGACTAAAATCGAAAAGTTGGTAAGTTTTATTCAACCCCCTTTCTAAACCTTAGTCACACCCCCTTGGGACTTACAAGTGGTATCAAAGCAGGTCACGGGTTCGAATTCCCTTGGAAGCACGCTGCAGTAGAGGTTGCTAGGAGCGGTGGAACTGAGATGCTGGTGCAGCGGAGGTAAACGGACCAAAACTGAAGGGTAGGTTTCCAGGTGGCCAGAGCTGAGGTAAAACGGACTGGAACTGAAGGTGTAGGTTGCTGGGTGGACCAGAGCTGAAAGGTAGGTAGGTGGCCGAAACGGAGGTAATAAACAGACTGGAACTGAAGGTGTAGGTTGCTGGGTGGACCAAAACTGAAGGGTAAGTTGCTAGGTGGCCGGAACTAAGGTAAACAGATTAGAACTGAAGGTGTAGATTGCTGGGTTGCCAGAACTGAGAGGCTGGCGTGACGCAACGCTTGAATTGAAGAAGTTGGCGTTAGAACTGAGGAAGTTTGGCAGACAACAGAGATTGCCAAGCACTCGAGCTGAGATGCTGGCAGGTCCTGGCAGGGGGATTGTTGGGATTTGGTCCAGCATCCTGCCTACAATGGGCTTTAAAAGAGGCAAGAGGCGCGGCCCGCGATTCGAACTCGTGAGCGCTGGATTGCATAGTTAAAGGATAACTTAAAGGATATAATTTGGGCTACCTATACCAACATATGCATCTTCTTTTCTGGTGCCCATTACATAGAAACTCTGAGGTTAATCGTGCTTGGCCTGGAGTAGACATGAGATGGGTGACCCCCTGGGAAGTTTTCCAGGGTGCGCGTGAGTGAGGATAAAGCATGCTAGAAAAGACTCGTGTTGGTTTGTGGGGACAGTCGTTAATCCGAGTAGCGCTAGAGGTCTAATAACAGAGATACAAATCTTACAGCTGATCTGCGTGGAATAATAGTCAGAATCCGGGAATGGTGGCAAAAACAGCAGACAATGCGTGTGGAACAGGTTCGATATTTCAAAGCATTGTACAATAAAATGCTAGTCTGGAGCGCTGATAATGCTGACATGAAGACGAGGATGCAAGAAAATATTGATAGGATGCATGCCTCTCCTACCACTGAAATGGAACTACTGCGAGAATTTCATCGCAAAGAACTTCTCAAGCGTGGAGGAAAACATGAATGAAAAGTTCACCTCCTTATTTGAAAATGAAGTCAGTGGTGGCACCGAATCCAAAGCCACCCGCTCAGAATTCCGTGCAAAGATACTCCACAACGGACTCCAGCAGAACTCGCCTATCACCGCCAGACTTCATGCTTGTCTGGCATGTTTCCAGGGGTTCCTCTCTCCTTTGATGATGCCATAAAGGGGGAAGAGGAATACCTAAAGACATTGAAAGGATCGACTGATGAGAAGAAGGAAACTGTTGAGAAGCAGAAGAAAACAACAACTGAAGAGCAAAAGAAAGAGAAGGGAAAAGCAGTTGAGGGGGAAGGTTCAAAAGACATGACTTTAATGATTGCTAGAACCCCTCAACAAGGACTTGTCACAGCTGACATCATCAGCAAACTCCCAGTGACTCTGCCGCTCCAACACTCTGATGTGCCCATGTCCGAGAAAAGAAAAAAAGTGGAAGCAGGGATGAAGGAGGTCGAAGGAAAGATGGATGCCCGCGTGATGGACATATTGAAACAATACGGAGGCATTCCGGCAAGAAGAGACACAGATGCCATTTCAGACGCAGGAAACGAGCCTAGATCTGTTGATGAATTCAAAACGCTCGAATCCGAAGGATACTTCGAAGGCATGTCCATAGCCCAAGCCTGGGATTTGTATTGGGAAAAAGGCCTCAAGTTATGGGGAAGTTTCGACAGACGAGAGACCACCGGTAGTCACTATGTTGGTCAATCACCGGGAAAAAAAGGCCCCAAAGACAATACACGCCGAGAGGGAAGAGGAAGAAGCGATGGAGGAAGAGGTTTAGACCTAGACATCTACCCAAAAACATCGAATATATAGATCCAGGAAAGAAATGAGGGATCTACTGGGCTGGATATGATGAAGTAGCCAACCGGGAAGTAGCTAGGAAGAATGATGACTATGTCAAAAGGATCGAAGAGAAAAATAAAAGACAAACTCAGCTGTGGGAAGAAAGACAAGAATGAAGAAGAAAAGATGAAGCTGTCAGAAGAGCCTACGAGAAAATAAACAGCTGAAGAAGAAAAGAAGAGAAAGAGAAAGAGACCGTAAGAGTGAAGAGTCAAGAAAAAGAAGTAGTGAAAACGATGAAGTGTTGTTGTCCACCCCTTCATGTATTTTACTATTGTAAATGCATTTATGTGTAAGTCTTTTGTATGATGAATAAAAGTTATGCAATTTCTATATTTTTGCTTAGATATAGAATACCATGTTGCTCTGATACACTTTGTAAACAGCTGTGTAAAGGACAAGAATGTTATGATCAATAAAAGGATCAATTCTACGCATACATTATCTGTTTCTACATTGCATGTATGTATCTTTGCTATTTGCATTTTGTATGAATGCTTTAAGTTTTGGCATCATCAAAGAGGGGGAAATTGTTGGGAATTTATTGTTTAGATTTTGATGAATGTCATGTAAAACTTAGACTAGAAAGTTGGCACCCCATTTTGTTTGTAATTTGTATTGTAATAGATAGGGTTGTACTAGCTGAGTCAAGTCAGCTACGCCTAGACATACAAGAAGTCAACTGAAGATTGGGATGAAGACTCCGTTGTGAAGCAGCTGAGTATAGCAAGAAAAAGAAGTCAAGAACTCGACTGAAGGAGTAACTATGGCTGATGATGTGTGAAGTGTCACCAAGTCAACTCAAGATAGCCAAGTCTCAAGTTGAAGTGACAGATGAGTCATCCAATGATTAGGAGCTGACTCGAAGTTACCTGGGGAAGTTAAGGAACTGCAGTCAAGTCAAGAGAACTGAAAAGAATCCGTTGCACAAAAGTCAAGAAGGCTACTTAAATAAGTAATACTTCCATGCTGCAATATCTTAAAGTGTTCAGTCCCAGAAGCGTGCAAAAGGAATAAACCAATGGAAGCTCGCACCGTGGTCGACGAAAAAGTGAAGGTTTATTTAATACGAGAAAATGTCAATATCAAGGATTGCAACAAGACAAGCCAACGAACACAAGTGACTTTTGAAATAAGCCTATCTCTTCAACGGACAGATTTTTGAAAGCTCACTATAAAAGGCTGAGGAATCACTTTGAGAAAAGGTAACCTGAACCACGAACATTCAAGCTATCATTCAAGTTGTAACCGCAAAAATATTCTCAAGTTATTCAAGCAAATCCTCAAGCCTAAATTTGAAGGAAATCAATCCAACACCATTTTGTGAAGGAATGACAACTTCAAATGTTGAAGAGGAAACTTTTGAAGAATCAAAAGGGGTCTACATTCCAAGGAGGATTGTAGAAAGGTTCAAGCGTCGAACCGGTCTCAAGTTATTGGAGGGCTTCGTGATCAAATCCAAGAAATTGAGCAAGTAAGTGAAAATGAGCAAGCGCAACCGCCCCCTGTGAAGAAGTTCTCGAGTCGGACGAGAAGCCACGATTTGTGTGACCAAGACATCTCCAGACCGAGTCCCAAAGGATTAAGTCGGTATTTGTGTGATCAAGACTTGATCCTGACCGATAACCACTTTTGACTGATCAATACTTAGTGGATTCCTCCAGGAGTTGGAGAAGAGAGGATTAGAAGAATTACCCCATCTTCGAACCTCTATAAAAATTATTGAGTCATTTACATTTCAGCATTTACTTTCTTCATATCATTTAATATACTAAGAAATCACTCCGTGCGATGCACGGATTATACATCTTAAATGAAGGAAAATTTAATATTTTAATTATATTAGTTAATAAAATTCGATAGATTATTTAATCGTAAAGCCAAATAACTGTTAGATAAATGTTTTTATCATGATTTTGATGATTTTATTAAAATGAGTTTTTATACCAAAACAATGTCTCTAAATGTTGTCCCAATACCTCCGATCGATCTAAAATGTTTTTACTATTTTTCGGAGTATTTCTTGGGGTTTATTTTCGATTTAAAATTGGACAACACTTTTGTTTCAGGCTCGACCGGTCGCCCTATAGGGCAACCCGTACCTGAGTTGAGTTTTGAAACAGAAAATGGGACGTAAGAAAAAAAAAAGCAGCTTGGTGTCGCCCAGTGTGGGCGACCGGTGGTCGATCGGCCGACCTGGCGGGCTGTACACTGCAAGTTGGATTTTGTTCCGCATTTCTCTGTTTCGTAAAAACATCAAGGGCAACCGGTCACACTGGCGGCACCACGGCCGACACCCCCTTCGACCGGTCCCCCTGTGTAAAAATTCGCAGAATTCAATTTCAATCTTATCTCTCGACGACTCGGGTCGAACCCCATGTTTGATAAAGAAACTATCCGTTGCGTTTTGCTGCATGCCTTTTCCCTATTTTGTGGGATTGATTTTAAAAGCCTATATTGATGATTTTAAATGGTTTTTTTGCAGCAAATCACTCCCCAAGGAGGAGCCAATGTCTGGAAATCAAAGCCAAGACCTCTCCTATAAATAGAGGCTTCATTCAAGCAACAAGATACAACACTCATATACAAGCAAAGAGCAAACAAAGCAAACACTTTCATATATCTTGTTGTATTAGCCTTAGCACTTTTACTTGCACATATTTGAGGTCTAGGCTTTCAATTCTTGATTACACTTGTACTCATATTGTATCAATCATTATTGAGTTGTAATCTTGATTTTGGTCATCATTCAACACAAGACATCCTTGTGAGTATTCTTGTGGTAAGAATACACTTGGGTGATCTAGGTGATAGGTGTTTGAAGGTTGTGGTAATCTTCAAAGGTGTTGTAAAAGGATTGTGGTAATCCTCAAGGTGGTGTAAGAGGATTGTGGTAATCCTCAAGGTGGTGTAAGAGGGTTGTGGTAATCCTCAAGGTGTAGTATTAATTTTTGGTAAATTAATAAAAAAAATTTTTCTTTTGAAATCCATCCCAGGATATCTTTGGGGTGGTAGAGGATTAGGCCCTAGGTGGGTTGAACCTCTTTAAATCGACGAGTGTTGTTTTATTTCCGCATTTACATTCTCGTCTTTGGTTGATTATTCAAAAAAGAGGGCAAAATCTGAAAAACCGAGATAATCTATTCACCCCTCTAGATTATCGTAGCCACTGACTAACAAGTGGTATCAAAGCCAAACTCTTTGGCTAGCTAGCTCGTTCGAGTAAAGAGGAAAGATCCATGGCTACGAATGACGCTTATCTCACCACCGGCGCTCCACCAACAAGCCACCATTGTTCGACGCCAACAACTACGCATTTTGGAAAGACCGTATGGAGTGCTTTCTACAAGGGTGCGGATTTGACATATGGAATGTGGTTATTGAAGGAGTTGATCAACCAACGAAAAATTGGAGGATGGCACCTCGACTCCTAAACCTTTCAAGGAGTTCGATGAAAATGATAAGAAGGCTTTCTCTCTAAACGGTAAGGCCTTAAATATTTTGCATTGCTCACTTACCGCCACCGAGTACAATCGCATACGAGGCATAAGGTCGGCACATGAGGTTTGGGAAAAATTGGAGACTATATATGAAGGGACAAAGAAGGTCAAGCAAGCTAGAAAGACCATGCTTGTTAAAGACTTTGAAAACTTTAACATGTATGATGGTGAAAGCATCTCCAAGATGGTGGAAAGGCTTGACAACATTGTCAATCCTCTTGTGGCCCCGGTAAAGTCATCTCGAAGAAGACAAAGTGACTAAGGTATTGAATGCTCTTCCCGGCTCATGGTCCGAAAAAGTGACGGCAATCACGGAAGCACAAAATCTTGAGACACTCAAGTTTGACGAGCTCATCGGGAACCTCCTCATCTATGAAGTCTATCTCAAGGAGAGGAAAAATACCAAACCAACCATCAATCAATCGGGTATGCAAAATATTCCTAAAGGTCTTGCTTCCTCTTCTAATAATGCATACTATGATAATGATGATGATGATGAGGAGACGGCCGCACTTGTTCGAAAAATTTGCAAAATTTGTGAATAAAAATAAAGCAAGAAAACCAAGAGATAATGCTTGCTTTAAGTCGGAAAGCCCGGCACTTCATAGCCGATTGCCCAAAACTCAATGAGGAGGAACAAAAAGAAAAAGAAGCTTTTTTCCGAAAAAGAAGGCTCTAAATGCGGATGTCAAAACTTGGGATGAGCTACTCGAGACATCCGACGAGGAAGGTGAAACCGAACATGGTCTTATGGCTATGGACGATGAAAATAATGAGGCACGCTCTAACTCCTCTACCTCCTCCTTAGTTGATGAATTGCAATGTGATTTTGATGAGTTGCAAAATGAATTTCAAAAATTAATTGTTAAATACAAGAGTTTAAAGAAGGAGCATAAAGAGCTTAAAATAGAAAAGGATAAATTATTTACATCTTATGAGACTCTTGATCATGTTCATGCTATTACCCTTACTCAAATTCAAACTCTTGAAACCGAGAAACAAATGCTCACTAATGATATTGATAATTTGAAAAAGGATGTGCATCGTTTTAATTTAAGCACGGATAAGGTTACTAAAATTTTAGATGCACAAAGAGGTGAGCATTCAAAACAAGGACTTGGTTACAAACCATTTCAAAAGTCTTTAAGAAAAATAACCAAGGTCCGACTTTCATACGTCTTTAGTAGCTCTCATACTCCTACTTGTTTTTATTGTGGCAAAATTGGACATTATGCTAATAATTGCAAATTGAGAAATAGCTCTAGTTATATTTGGAGACCCAAAGGTCTCAAAACTAACCCCATGGACCCCAAAATTATAGTGGTACCTAAAAGAAATGATTTTGTAGGTAATAGGGGCTATAACAACCATGGAGGATTCGAAATGGCTCGTGGACAGCGGATGTTCACGCCATATGACCGGGAGGAGAGAGCTTTTTACCAACATCAAGCTCCAAGAAGAGGGTATGGTCATGTTCTAAGCAATGGCAAAGGAAAAATTCTTTGAAATGGAGAAATTGGTAACTCTTCTTTCTCTCTTTGTAATGTTCTTTTAGTAGAAGGGCTTAAGTTTAATTTAATAAGTGTTAGCCAACTTTGTGATTCAAATTATGATGTTTCTTTTAATAAAGAAAAATGCCTTATTCTTTAAAATGGTAATATTATTTGTGAAGCAAATAGAAAAGGCAATCTTTACAAAATTTGTACTAGTGATTTGGTTAGTCAAAATGTTTCTTGTCTTGTCGCCAATAATGATTTAACGAGTTTATGGCATAGGCGACTCGGACATGTTGGATACAAGAATTTGAAAAATATTTACAAAAACCAACATGTAAAAGGACTACCCAAATTAAATTTTGAAAATATTGGCTTATGTGACACTTGTCAAAAGAACAAATTAGTTAAGAGTAGTTTTAAGCCCAAAATGAAATTTCCACTACCAAACCCCTACAATTGCTTCACCTTGATTTGTATGGGGATATTGGTACGGCTAGTCTAAGTGGAAAACATTACACTTTCGTTATTGTCGATGATTTTTCTAGATACACTTGGGCTCTTTTTCTTGCAAATAAAAGCGATGCCGTTAATGAGTTTGTTAAGTTGTGTAGACGCATTGAGAATGAAAAGGAAGATACTATTAAAACTATTCAAGTGATCGAGGCGGAGAATTTGACGGTGAGTTTAGAGTCTTTGTGAAACCAAGGGATATACGCACAATTTTTCGGCTCCAAGGACACCTCAACAAAATGGTGTAGCCGAAAGGAAGAATCGGACGCTACAAGAAATGAGTCGGTCCATGCTCAATGAATTTTCTCTTCCAAAATATTTTTGGGCCGGCCGTAAGTACCGCTTGCTATGTCACTAATCGAGTTTATATTCGTCCTAAAATGAATAAAACTCCATATGAGCTTTGGAAAGGAAGTTAACTCCAAATATTAGTTATTTCAAAATATTTGGATGTAAGTGCTTTTATTTTAAATACTAAGGATCAATTGGACAAACTTGATCCTAAGGCCGATGAAGGAATATTTATGGGGTATTCAACCAAGAGCAAAGCATATCGGATTTACAACAAGACTAGCATGGTTGTTGAAGAATCTATTCATGTCAAATTTAATGAAGCCTCGGGTGTTGAAAGAATACCCAATGACGATAGTGATGAAGAGGATATTGTTGAACCTATTGTTCAAAGTGATGCTCATAATGATCAACCTTCAAGTTCAAATGTCCTCAAGAAGATAGGGTGATATCAATCTTCCCGTAGAGCATTGAAATTTAAGGAGATCACCCAAAAGATCTTATTATTGGTGATCCCCTTGATAAAGTAATGACTCGAAGGAATTTTGCCGAGAAAGCTTTTATATCTCAAAAAGAGCCTAAAAATGCTAAGGAAGCTATTGAGGATGAAGATTGGTTTTTGGAAATGCAAGAGGAGTTGAATCAATTTGAAAGAAATGATGTATGGGAATTAGTACCTTGTCCTCCATCTCAAACAATTATAGGTACAAAATGGGTATTCCGGAACAAACTTGATGATCAAGGCAACATTGTTCGAAATAAGGCAAGGTTAGTAGCTCAAGGGTATTGTCAAGAAGAAGGTATTGACTATGATGAAACTTTTGCACCGTAGCACGTTTAGAAGCTATTCGTATTTTACTTGCCTATTCTTGTTTCAAAAATTTCAAACTTTACCAAATGGATGTTAAATCCGCTTTCTTAAATGGTATTATTCAAGAAGAAGTCTATGTAAAACAACCTCCGGGGTTTGAAAATTTTTCTAGGCCTAATGATGTTTATAAACTTAAAAAGGCTTTGTATGGTTTAAAACAAGCACCCGTGCATGGTATGATAGACTTAGCTCTTTTCTTTTTGCAAAATGGTTTTACAAGAGGTAAAGTTGATACTACACTCTTTGTTTTTGAAAAAGGGCAAGATTGTTTACTTGTGCAAATTTATGTTGATGATATTATCTTTGGTGCTACTAATGAATCTTTGTGCAAGAAATTCTCCAAGTTAATGCAAGGTGAATTCGAGATGAGTATGATGGGGGAGCTAAACTTCTTCCTGGACTTCAAATTAAGCAATGCCAAGAAGGTATTTATATTTCGCAATCAAAGTATACAAAAGAACTTTTGAAGAAGTTCGCATTGAAGAAGGAAGAACCGCCTCGACTTATGGCAACCAATGTCAAAATTGACAAAGATGAAAAAGGCAAGTCGGTTGATGAATCCAAGTATCGAGGTATGATTGGTAGTTTACTTTATTTAACCGCTAGTAGACCGGACATTCTTCATGCCGTATGCCTATGTGCTCGTTTTCAAAGCAATCCCAAAGAATCTCATATGAGTGCCGTTAAAAGGATTTTTCGATATTTGAAAGGCACCATTCAATATGGTTTATTTTATCCAAAGAATGAAAATTTTTCTCTTAAAGGTTATAGTGATTCGGACTATGCGGGAAATATTGATGATCGGAAAAGTACTTCCGGATCATGTCAATTTTTAGGCGATTGCCTAGTTTCTTGGTTCTCAAAGAAACAAAATTGTGTTTCACTTTCAACTACGGGCCGAATATATTTCCGCCGCCTTTTGTTGTACTCAACTTCTTTGGATGAAACAAACCTTAGCGGATTACAAATGTTCTTTTGAAAATGTTCCTATATTTTGTGATAATATATCCGCTATAAATATTGCTCAAAACCCGGTTCATCACAACCGTACTAAACATATTGAGATTCGACATCATTTTCTAAGTGGATTGTGTCTCAAAACGAAAAATTGAGATATCTTTTGTACCATCTCAAGATCAATTAGCGGATATTTTCACAAAACCGCTAACTTCCGAGACTTTTTGCGTCAATACGAGCTCGGTTAGGCATAATGCATATTGAATGAAATTTACGTTTGTATTTTGCACGATTTTCAAACTTAGGGGCGAAAAATCGGATTTTTGGTTGAAAATTCGGATTTTGGAAAATTTGCAAAACAGTGGGTTTGAAGAGGTTGAGGGCAACCGGTCGCCCTCAACGCCGACCGGTCGCCTCAACCACGACCGGTCGCCCTAAGCCATTTTTGGTTTAAAATTGTTCTGTCTTCAAAGATTAGTCATTTTCACTCTTTTTGGCCATTTTTCGTCCCCTTTGCCAAATTCACACAAATTTCACTCAAAATTTGTTTTCATGAATTCAATTCATATCATACACCTTATATGACTTGTTTATCATCATCATCGCTCATCTTTACCGATCGAATGGTAAGAATTTATTCCTTTTGCTCAAATGGGTTGAACCTCGAGTTTATGGCTTTCTTGTATATTACTTGATGAAATTATTTTGTGATCATGATGAGCTTAGTTATTATGTTGTATTGTATGATGTTTGGTATGATTTGGTGATGCAAATTTTTGGCTTGAATCTCTTACAAGGGCTTTATACAATCTCTTTTATATTTTACACCCACAAGGTGTTCGATGAATTGTCGCAATGAATTGTTCGACTTTTACATGACTCTTATGCTTTCATATGTCTTATATACTTATTGAGATCATGTCTTGACACTTAAAACGTGCTTATGGATATCAAATAATACTTTTCTCCCATTTTTTTTGGATTATAAGCTTATCTTCTCGAATGGTTGATAAATCGTCTCTTTCGCACACTTTGATATACTTGTATGATGTTTTTATTGTCCTAACATTCTTTTTGATGATTCCAAAGGGGAGAAACAGAAAATGGCTCGTTAGCTCAAAGAAGCTAATAAAAGCTCGATATAGAAGCTATAAGCTATGGCTTGTTTAGGCCATAAGTTGTGAAGAAAACTTAGTCCAATGGTTGTTTTATGGACTTGTTTGCATGGATATTAAGTATTTGTGACAGGGGGAGCTTCTAGCTCATGAAGTTGTTGTTTATTTTGTAAAAGCTTGTGCTTCTAGCTTATACAATACTTCTTATTGATATGCTTATTGATAGGGGGAGCTTTTTGTAAAATGTTATTAAACGGATAGTTTACTCTAAAACCGAAAATTGTTTTGTTTTCAAAATCGCCCTCTTGTAAATTGTTTTGGTTTGTAATCATCAAAAAGGGGAGTTTGTTAGATAAATGTTTTTATCATGATTTTGATGATTTTATTAAAATGAGTTTTTATACCAAAACAATGTCTCTAAATGTTGTCCCAATACCTCCGATCGATCTAAAATGTTTTTACTATTTTTCTGAGTATTTCTTGGGGTTTATTTTCGATTTAAAATTGACAACACTTTTGTTTCAGTTCGACCTGGCCGCCTATAGGGCAACCCGCACTGAGTTGAGTTTTGAAACAGAAAATGGGACGTAAGAAAAAAAAGGCGGGCGGCGACTGGCCGACTGTGGGCGACCGGTGTGGTCGACCCGACCGGCGGCGACTGCACTGCAAGTTGGATTTTTGTTCCGCACTTCTCTGCTTCGTAAAAACGCTGGCGGCAACCGGTCATACACGGTGAGAGGCACCGGCCGCACTCCCCTTCGACCGGTCCCCGTGTGTAAAAATTCGCAGAATTCAATTTCAATCTTATCTCTCGCGCGACCGGTCGAACCCCATGTTTGACAAAGAAACTATCCGTGCGTTGCTGCATACCTTTTCCCTATTTTGTGGGATTGATTTCTAATGCCTATATTGATGATTTTAAATGGTTTCTTTTTAAAGCAAATCACTCCCCAAGGAGGAGCCAATGTCCTGGAAATCAAAGCCAAGACCTCTCCTATAAATAGAGGCTTCATTCAAGCAACAAGATACAACACTCATATACAAGCAAAGAGCAAACAAAGCAAACACTTTCATATATCTTGTTGTATTTTTAGACTTTTACTTGCACATATTTGAGGTCTAGGCTTTCAATTCTTGATTACACTTGTACTCATATCAGATCAATCATTATTGAGTTGTAATCTTGATTTTGGTCATCATTCAACACAAGACATCCTTGTGAGTATTCTTGTGGTAAGAATACACTTGGGTGATCTAGGTGATAGGTGTTTGAAGGTTGTGGTAATCTTCAAAGGTGTTGTAAAAGGATTGTGGTAATCCTCAAGGTGGTGTAAGAGGATTGTGGTAATCCTCAAGGTGGTGTAAGAGGGTTGTGGTAATCCTCAAGGTGTAGTATTAATTTTTGGTAAATTAATAAAAAAAATTTTTCTTTTGAAATCCATCCCGGATATACTGGGGTGGTAGAGGATTAGGCCCTAGGTGGGTTGAACCTCTTTAAATCGACGAGTGTTGTTTTATTTCCGCATTTACATTCTCGTCTTTGGTTGATTATTCAAAAAAGAGGGCAAAATCTGAAAAACCGAGATAATCTATTCACCCCCCCTCTAGATTATCGTAGCCACTTGGACTAACAATAACTTGCTTTTCATGGAGATGTTTTTTCCTACATTTTTTAAATTCAAAAATTTCATTGAAAAAAGAGATATATAATCTCAAAATAAATAATTTTCTGAATAATTTTGACATATAAAAAAATAAAAAATAAAAATAACAAATTTGAGCCCAAATCCCTAAAGGCCCAAAAATTAAAGCAAAAAGGAATCCCAATAAATTTTTTTATTATTATTTCTAAATTTTCTTAGCAATTAAAACAATTTATCCTATTCGAAATTTCCAACTATTAATTAAAATAATATCACAAATTCAATTCATTATGGGACAAAGAAATGTAACACAAATTACAGATCATTATTATTATTATTATTATTATTATTATTATTATTATTATTATATTATTATTATTATTATTATTATTATTATTATTATTATTATTATTATTATTATTATTTGTAGCACAACCTACAGAATATTTGAATACAAAAAATAAGCAAAACAACATTAACTGGAAAATACACAAAAAGATTTAAAAAAAAGGCCAATTGGGATACTGTGGGGGAAAAAAAAGAAGTTACATAAAATACCCTCGTTCCGGTAATATACCATAAAATATGCTCTTATTGCTTTGTATTTATTCTTTTTCCTTTTGTAGCTATTTGTTTTTCCTTTTTTACGCTCCTGCATATTTTTTGATTATTTTTACGTTGTTTTTCGTTTTTTTATTTTTGTTCATGTATTGCTTTGTATGTTATATATGTTGTTTCAATGTTATTTAAATTTATTTCTTTGTTGTTTCGGCGTTATAAAATAACTTTTACCTATTTTTATGATATTTTTATTCGTTAACTATTATTTTGTACATTATTTCTATTGTTTATGTGTTGTTCTATAATATTTTTTAATGTTGTTCTAATAATTAATTTTTGTTGTTGTTTCCATGTAGTGTTCAATGTGTAAATACAATTTTTACCTATTTTTAAGTTTTTTTTATTCATGGGGTGTTTTTAATATTTTTACGTTGATTCTAGGTTGTTTACATTGCGTTTTTAATGTTGTTATGTTGTTTCCATATAGTTTTTGATGTTTAAATACAATTTTTACCTATTTTTAACTCTTTTTGCTCATATGGTGTTTTCTATATTGTTTCTGGATTATTTCTATATTGTTTCTTGGTTGTTTCCATGTTTTTTTTATGTTTTCACGCACTGGATTAAAAATTGAATTGTGTTATTTTATTGGTTGAAACTTTTCGACTTGCCCTCGTTTTAGTGTTGTTGGAGCTTGGATCCTCTGTCATTAGAAAAATCAATAGTTAGTTTTTAGGTTATTTATTTTATATTTTTAAGTTGAAAAAAATGTTATAAATTAAATAAAATTTACATACATCTGTATCATGAAATATGCACTCTAAACTTAACACACTTAAATTATTTCCAAACGATAGTACACATCACACTTTAAACATGAATCAAGAGAAACTTCAATGCCCACTGTAGTTTGCTTGGATTTTTATTTGGGTGTTGCTATTCACACTCCCAATTCATCTAAATACACCCCCTTCTTTTAATTATATTATTTTCATCAAATTAAACACTATAACACCCCTATTACCCATCAAATCTCTAAATACACCCCAATCCCAATAGTCATTTACTTGATGCATAAAACTCAGATTCGGTTAAGAAACATGAATGGCGGTGAATAATTTAAGGTCTTCCCCCCACTGAAACTTGAATTTTTGGGCAACCACAGATTTTGAACAATGAAAATTTTGGCTTGATTTGTTGTTGTTTGCATTAAAAACGCATAATGGTTCTTTTGTTGTTTGCATTAAAAACGCATAATTACAAACTCTCCGCCCCGTGAGGCCTCCAAAAAGCAATCTTTCTCCTTCATTTCTTATCCGCAACCACCAATATAAGCCTTCTTCCAAATTTCTTTTTTCTTTTTCTATTTTTCTATTTTAATTTTTTATGTCTGTCTCACTGTTAATATGCATGCTGCTTTTACCACTTGTTCTCATACACGGATAACTCTTTCTCTCTCACACACAACACACATTGTTCTACTCTCTCTCTCTCTCTGCCACTGTTTGATATCACCGTTGATGACATAGATTCAGAATCACAACCTCGTGAGCGGTCCTAGGTTTCGAGGGGCCCGGAGCGAAAAAAATAAATGGGGGCCCTTGTGTTTACATAAAAAATTAATTAATGTTACAAATATAATTTCATCAATTTAACATAAAAAATAAAATATATAATAACAAAAATATCCAACTCCAACTTTAACATTTTGATCTTATTAAAACAAATTACGAAAAAAATTGTTCAATATAATTTACCATAGAGAAAAAGACAAAAAAAAAGCTAAAAAATTGGCTATGAAAAATTGATGCATTTTTTAATTCTTCAATTCTACTTTTTGGCTTTGCAAAATGAAAAACAAAATAGCAAATATGAATGACAGAATGAGGGTTTAAAAGTGGACAACTCTTAAGTTCTTTAATTATGTTTATGGTTTTGCAAAAAGAAAAAAATAGTTAGACAAAAACATATAGAAAGCGGAAAAAATAGTTACATAGAAATGCAAAAGACAAAAATAAAACCTTAAAAAATAAATTAGTTAAATAAAAAGGCGATAAAAGAAATTAGTTGACAAAAGACAAAAAAAAACCTTCAGTTATGCTTTGCAAATTCATTTATTTTTTTCTTTTTAGTTTTGCAAAAAATATATAGTTAGATGGAAAAGGAAAAAAGAAAACCATAGTATAATTAGATAGAGCAAAAAAAGAGATTGAAAAGCAAAAAAGGAAATGAAAAAAAATCAAATCTTTGGTTCCAGTGGGGTTTGATCCCGAGATTTGACATTGAAGAAAAGGCAACGCAACCACCATGCTAACTTACCATTTCATTAATTCAATAGGCATTTATTCGATATATCCTATGTATATCTATAATATAAAAAAATAATTCGGGGACCCTTGCTGGCGGGGGGTCCTGTGCGGCGGCACCACCTCTGCCGCCTCAGGGCCGCCCTTGACAACCCCTCAATGGACGCCGTTGTGGGTGTCTCTCCCTTTTAAGATAAAATGGTGTATTTAGACGTTTGGTGGGTGTTAAGGGCATTTAAGTCTTCTGAATTGATGAAAATTATTTAATTAAATAGAATGGATGTGTTTAGAGGAATAAGAGGTGCAAATAGCGCTACCCTTTATATTTTTTACCAAATTAAATATGGAATATTTTTCAGGTGTGGTATCTGGTATGGCTGTATCTATTTTTGTTCATTGTGCTGACAGTGTGGGGATGTCGGCGGCCTATCCTTTATTATGAGGGGCTAAGAAATGGTAAGTTTTGAATGATTGATTGGTGAGTATTTATAGTAGAGTTTTAAACAACAATATTAATGGCATAATGTGTTCCGTGTGTAATAAACTTTATTTGATTAGATGGGAATGCTTGAATTTTAATTAAAACCGTACTGCAGTCTCCATGTATACCTCGTCTTTCCAGTGAAATCAAATTTAAATTTTGTTAATTATTCTGTATTTATTACAATGCACTCTCGTTTTATGTGTTTTCAACTTTGTATGCATGCATGCATGCATTTCCAATGAAATCAAGTTTAAATTTTGATGTTCTGTATTTTATTCCAATTTCCTAAAGTTGTATTTATGATTCAAACGAAAACCGAAGGGTTCACATATTGTAAATTGCAAAATTAATTGTTATGCTTTCTGATTCACCCACGTTCCAAGTAAACACTATTACTATTAGGGATAATTACATAAAACCCTCTGAGGTTTGGGCTAATTACAAAAAAACCCAAAGTTTTTTGAAAATTACAAAAACCCTTAATGTTTGTATCTACTTACATCTTCCCCTTCATAAGCAAAAACATTTCAAAAACTCCTTGATATTTGTAGAAGTGTTACAGCTTAACTCCTTAAATTTAAGATAAAATCAAGCCTCGAGGGGGCTTTTTGTAATTTTGAAATATTTCGGGTTTTTTTGTAATTAACCCAAACCTTGGGGGTGTTTTTGTAATTATCCCTTACTATTATGTATTATGTTTTTCTTCTATCGTTATGCTTTTCTTATTATTAGTTATTTATATTGATTGCAAAACAATGAGTATTCACGACTCATTTGATTTATATAATTAGGATTTATGATTAATCAATAAGTTGAAGAGTATAATAAAGTATATAAATCATGTAATGTCAAATACGAAAAATAGTTTCAACACAATGCAATCAAATGATTAGTCAATTTCCTACCCAAGACAATAATGCAATTTAATCGTGTTATAATAAAGCTCTAATGCTTCAAATTCAAACCACCCATAAATACAAAGAAAAAAAGGTATTGAGATTATTTGCATTGCTCAAGGCAAAGAATATCGCAAAAGTAATTAGTCGCAAAAATATATATGTTTTAATAGCAAAATCATTAATTAATTAAAAGAACAACTTTCCATAATTAGCAGCTGGTTTTGGGCGGGAAATTTCCAGAATTATAACTATTCTGTTTTTATATATTACTAGCAGTCCACCCGTGCGATGCACGGAGTGTATATAAAAAAATATTATTTTTTAAAAATTTAAATGGAAACAATTTTAATATAATTAAATATAAAGAAAATAATTATGAATTGAATAATACAACAATAACTCGTAAGGATGCACCAAAAGACTTATTAAATAAATAAAAACTTTCGTTTAAATAATAATTTGTTCCTTCCACTTCTCATCTTGAATCAACTGATTCACCATGCTAAGGCCATTCAAATCAGTTTGCAGGGTACTCAAATTATTTTTCATTGATTTTACCCAATGATCTCTAAATGTTCTCACCTGCTTACCATCACCAATGCGCCAATTGATACCCTGCTGCATAAGGTCACGACTCCACAACAAAGACCTCCAAATGTAGGATGACTTCGTACCCATTCCTGCCTCCATGATGTCTCCTTGTCGAAAATACCGTTCTTTGAGTACCCTGGATACCAGGCTATCCGGCCGACGAATTATACGCCAGATTTGTTTTGCCAAAAGAGCCCTGTTAAATTCATATAAATTTCAAAATCTCATCCCGCCCATGCTCTTTGGTTTACACAAATCAGACCACTTCATCCAGTGTAATTTTTTTCGGCCACCTTCCATTCCCCACCAAAAATTAGCGCAAGCCCCCTCTATTTTCACCACAAATGGCTTGTGGAATGCGAAAACACAACATGGCATACGTTGGTATAGATTGTAGCACAGCTTATCAAAATTTCCGTACCTTATTCCGAAAATATTTTGCCGCCCCAACCTGCTATGTTCTTCAAGATGCGGTCCTTCAAATAGCCAAATTGGTGCCTATTACTACGGAGCGAAAAGGTGGGTAGACCCAAGTACATCTCATGTCCTTGCACCACTGACAACTTGAAAGCATTCTTAAAATAATCCACAACTTCAGGCTTGGTATTAGGGCTAAATGTAATTGCTGATTTTTGATAGTTAATGAGCTGTCCCGAGGCTCGCTCATAACTTGTCAAAATATCAGCAATTCGACCACACAATTTAATATGAATTTCAAAATATTACATATATTTTAATTTTACATTGAGTTACAAACAACTCTCTAACTAACTGCATCTTATAGAAGTATTATGTCGATCTTCGTTATTAGTAAGATCTATAATCCTAGAAATATTTTGTGGATATAAATGACGACAATTGTAGCGAATGATATTTTTTTTGTAATTTGTAAAACTACCAAAATAACATGACATACCATATCCATTATAAAGTTATGTATATATAAAAAGAACATTAATCTAAAAGATAAATAATCATACCATTTGTGATATTAGATATATGAGAAATCAATGTTGCATAATAACATGTTTTTCATAGAACCATGAAAACTACCCTACTTAAAATCCATATTTTTTGCAAAAAAAATTATATACAACTGGTGAGTTAAATAAACACACATAACAATAATCAAAGAAAACGAAAATTTGCCCAATTGAGGTAAATTTCAAAAAGTAACTAAAAACTAAAAATACTGAAAATTATAATAAAAAAAAAAAACGAAATTTCACTCGTACTTGAATATTCTTTAAGAGAGTAAATACAACCCCCTACTGAATTATATGAAACATATTTCAGATCCAACAAATGACCCATCTCGTATTCGGACTGATTGGTAGTGGCCTAAATGACTAAATAATGTAACATTTAAAAGAATCATATTAAAAGGCTGGCCCAACTGTATTTGGGCTGACTGGCAGTGGATCAAATATCTGAATAATTAAATATTGGAAAATATAAAAATACAAATAAATTTTTATTTTCCCCTCCAACTCTAGCGTCCGAATTCTACCAAAAAAAACTCTCATCTTCTCTCCAAAACTCTTGTGACATAACAAAATCTTCAAATCCTTTTTGCTTCTTGTCCGGGTTTCCTGTAAATCAAAAGGAAATCTTGCATTTATTCTTAAGTAATTTTACTCGAATTTGAACGAAAATATTATGTTTTTACCCTCTACTTCTACTAATTCTGTTTCCATCATTCTCAATTTTTTTAACAAAAATAATTAGAAAAATCACGAATTTCGTGTTTTAAACCGAAAAAAATTATATTTATTATAGAAATTTCGTTAGCTAAAAAAATGAAAATCTAAACATTGTTTACATATTTTGATTTGGATCTGGACTTTTTTTGACAGATCTATAAGATTTCGTTCGAATGATTTTTTTTTGGGTATATTATTTTTTGAATGTTTTTAGATCTATATTGAACATCATAATATATTCAGATCTATATTATTTTTCAACATATCTGAAAATTCCGTTCGAATGAATTAATACACTTTTTTGTTATTTTTCTGCTTTGAATTTTCGAAGAAGGAAGTAAATAATAGTAAAAATGGAGTTAAATAAATGTCAAAGAAAGGAGTCTTTTAAATATGGTTCATCAGCTTAGTCTAATAGCCATGTAAACAGAGTGAGTTCAGGTAACACAAATACTTCAGTATTGCTTTATTTTTTTAATTATTTTTTGGGGACTCATATTTGTGCTTAAATATCTTGGATTGTTAAGCTTTGTTATAATTTTATCTGTAATGGTGTAATTAGAAGGATTTTTTTTTATATTTTTGATCTGTGATATTTAAATTCTTGGTGATTTGCACAAATTTCAGTCAAAATTTAGGGTTTTGAAGCATATAAAAACCTTTATGGTTCATTTTTTGTTATAGTAGCATCTAGTGTTTGGTTTTTATAATTTATATTTTTTTTTAAAAAAAAACATGGTGCAAATTTGCCCTTTTTTTGACATGTTAGCTTTTGTTTAGCTAGAATTTAAAATTCTATTTGAACACCGTGTAAGAAATGCTAGGGACAATTTCTGGCTCCTTAAGTCCTTAACCCAGGAGTACTTGTCAAAAATGGAACTTTATCTATCCCCAAGATAAGTAGAATTAGTAGCGTGTAATGTATATGACCATATAATACGGAATCCTAAAGAATTCATTCGTTCAATACTGCGCCATTAGATTTAGGCCTTATATTGTTTCTGAAGTTGTAGGATAAACTAAAAATGTGTAAATTAAGAAAACATTAACACCAACCCACACGTCACAAATCAAGTTTTGAATTATGATCTATATATAATATTAAGAATAATTGGGATATTTTTATTTTTTTTTTGGTTTTTGAAATCAGAAGTATTGACTTGTACAAACAATTTGCCCTGAGTTTATGTAATGATCTTAGACGAAATATAAAAGGACTGTATTAAAACTTTGGTTGGAACATGTGAAATGCAGTTGTGAAAAAAATAAATGTGGTTGTTAAAGAATAGTTTGTATATTACCATGTATTATTTGTTTTGTATTTTGATTTGTGTGAAGACTTTTGAAATATGTGAAATTTTTAATGAGAACATAATATTCTAGATATTAAAAAAACATAATATTTCCATTTAAAAAATAATAATATTTCATAATATGATTGTATTAACATTTAAAATCGTAAGCTTCCAATTATGTTTCATTCTTGTTCAAAGTCAATAAAACAGAAGTAAATATGATATATATGTTTTATTGATTTTGGCTTATTTATATGTTGGTTTTTGGTATATATGCATTTGATGTATTTCGTATGGACACATCTTTTAGTGTTAAAATTGGTTGCTTCAGATAGAAGAGGTTTAAATGTGTATTTATATACGTGAATTACCTATGGCTTTCATATATTATTTATATTGGGAAATCTTTATTGTTTATAGAGTCTGTGGACTGTGATATCTGCGGGTTTTAGATTAATCTGCACTGTATATGTAGATTTCACATTACTCTCCTTGAATTTGCTTGAAAATATTTATTTGGAAATACATGTAGGCTGGAATTTTTCAACTTGTCTTCTAATCATTTCATGAATCCTTGTAACCCTAAAAAGAACAATAAAAATAAGATTGCAACTCAGTTTAAGCTACAAAAGATGAATGAATTGGAAAAAATCAACTAAACGTACCTTTGTCAAGGAAGAAGCATTATTATAGACTGAAAAAATTTGAGCTATTGCCTTTGCAGTTGCAGGTACATTGTAGACGCGCAATTTCGGTGCTCTGTACATTTTCGTGGGATTAAGTCCTTAGCCAATATAAATAATGGAACCATTTTGCAGATTTTTTTTGTTTATACGTAATAGCAGATTCTCTTGTGTTTTTCAATGGTGATTGTGTTTCTGAATGGTGATGGAGTCTATTAATATCACTAAGTTATAAGTCACATCAAAAAAAGGCCCAATCAAAATTGATTTATCCGCCCAATGTTTTTTATTCAATTACTTGGGTATCGTGAATTTGAATTTGGTCTGTAGTTATTTTCATTCTGATGTATTACTAATCATATTAATTTCAAAATTCAAATTTTGAATGACATTTTCCAATGCCCAAGACAGACAACTGCCATAATTAATAAATTGAATTAATTTTGTTATTAGTAGTTGCAAAGGATATCTACTTTATCAGATTAGGTCACTCACGAATTACGAAGGGTTTCCTCAGAAATTTCAAAAGGAAGTGACAGTCAGTTTCGTAATTATTGCACAATTTCTATCAGTCATTAATACTTCCAAGATCTTTTTAAAAGCGTAATTAATTAATTAATTAAAAAATCAACTTTCCATATTTGGCATCAACATTTTGGCGGGAATTTGAGGCTGTCTTGTTTTTATATATTATATAGATATAGATATAGATGCTGATAATTTGCTATTCAATCGATAATTAACAAAGTCGCTAAAATCAAGTGTTAAAACAAACTTAAACCAAATTCAAGGGTGTTAAGTCTTCCAATTGAAAATCTCATCACATCCAAGTTAAGGTTTAGATTAAACAACGAAGTTATTCTATCAAAATTTCAATTGAGTGTGCTGAAATGGCTTAACTCATTTGTTAACTAACTTATTTGCCCATCAACGACATAATGTGTATTTAACTCGTAATATTTTAAAAGGACTAAAATCGAAAAGTTGGTAAGATTTATTCAACCCCCCTTCTAATCACACCCCCTTGGGACCTACAATTTATAATTTTGAAATATAGTGATTTAACTTGATTTATTTGAAGTTTGTATTGTACATTTTTTATATATTCATTAACATTGTAACTCTTATATGAATGCAATTTACGTGTTTTGATGCAAAAACACCTCATACATTGCACAGTCAAAACACCTCATACATTGCACAGGCAAAAGACTAGTTATGTTAAAAGCCACTTTTTTTTCTTCCTTTTTTGCTAAATAATATTTTTCCACAAATTTTCCACTATTACTTTTTTCGTCCATTTCCCATACAAAACAGAGTCCCAAGAAAAACCTTTTATTGTCCGTCCGCCCCTTTACTTTCGAGTTTTTATCCTCTGTGGCTCTGTGCTATAAGATGAACCGAGAAGACAAGACCGCCGCTGCCCACGGCGGCGTGCTGGTGGAGCTTCCACTCGGCGACGCCGCGCCGAACTTTAATCTCGAAAAAGCTGTTTGCAGCCACGGGTTGTTCATGATGGCGCCCAACCATTGGGACCCAGATTCCAAAACCCTCAAACGGCCGCTTCGTCCTTGTCTCGACGATGACGAGACATCTCTCATGGTTCACATTTCTCACCCTCCTCACTCAATCCACGCGCTTCACCTCCGTGTTTTCGGCACGCAAAGTCTATCCTCTCAGCAGCAGCAATCCTTGCTGGTGAGCGATGTTCTTTTTTAATTTGATTTTGTTATACTTAATTGTTATTATTGATTACTTAAGGTGCCAATTTCTTATTCATTGTGTATTTGTGTTGCTGGGCTTAGCTTAATTTATTACTTTTGTGTTCTTTTTTTTATTTGTAGTTGATAATTCTTTTTTTTGTTAGTTTCTTGGTGCAATTTGTGTTGTGTATTTGTGTTACAGTTTATGATTCCTGTTTAATGGTGCTGGTGGATGCTTAATGTGAAGCTTATTAAGATAAACATTTAATGGTGTACATTGTGGAGCGAATGTTGTACATTGTTCGGAGCTAGACAATGTTTATATGGCTTCTGTGTATGTCATTATTTCTTTCCTTTTTATGGTGACCTTATCTATTAGTTTCAATATGATACTATATTTGGATTTCGTGTTTCTTTCACTGTTGTAGTTTGTTTGAATCACAATACTCATCAGTAAATGTTACATTTGATTCCACTTTAATGCTCGTGACTTGCTCCGACGAATCAATCTACAACTTTGGGAATTATTGAATTTCACATTGTATTCAATTCTTGACTTATATAGCTATATGATTTTTCTTTTTCTGACTTGCATATTTTTTTATTTTTTCGTTTGTTTTAATGTTTGTGCGTGTTTGCTTGCTTTTAATGTTTTGGTCGAATTCATTATGCCCATTCGTCTTTGTGCGTGCGTGTTTGGGTTTAATAGTTTGGATGAATTCTTAGAGTCAAGTGAGAAGAATGCTAAGATTATCAGAGGAAGAAAATACGAGGGTGATTGAGTTCCATAAAATGCATGAGGAAGCGAAAGAAAGGGGGTTCGGAAGAATGTTCCGGTCGCCCACATTGTTTGAGGACATTATTAAGTGCATGCTCTTGTGCAATTGCCAGTGAGTGAGGTTACCTTTCTGTTTTTTTTTTTTTTTTCTAACGCATGCATATATTTGCATTGTGTAATATTTCTGTAATTAGCTGAAATCACAAAAAAAATAAAAATTGTTGAATATTTAAGAGTGAAAACTTGGTTCCCACTTTGCTAAAAAAAAAAAACTTGGTTCCCACCAGTAAGGAACTATTCAGGATTGCATAACATGCATAATCTTGATAAACATGTGTCTTTCTTATGTGGCGCTGATGGAAATTGGAATAAGGCAGAAAAAACTATTTGTGAAATGATTAGGGATAATTACATAAAAAACCCTGAGGTTCAGGATAATTACAAAAAAACCCAGAGATTTTTGAAAATTTCATTAAACCCCTTAAAGTTTGATTCCACTTACATCTTCCCCTTTCATAAGTAAAAAAACATTTCAAAATCCCCCTTGATATTTGTAGAATATTATAGTCACCCCTTTAATTTAAGACAATCAAATCTGAGGGGGCTTTTTGGAATTTCGAAACATCTCTGGATTTTTTTTGTAATTAGCCCAAACCTCGGGGTATTTTTGTAATTATCCCAAATGACTATGTCTTATCAGTGATTAAAATATATATATATATATATATATATAGATTTGATCATTGTAACTAGGGGAACACCAGATATTTAGGAGTAAGTGTTTGCAATGCCTTAATTGTGTTATTCAAGGATGATGTTTATTGATACTTGTATACTTTGGGATAAATTACAATAAGAAGAGAATTTGAGAGTTGTTGTTCATGTTCAATATTGACTTGAAGGAATTTGGGGTATTTAATTCCTTACCTGACTTCAGGCTACTACTAAACTGCAACAAATGGTGTGTTTATATTAGAACAGATTTTAACTTTGTCTGATCGAGGCCATGGCCATTATTTATTAAAGAGTGGCACGCCTAAGCTTTTACGTTCAGCCTCCTCCTATTCATGAGTTGTCGTGTTTGGAATACTTTGGAATACCTAGTTTCATTATGTTCATTGTACTCTTTGGTGTCTAGATTTTAATTATAATGGGATAATTACAAAAACTACCCCTGAGGTTTGGGGTAATTACAAAAAACCCAAAGAAGTTTCAAACTTACAAAAAAATCCTGAAGTTTGATTTTGTCTTAAATATCAGGGGTAACTGTAATATCTTTACAAATGTAAAAGGGGTGTTTGAAATATTTTTGCTTATGAAGGGGGTAAAGTGTATATACAGAATCAAACTTCAAGGGGATTTTTGTAATTTTCAAAAACCTCTCTGTGTTTTTTATATTAGCTCAAACCTCGGGGTAGTTCTTGTAATTATCCCTTAGTATAATTCAAAGTTGCAAGCTATTTCATTCCTTATGCAATGAATTAACCATTGTGTTTTACGGGCTTGTTCCTCAAACTGTGAACCATTCCTCTCGAAATTGTTTATAGTCAAATATGGCTTGAAAAGTGAGTAGCTAGGAGACCCTTTTTCTCAATAACAATGACATTTCATCTTTTTACTTTGCAGGTGGTCGAGAACTTTGAGCATGGCTCAAGCACTTTGCGAGCTTCAAGCTGAATTGCAACATCCGTTATCCAGTGCATCAAATGTGATGGCTGAAAATGGAACTATTTCCAGTTGTCAAAAAACTGAAGCTAACCATTTCGTTCCAAAAACACCTTCAGGAAAAGAATCAAAGAGAAAGTCTGGAGTTCGTAAATGTTCAAAAAATCTAGCAAACAAATACGCTGAGATTTTAGCAGTGGAAGATACTGAAATAAAAATCAGTAGTCTCGAAATATTAATTCCAACCATCCCATCCGGAGATGTAAAGCAGACCTCAGTAAAATGTTCTTAATTTTCAGCCTTCGGAAGGAACAGAAGGTAAAAAGCTGATTCTGGTTTTTTTCCTGATCTTCAGTACTTACGAGGGATAGAAGATTACTCCGGTTCCACGATTGGGAATTTCCCGAGCCCAAGAGAATTAGCTAGGCTTGACGAGAAATTTTTGGAGAGGCGCTGCAATCTCGGCTACAGAGCACGTCGCGTAATAAATTTTGCTCGGGAAGTCGTTGAAGGCAGAATTCAATTGAGAGAACTCGAATTTGTCTGTGGTACAGTCAGCTTATCGGACTATGATAAGCTGACTGAGAAGCTGAGAATGATAGATGGAATTGGACCTTACACATGTGCTAATGTGCTGATGTGCATGGGCTATTACCATGTCATTCCAGCAGATTCTGAAACTATTCGGCATCTGAAACAGGTCTATTTTTTTCCCACTATTTTCACACTACCTTTTATTTCATTTAGGGATAATAACAAAAATACCCTCAAGGTTTGGGCTAATTACAAAAAAATCCATAGATGTTTCAAAATTACAAAAAGCCCCTCAGGTTTGATTAGGGGTGGGCATCGGGTCGGGTTTTCGGTTTTTCGGGTCGGGTATCCGATGTGGTTGGGTGGCAAATATAACTACCCGACACCGATTCGAAAAAATCGGGTACCCGACTTTTCGGGTACCCAAAAAAGTCGAGTACCCGCTAGTCGGATTTCGGGTATTTTTATTTTTTTTTAGATTTTTTTTGGGTGGTAAAATCATGTTGGGCTTGTAAATATATAAATCTTGTTGGACTTTTAGAGAAAACATAAAAAATTTCAAATAAATATTTTATTTAATTAAGATTACAATACTAGAAATTACAAGGCCAGAAATTAAAATTTCAAACAAATAATATTCAAACAAACATTTCATTTAATTAAAAAAACATTAAAATATTAGATTTACACGGTTGCGATTCCACAAACATTAAAATTATACATTTTTTTTAACTAAACAAACATTAAACATACACAGTTATAATTCAACAAATATTAAAATTACACATTCTTTTAACTAACCAACATTAAAATTACACAGTTGCAAACTTACAATTTACAAACATTACACAATTAACACTTAACATTACACAATCAAATTGGTCTTCAGTCAACAATTGTGGGTGGGTTTCTAATTTTCACTTTTTTTTTAATAATCGGGTACCCGAACGGGTATTCGGGTTTTTCTAAAATACCCAAACCCCGACCCGTATTTTGAAAATCGGGTTTCGGGTAACCCGATACCCGATATTTTCTAAAAATACCCGACCCGATCGGGTATTTTCCGATCGGATCGGTCGGGTATCCGAATACCCGACCCCGAATGCCCACCCCTAGGTTTGATTTTGTCTTAAATTTAAGAGTTAACTGTAATATTTTGACAAATATCAAGGTAGTTTTTTGAAATGTTTTTTGCTTATGAAGGGAGAAGATGTAAGCAGAATCAATCCTAAGGGGTTTCTTGTAATTTTCAAAAATCTCTGGGTTTTTATAATTATCCAAACTTCAGGGGTTTTTATGTAATTATCCCTTTCATTTATTGCCATTTCTAAAGTAACCCCTAAGATTCCTTTATATGATTGTGCAGGTTCATGCAAAAAGCTCCACGATTCGGACAGTTCAAGAAGATATTGAAAATATTTACGGAAAATATGCACCATTTCAGTTCCTGGCTTACTGGTGTGCGATTAATGATTATGGTCTAAAAGTTGTTTTTTCTTTTTCAACTTATATCTTCTGCTTTCCAGTTTGGGATTTAATTTTTCTTTGTTTCTAACAGGTCAGAAATGTGGCAGTTCTACGAGGAACGGTTTGGAAACCTAAGTGAGGTGCCCCATTCTAGTTATAAACTCATTACTGCTGCAAATATGAGACCGATAAAGGAAACGGGAAGTAAGAGGACGAAATTATCTGTTGTGAAAGATATGCAAGATGGTTTTACTAAGAGAATGCAGGCATGATTTTTGCTCTTGGCTAGTTTAAAGTAGCTATTTACGGTTGTATTGGCGGTTTCCTGGCGTCCTGCTTAAATTGCTTATATTTATTTGTTTGTAATTTGTATGATGTTTCAAGCATGATCTTCCTATGTGCCCTTTACTCTCTTATGGAAGTTAACTTTGTATTCCTGTTTTCGCATCGGTTTGTAAATTAAGAAGCAGTGCATCTGTTAGCTTTAAGGGGATAGATCTCTTACATTTATAGCTGTCTGGAAAGTTCAGATGTAATTGCAATGTCTAAATGAACTGCCAATGAGCCCATCGTTGATTGATATATTATCGTAATGATCCGGTGTTCGTGAAGAAATTGCTGGTGGGAAAATTTGAAAGTGTGTTTTATTCGTCATAATAGATGTACAACTCTGCATTAGGGATATATATACCCATGCGATCCGTGTGTATGAGTGTAACCGCTAAGTTGTAAAGTAGAAAAGAAATAAAATGGATAAATCGTGATTACAACTAACATCAACCTTTAATGAAACAAAAGAACTAAAGGAACCCGGACAAAAACCAACCACCCTGAATCGGGCCTCTAAACCGGACAACTCCAACATCCCCCCCTCAAGTTGGGCTGGAATGAAGATCCTTCATGCCCAACTTGGCAAGGAGACCACCAAAAACCTGTTTACCAAGAGACTTAGTAAAGATGTCTGCCAACTGAAGAGAGGAAGACACCTCACGCGGGGCAATGAAACCTGCCTTGAACTGGTTACGGACAATATGGCAATCGATCTCAAGATGCTTTGTCCTCTCATGAAACACCGGATTAGCAACTATATGTAGAGCTGCTTGATTGTCGCACCAGAGGGATATGGGAGTGGGAACATGAATGCAAAAATCAAGAGCGAGATAGGCCAGCCACTGCAACTCACACACCGTAGTACTTAAGTGCTCCGTGACTCGCCTCACAGAGGATTTAGACACAAGATAATCGCTTTTTTGGTCTTCCAAGAGATGAGAGAAGATCCAAGGAAGACACAAAAACCAGTGAGGGATCTTCTAGTGTCAGGGCAAGAAGCCCAATCCGCATCACTGTAAGCAGCCAGCTCAAACTGACCCTGGCTAGAGTAGAAAAGACCCTTAGAAGGGCATCATTTCAGGTACTTCAACACATGTAAGGCTGCCTCCCAATGAGATGTAAACAAATTGACTTAGCTGTTGAACACAATAAGTAATGTCAGCCCGCGTAAGGTTGAGATATAACAACCTCCCAACCAACCTTCTATACTGATCTGGGTGCTGTAGAGGATCTCCAGCCTTACCAGTAAGCCTGAGGCCTGGAGGAAATGGGAGAGTAGCAGGCTTGCAATCAGAAAGCCCTGTATCATGTAAAATATCCAGAATGTACTTCATTTGGTTGAGATAAACCCCATCTGGACCCCTTGCAATCTCAAGACCAAGAAAATATTTTGCATGCCCCATGTCCTTGATAGTAAACATCTTGTCAAGATAAAGTTTAAGTGCAACAATATCCCCAGGAATGGAGCCAGTGATAAGCACATCATCAACATAGATGAGTAGAGCTAGATATGAAGTGTCAGTTCTTTTGAAGAAAAGGCAGTGATCATTCTGAGACTAAGTCAAACCATACTCAACCAACTTCTTACAGAATTCCACATACCACTGCCTGGAGGCTTGCTTGAGACCATAGAGACTTCTTTTCAACTTACAAAATTGCCCTGTTGTAGCTTTATGATAACCTTCAGGAGGAACCATATATATTTCCTCATCCAAAAAACCATGCAAAAAAGCATTGTTGATGTCCAACTGCTGCAAGTCCCACCCCTTGTAAACAGCCACATCAATAAACATCCTAACTGTCACTAGCTCAGCAACAGGAGAGAAGCTATCCAAGTAGTCCAAACCATAGATCTGATGGTAGCCCTTGGCTACCAATCTGGCCTTGTATCTATCAACAGATCCATCTGGATGCAACTTCACCTTAAATACTCACTTGCATCCAATTGTTTTCTTTCCTGAAGGCAAAGAGGTGAGTTCCCATTTATCATTCTTTTCAAGAACCTCCAGCTCTTTATTCATGGCTTCAATCCAATTTACATCTTTACAAGCCTGAGCATAGCTGTGGGGTTCATGAATGCCAGAAATATTGGCCAGAAAAGCCATGTAATCATCACTGAGATATGGAGAGACAACTGTAGGAAAAGTGGGAATAGGGTAGTGTGTACCTGCTAGACTGAGAGGTGGAGGATGGACAATGGAGCGAGGCACAAGTGTAGAGCAGGAATTAGAAACATAATCTTTCATCCAGACAGGTGGGTGAACAGCTCTAGAACTTCTCCTGAGGACAGGTGCAGGAGATGGAGAAGAAGTAGGAAAAACAGGATTATGAGATAGAGACTCAGGAAGATCAGGCTCAATAGTAGAAATAAGAGGTAGAGGAGTTAGAGATGAGGATTTTGAGTGGATGGAAAAAGGGAAAATATGATCATAAAACTGGACATCTCTAGAGACAAGAAACTGATGAGTGTCAAGATCATACAGCTTGTATCCTTTTGTGCCTTGATGATATCCCACAAACACACATTTAAGGGATCTGGCAGCAAATTTGTGTTTGTGTGGACTGGTGCTAGTGGCATATGCCAAGCATCCAAAAGGCTTTAGATTTCCATAGTCTGGTGCCTTCCCAAAAAGTAATTCATAAGGTGTCTCCCACCCCAAAACAGCACTAGGCAGCCTATTTACAATGTGGGTAGCATACATTAAGGCATAAATCCATAACTTAATGGGCAAATGGGACTGGAACATCAATGCCCTCCCCAGATTCAATAATGTTATATGCTTCCTTTCCACTATCCCATTTTGTTGGGGGGGTGCACACACAACTTCTTTGGTGAAGGATACCCAAAGATACAAACAGACTCTGTAGAGAATAATTCACAAACTCTCCTCCATTATCACTTCTAACTTATTTAACACTCTTTCCAAACTGAGTATTTACCATAAGGAAAAAGGTCTCAAGAGTATGTGGCACCTGATTTTTGTGAGCTAGAAAATAAGTCCAGGTAGCTCTAGAATGATCATCCACCACTGTTAACATGTAAGGAGTATGTGAAGCTCCTCCATGAGTAAAAGGCCCCCAAACATCAATATGTATAAGATCAAAGCATTCAACAGCCCTAGATGTACTCACAGAAAAGGACATTCTAGGTTGTTTAGATTTATGACAAATCTCACAGGCATCAAGCAATTTTTTACTAGCAACAGTGCACAGAGGTTTTAAACAAGAAATATGTTCCAAAACTGAGATAGAAGGGTGGCCAAACCTTACATGCCAACTAAACAAGTCATTGTTATTAGAATCAGAAGAAAAATTGACAGAAACAGGATGAGATGGACAAAAGGAAGAATTGACTGAATTTGGTTGGAGAATGTATAGCCTTCCTTGTGCCCTTCCCACTGCCACTACCTCATCAGTCTTCAGGTCCTGTAACACACAATGAGTAGGGAAGAAGGTAAATTTAAGGTTAGAAGATTCAGTGAGCTGAGCAACAGAAAGAAGGTTGTAAGAGAATGAAGGAACAAGTAGCACATCATCAAGAACTAAAGACCCAGTGATATGTGCTCTTCCTGTGCAGGTGACAAGTTTACTAGAGCCATCAGGCAAATAGATGGTTGTTTTAGTATGCACAGGCTGCAAATCTGTAAGAAGCCTCTCATTGTAACACACATGCTTACTTGCTCCTGTATCAATGATCCATTGGTGCTTGCTACTTTCAACAAACGTAGACAAAGCATAGTAAGAATCATGATTTTTACCCTTACCAGCATCGTCCACAAAGTGAGCATAGTTCAAGTTCACAGCACTGCCCCCAGCCTTGTCATTTCCTCCTGAATTAGCCATATATTTAGCAATCTCTTGCTGAATGAGAGTTGCCATGTCACATGGAGAATTTAAATCCTTTCCAGACTGCATTTGTGCCACATCATCATGCAAGCCATCATTTTCAACCACTAGATTTGCAGAGTTTCTGTGTCGTTGCTCCTTCAAATCCTTGAACCAATCCGGATATCCATGGAGTTTGAAACATTCAGAGATCTCATGTCCAGGTGCTCTGCAATGTTCACAAGTGAGCTTAGCTTTTCTTCTTTTAGTTCTCGTGAACACCTCTTCCTCAGGATCGCCAGGCAAAGATTGTTGCTATTGCCGGTATTATTCCACCTAGATATTTGTCCTCTGCCAGCAGGTACAAGGGAACTAGCCATGTTCCTAGCCATCAATGATGTTCCATCGATTCCCTCTCCAGCATTAACATTCACACTGCGTTGTCTCTCAACTCTATGAACCATAGAATATGCCTTATTCACAGTGGGAAGTGGATCCATAATCAAGATCTGACTCCTGATATGATCATAGGAGTCATTCAAACCCATCAAAAACTGGTACAATTTGGTTATATTCTCCAGATCTACAGAGTTCTTATTCGCAAAGACAATCCGCAGCAAAATTAGCACCAAACTCCCATACTCATCCCATAGTTTTTCTTGGTTTTGTAAAATAAACAAAGAATCGAGTTCATTCTTGAGTTAGATTGACAATATCCTTCTGCAATTGGTAGAGAACTGTGCCATTACACTCTCCAAATCGGTGTGCAATATCCTCCCAAAGTTCATGTGCCGATTTGACATACAGAAAAGCATCAACTATATCTTTAGCTATAGTATTTAGTATCCAGCTAGTTACCATTAAATCAACACGTCTCCACCGATCATATTCAACAGATTGCATCACTTAGGCATAGGAATAGTACCATTAACAAAACCTGGTTTCGTCTTTCGCACCTAGAGGTGTCAAGTCAGTGGTGGTGGCCGCCCAGGCCAGCCCGGGGCCCGCCACTGGCCGGGCCCAGACCGCCCATGAATAGTAATGGTGTCCCGGGCGGTCTAGTAAAGATAAGTCGGGCCCCAATTGGGTCCAAATATATGAACCCAGACCCCTCCCGCCCAGCCCACCGAGCCGGGGCCAGGTTGATTCAGACCCGGCTGATGGGATGGGCTTTTTTTTTTTTTTTTTTTTAAATAGATTCAAAAGATTTAAAATTATGTTGAGGTAGTAGAGGTTTGAACACCAAACCTCCAAGACACAATCATGTTGCCAAACCATCATGCCAACTTAATTTTTATTAAGATATCCGGAATGTATGTTTACTTAATATTGGAAAAATACTATAACATAATAAATATCCTCGGCAAAATGCGTACCACATTAAGTGTAAAATATTTAATAAATGTATTGTAAGGGATTGGAACTCTTGACCTCTTGGTAGGAGATGTAAAAACCTACCACCTTGGCAACTCAATTTTTGATATAAATATTAGATTCATTTATACTTAACATAAGAACACACACAAAAAAGAAAAAAAAAAAAAAAGCCCGGGCCGTTGGCCCACTCGTGAAGCCGGCCCAGGCAGGGACCGGCCCACTAGAGGCGGGCTAGTGGGCCGAGTGGGCCTACACTTTTATATTTTTATTCAGCCCGGCCCAGCCCGCCTAAGTGGTGAGTCAAGCTAAACCGCCCGCTTGGAAGGCGGGTCTGCAGGTGGGCCAGGGGCTAGCCCATTTGCCGGCCCGCTTGACATGTCTATTCGCACCCAATGCAATCCCCATAGATCGACTCCGGGACAAATAGTTGTTACCCGTGAGCTAAACGGAAACTAGTAAGCCTGGATGATCCGATCCGCGAAGAAGAAATGGATTTTCTTCCTTCGCAACTTCCTTCGCAGTCATCTGATTCGCAAATTGTATTTGTCCTTGATTGTTTCGTCCACCTCCAGCAACTACAGTATTCCAATTCCTCTGTTTATTTGCCGCCATAAAAGTTCAGAACCTAGAGCTCTGGATACCATGAGAAAATTGCTGGTGGGAAAATTTGAAAGTGTGTTTTATTCGTCATAATAGATGTACAACTCTGCATTAGGGATATATATACCCATGCGATCCGTGTGTATGAGTGTAACCGCTAAGTTGTAAAATAGAAAAGAAATAAAATGGATAAAACATGATTACAACTAACAGCAACTTTTAATGAAACAAAAGAACTAAAGGAACCCGAACAAAAACCAACCACCCTGAACCGGGCCTCTGAACCGGACAACTCCAATAGTTCACATGTCCTGCTGGATACGTCGGGCCCGGTTTTCTTTGATGTGAGGCCATGTTCATCTTTGTTTCCTTTTGAGTTATAATACATTTATTGCCATGTGGGTTTTCTCCCTCTCCTATTTCAATTGGTTTTGGTCCAAATGATTGGAACCATGGTATATTATTTCAAATTATTTTCAATCTGGCTATGTTTTAAGGTTTGGGACTTTCAAGTTTAGCATTTGTTTTTCTTTCATCTACTCAATTACATTTAAAAACTATATAACATCAACACTTACTTATTCCATTAAGGAAAATGTGATGAAATTTGATTTGATTCATTCCCTTTTTCACAAAAATTCTAGATCCAGACATAATACCAAGAGAAAAACAGCAAAACAACGCTTTTTTGGTTCTAAAATCATGAAAACAAGATGGGATTGTGTATCTCACAAAGAACTGTTCTAAAAATCTCCATCGAGCCCCGATTAGTCCTCGCCTAGGCGCTAGACTCCTCTTGTCAGTCTAGGTTTTGTCTAATCCCGCCTAGTCTCCACCTAGGCGCTAGGCCCCAACCTGCTGCCCGACTAGCGTCTAGCGCTTTTTAAAACACTGCAAAGAAGTAATGTAACTGTTTTTCACTTTATTAAGTAGTGTCATAATTTTACAAAAAGCATATTTTGGCTCTTAATGTTTTTTCCTGACTGTACTGGCAAACAGCCTAAGAAGCTACATAAGATATAACAATAAGTAAATCAAACAACAATAAGTTTGAATCATTTTACTCCCACTGATGCAGATGATAAGAGACAGTAGAACGTGCATTTACATCATCTTGCAATTCTTTGATGATCTGATTTCGCTGCACAACAGTAAAAAGGTAACGACATGTTAACCCAGACCCGAAGCGTTCAAAGTTTTTAGAACTAATATATAGCGAGATAAATTATATCGAGCAGAAAGTTGAGTAAATGATATCAAATTGAAAAATGAGTAGACGAGCACCTGCAAAAGAATGGAATCGATAATAGTTATTCACTAATACTATTAGAAGCTAAGATGTTTTTGCGAAAACACTCTAAAATTGGCAAAAGTGCAAAATTAGTCATGTAAAGCGGTAGCGAAAAAGGTCCTGTAGAATCACGTAGTACAAAATGTCCTAAAACTATAGAAAACTCTCGATTTTGGTCCTGTAAAATACACAGTTTGCAAAATAGTCCTGTAACTATATGAAAATATCAATTTTGGTACTAATCTCACCGGATTTAATCACGTGAGCGGCACATGTAGTTCTCAATTTTTGGTGAAATTAGGACTGAAATTGAGATTCATAGTGCGAATTTAAAAAAACCTAAATTGAGTCCTTTTTTCATTGGAAATTGAGAAATCAGCTGGAAATCACCGGACAAATGATTATCCCGTCAAAAGGATTCGCATTGCAGTTTTTTTGTGTGTGCAAAACAAGGTTTTTGGGGGATGAGTTTTGCCAATCCTCTTCAGTTACAGGACTAAAATGACAATTTTGCCCTCAAGGAAGCATGCTAAAGCACAAGGTAGACAATAGTATTACTCCTTAAAGAATCTAACCTTAGTCCCTCGCCTCAGGTGGCGCATCAGGCTGCTTTCCAGGCATAGCACCTTGAAATGCAGGGTGCTCTTTGTATGACTCATCAATCTTTGCCAGAATAGGGAATTCATTCTGCATTGTTGATACGCAGAGTTATCAAGATTAATATCTCGGGCTTCCGGCTTATGCAAATACACATACATGATAAATGCAAAGTAATTAAATCCCCATGGAAAAATGGAAAGATGCAGTCTACAGGAAAAGAAAGGCGTGTGCCGATGTTTAAGACATTAAACATGCGAAATCCTGAATTCAAGAGGTGAAAACAACTTAACAAAACCCACAGAAGACAACAATAATGCATGTAAAACATCTTTAAAGGACTGAACGGTATAGGGGTGATTTGTACACATGCAAGAATCACAAAAATAGCAGACTTCCGGGAATATGCAGGTGTATAAATTAGAAATTAGGGTTAATTACAAAAAATACCATTGAGGTTCATTCTAATTACAAAAGAACTCGACTGACTGTCAAAATTACAACTACCCTTTGATGTTTGTTTCTATACTACAAATTACACCCTCAAGAGGGGTATCAAGGGGGTATTTGTAATTTTGAAAGATAAATGGCGTTTTTTTGTAATTTCACCCCATAAATCATTTGATTCATACAAATACTTGAAAGAAATTATCTGCTGACAGAAAAAGATTTTCACTCGTATTTGAATCACATGAAATTGCCGTAAGAAGAAACAATGAACTCCCTTATACGTGATCGATTTTCAATGTACCATGTCAATATTGAATCTTCTCACTGCACCATCAATCTGAGGTGCCAAAAACAGATCAGCCTGCAGATTTTTACCAAATAATCAGATATTTTTCACTTCTAGCAGATAACATGAATAATCCAATACAAGAGACTGCCAAACTGGATTTCCCAATGGTTTATGGGAAGACAGTCCTATATGACACAAATTATATTTTACTATATTGTATAGTACGACATTTTTATTATAGATTGCTAATATTAAGACCCCAAACTTAGAGCTAAGCTTATTTAAAAGATCTTATAAGCTCATACATCTCATAAGATGTTTTAAGAGCTTATAAGATGTTAGAACTTATTTTGAAAATAAGTAGTTGAAATTTTGGATAAAAGAAAATGGTGTAACTTATAACATGTTAGTAATGACAGTTTTGTAATTAAAAATGTAAAGACCAACAATGGTTATTAAAATAATATCTAATTTAGAAAATAAGTTGGGATCCCCCGCCTTCTTAAAAAAACGACATCTTATTTTGGGAGCTTATAAGATCTTTTTGAAAAAATTACCAAAAACTTTTAAAGAGCTTATAAACTCTCAAACATCTTATAAGATGTTTTAGTAAAGCTTACAAGCTCAGCCAAACACCCTCAAACTTGTGTCTAAGTGAACTAGGAGATGAGGTTATAATGTTTCGAGTTACAATTTGTATTCAATATAGGATTCCAAGAAAATATATCTAAAGTTGCATTTGGATGAAAGGATTTGCATTGACGGAAGGATTTCAATGACTCCATGGAGTTCAAATAAATGGATTCTTGCTCTTAAAACAAAAATGCCATTGCACGAATACAAATACAACTTTTTACTAAAATTTCCAGAGAGTGTCTATGCCTGAGCATATATTGACTGTTCCAGCTCATATTAGCAATGTTTGTGACCCAAAAACTTGTTCCGTCATTACAATAGGAACATTTTCAAATAACTAAAAAAAAAACATAAGAAATTCAAACACCTAGAATGATATTGAACTGACATCATACTATCTATACCAGTTTTGTTACCGAAGCACTTCTTTCACCATAGTAAAAGCAATCTACCTGCAGCATATGCCATTCAAGTTGCGTATGTATAAGATCTCGAAACTTTAAGATGCCTTGTATCTGGATCTAAATTATGGTCTGGCTGACACAATATTGAAAAAGAAAATAAATGGGCTTTAGTTTGCAAAGCAGCTAGCTGCGCAGGCAAAGGCAACAAGCAACCTTTTTATAATCCTAATTTCCTCGGGATTACCCATGTCTTGGCTGATCAACATGAGTTTCATTAAGCTGAATAAGGTAAATTTGTATGTGCATCTATGATTTTCATTCTTCATTATGGATCTTTTTCCCAAATTATGTGTCATACGGGAAACTGATTTCAACATTTCAAGAACTTCGAATGACGAAGGCATACGAATATTAAAGACTGAAATTCATCTTCATGACAAAAATTTAATGAAGTGAACTGAAGTTTTACGTAAACAGTCAATTGATATCTATAATGATATTATGGAGATACTCTTAATCTCCTTAGCGGCCTAATGGAGGGTAGATGTAGAAGGTAAGGTTTTTCTCATAAATTAACTACATATAATATTTAGAACTCACTTATCTTGTAATAATAGGTAATTTTCCTAATTACACCGATACTTTAGACAAGGTAGCTCCTGATGAATGGTTGGAGGACCACATTAGTATATCATGCAGAACTTAAGTTGACTGATCCAATAAAATTGTCGTCTTAAGAAAGATAGAAGTGACAAATAACATGATAACATGACCATATTTTGATAATCGTTCGTTCATATTATGTGAACCTTATTTTAAAATCATACTATACTTCCTTGATGTCAAGTTATAATTGCTATTGGCTGAACTATGCCAAGATTTCATGAATAAGACCATATGTCACAATATTGAACTATTTAATGAAGATGTCATTTGTGCCTGTGATCAAGTAAATCTGCACGGCTTACGATCAAAAATTCAATTAGAAAATGGTTATTAATATTACTCCTAATTTTCATATGCCAGAAAGGCATTATGGTCAAAGCTTACCAGCAAACCCGGTTTTTATATGATGATGAACCCAAGCAAGCATCTCATCAGGGCCAAGTTTTTCCTTAATATATCCCTGAAATTTTAGAAGTAAAGAGTCATCTACCTTTTTTGTTCATATAGTGAAAATGACATTCACATCTGAATCAACCATTTTTCCAGTTGAAGAAATGCGTTGGAAACTTGGAATCAAAAGAGTAATTATACACTCACAATGACAGGTAAATTCTGATAAGGCTGTATGTTTGCAGAAACAAGAACTGCTGCCTATATGAGCAAGATAAGGAGACGGTTAGAACCAAGAATAGACATCAAAACAATATGAAGAAGTAGTAAAGTAAGTAAGCTTGTCAAGAAAACTAGGAGCTGAACTTTAATTAATGAAATATTAAATGCAGCAGCATACCAATATTATCATCCAAAGACATTGCAGTGGATAAAATACAAGCTAGTTAGGATAACTAAGCACATGCAGTAAAAATATCCGGTCCTCTTTCAACAGAGGCCCAACAAACACTTACAAAGATGGAACAAAGTTCACTTTGCTTTTCCCATAATTATTTATAATGCCTGTTCTCTTGATTGAACATTTTAGAGCATTCAACCAGTTTTAGGGAGGATGAAATATAAGCTTTGGCAAACAATGCCATGAGTAAGTAATAGCAATGAAAATTCTTTAGCTAATCTGAAAAAATAAATAGCGTCCATATATTCTGAAAGTTATTCTTATAGCAGTTAGGGTTAATTACAAAACTACTCTTGTTGTTTAGCCTAATTACAAAAAGAAATCCAGTTATCTTTTAAAATTACAAATACCCCCTTGATATTTGTTTTAATTTTACAAATTGCACCCTCAATGCATCCTCAAGGTAGGGGTATTTGTTAGGTAAATACAAACCTTAAGGGGGTATTAGTAATTTAGAAAGATAACTGGAGTTGTTTGTGATTAGACTACACCTCAGTGGTAGTTTTTGTAATTATCCCTAGTAATTATTATTAAAAAATGCCTTTCCAGAAAAGTGTCACTAATCTTATCAAATCCTATCATTAACTAATATCTATGTTGTGACCAAAAGCAGGTGACTCACTAGCGCCGATCTCTCCAGTAACTCATTACCTATTGCAAAACAACAATTCCGTCTATGAAACACAGTCTATGGATTTTGGTCTCCCTTAAAGTAAATAATGCAAACATAAATAGCATAAATAATCGGACAAAGTTTATTGACCTGATAATTCATGGCCTTCTTCTGAAGATCCTGAGGCAACAATGGATGTTGAGGATACTTCTCTTCTAAATACTGCACATTACCAATTATTCATCAACCAATCACCAACAATATAATACAATCCAAACATTGAACTTATACAATAAATCAATTTGCATAAGTAGTGCTCTTAATACTGAAGAAACTTGCCAATAAGATTGCGAAAGAGTCCGCAATAACAGTATCACCATCGACAAGCACTGGTACGTATCCAAGCGGATTAAGCTTCAAAAACTCTTAAGTCCCCAAAAAACATGCCAAAATACGTTATGCAAAACATATTTCATAATCAAAATGAATTTATGCTGCATAAAATCCACTGAAAAATCAAAGCATAAATAAAAGTATAAAGAAAAGCATCAAACCGGGAGATTTCTGTTCTCCTTTGAGCAAGTCAACTGCTATGTACTCATAGTCCAACCCTGTTAATTTCTCAACATTCCAATAACCGATTATTGGTAAATTAGGAAGAACTGTCCAGAAAAACATAAGAATCGAACGAAGAACAATACCTTTCAGATTGAGAGCAATTCGTACGCGGTAAGAGCAAGAGCTCCGCCAGTAGGAATAGAGCTTCAGCTTCTTTGGCTCCTCGACACCGCCGCTTTCCTAATTTCAATAATCGAACTATCAATATTCTGCAGAAATTCTTCAAATTGATAGGAACACAAAAGGGCAGAGTTTGAGAGATTCACCATGATCAGACTGAGTATAGACGAAGAAAAATAGTATTGCCTTTCTATGTATGATTGAACTGAAACTTTATTAGTGGAGACTGGAGAGTGTGTGTATATATATATATATTTTGTGCGACTTTGGTGATTGGTCATTTCAAGAAAGAGAAGACAAATTTGGTGTATTATCTGAAAAAATAGGGGTATTTAAATAACTATTGCCATTTAAAAATCAATTTAACCAAATACAGTAAAAAAAAAAAAATTCAAACTTAGGTGAAAACAGCATCACCATCGTTGTTTTCTACTTTTTCTGCAAAATGTCTGCAGAAAACAGAGTTGGTGATGTTGTCTTTGACCGACAACTTTTTTTTTGAATTTTTCCTCAGAAAACAGCGATACCATTTGCTTTTTGTTTTTTGTCGAAGCAGAGAAAACAACGATGGCATCATTTGTTTTTTCGGGGAAATATAATTCGCCCTGTTTTCTTCCTCCCACATTTTCCACCATCCCTCCACCTTCTTTCTCTCGTGAAAAATGTATGGTCCTCCCCTTTTTTTCTGAAATTAATTAGAAATTATGTGTGTAAACATTTAGTATATTTAAGTGTAGAAAATTAACTTTAAGGGTTTGAACCATTGCCGTTTTTTTTTTTGTGTTTTGGGTACTTTTGCCGGAATAATATTTTGGGGGGTTGCCGGAAAAAAATTTTGATGATAGGGTTCTGCCGGAAAAAAATTAAGGGGGGAGTGTTGTCGGGAAATTTTCCGGCAGCCGGAATTTGTTGCCGGAAAAATTTCCGATGACCGGAATTTGGTTGCCGGAAAGTTTTTTGGCCGCCGGAAAAAATTTAAGAAATTAATTATTGTATCCTAATTTTAATTTTTTTTTACATATTTTATAATTGCAGACCGACTATATTTGCAGACGGACTATATTTTTCCGGTAAGTTTTTATATTATGGTTTTTTTAAATTAATTGTTTTCGGTTTATATTTGAAAAGTTAGTATATTTGTTAATTAATACCCTTAATTTATTGTATTCAACTGACATGTCATCACAAAATATAGATATTATTGTATATTTTGGAGGACAAATTGTACAAGATGGGTTGACAATATCTTATGACCGTGGTCCAAATATAATTCATAGACTGTCTCGGATGACAAAGTTGGATGAATTGATTAGAAAACTATACCGACTGTTAAATATTGATAGTAACCGGTTTGAGTTGAAGTTGTTCGTTAAGTATAGTTAAATCATTCACGGTTAATACCAATAACTAGTGACGAGAATTTATGGTTTTTCTTTGATCCGATTTCAGAAATTCCATTTGTCGATGTATATGTTGAAACGGAACAAATACAAAATATAGCCATATCAGATATCGAAAGGAATCCTGAATATTCTCAATATGTGTCCTTATTAAGAGATGAAAATATTCCGGATATTGGGGGTAGTTAAGGCGGCAAAGTATAACTTTGGAGGTGATTATGTTAGGATGTTGGTGCTAGTTAAGCAAAAGTATAATCTTAGAGCTAATGTTGGACATGATGTTGGGGGTAGTTTTGTGCAACCTAATTTGGGAGATCATAATGTTCATGATGAAAACGTGGATGTTGAAAGAATGCCAGATCACTCAGCTGATAGCCACGTGAATCAAGAACGTGTTGATTCAGAACAATCATGTGACGAAGAACACGAAGATAATAATGACGATGATAATGATAGTGTAGGAATTTCTGATTTTGATGAAATGTATAATGAACAAGGCCGAGAGAATACCTCACAACAGGATGACGTCCCAATTCCTCCTGCCCCGCACATGACTACAGATGGAAACACTTTTCAAGAAACCGCAGCCAGAGACACAATGCTCAAGCAATTTTCCGGCTCACCCTCCGCGTTACTTGCCACCAAAACCTAAATTTGGAGATAATTTTGAGCAAGGAAGTTCTTCACGCCATGAATGATGTTTAATATTCCAGTTCTAGTACGATTTTAAATTTTGTGATTTTCAGTTGTTTTTAAATTATGTCATTTAATTATGTTTTTACATTTTGTAATCGGCTTCTAGGGTTTGTTATGTAACTGGGTTGTAATGAATTTGCTATTTTATATTCAGGAAAATGGTGTATGCATTTTAGTGATTTTTACAAAAATATTCGAAAATTAAAAAAAAAAAAAAAACCTGAAAACAGAGATTGTATCTCTGTTTTCAATATTAAATTTTTTTTTTTAAAAAAAAGTTGATTAGAAAACAGAGTTCCAACCTCTGTTTTCTAAAGAATTAAAAAAAAAAAAAAACCAGAAAATAGCGATAACGACATTTGTTTTTTCATAGAAAAACCGTAAAAACAAATGCGTTAGATAAATTTGTTTTCACCTAATTTCGAATTTTTTTTTGCGGTATTTTGTTAAATTGCTTTTTAAATGGCAATAGTTATTTAAATACCCCGAAAAAATAAAGGACGAAATTAAATTTTAGTCATTAACTATTGGGAGTTTGCATTTTTTGTTCCATCAACATTCACGAGAGGTGTCAAACGGGCCGGCGAGCCAAAGCAAAAATTATGGTCAGGTTGGGTTGGGCCAAACAGTAACCGTGCTGCTATTTTTGGAGTCCAGTCCACGAAAATACAAAGAAAATATGGGTCGGCCCGGTTTTCGGGCCTACTGGGTCGGGCCAAAAAAGTCTGGCTCATTACCAACCTAAGAAAGTATAGCCCAGTCCGGCCATTTTATCGGGTCGAGCCACAATTGACTGCTCTAACATTCACCATATAAATCGGGAAATCGGACGGTAATATAGTGGTTTAAAATTCTCATGTCCAGACTAAAAGTTTGGGTTGCGATTGGATAAGAAATAGATTCCCTTTTCGTTCCGCTGGAGAATTTTTTTTGACCAAACCGTTAGATAAATGTTTTTATCAAGATTTTGATGATTATGTTTAAATGAGTTTTTATACCAAAATAATGATAATAAATGTTGTCCAAATACTCATAAATGATTTAAAATATTTTTGCTAATTTTTGGAGTATTTCTTAGAATTTATTTTTGATAAAAATGGACAACACTTTTGATGGTTTTGTTTAAATTGGTTTTTACACCAAAACTATGTTTATAAATGTTGTCAAAATACTCCCAAGTGATTTAAAATGTTTTTACTAATTTTTGGAGTATTTCTTGAAGTTTATTTTTGATAAAAATCGGACAACATTTAATATTGAAGGTCGACGGTCGCCTCTATACATCGACCAAGACGAAGAACTCAAAATTGAAAGAACTCCTTTGGATCAAGAAAATCGAAAGAGGGGACCGGTCGAGGTGGTGAGGCCGGTCGCGCCCTAGGCGACCGTCGCGCCCCGTCGCCGCCGTAGACCCCCGACGACGACTGTACTGGATCGCACTAATTTTTTCAAACGGTCGAAATCTTCAACGGGGCAACCGGTCGCCCTATGCTATTTTGTGACAGCAAAGTTATGATGTTTGAAATTTTTGACAAGAAGATTTACTTTTGATTTTTGTACAATATTTCTACATCTTGTGATCTTCTTTTTGTAGACAAAAGTGAAGATAAAGGAGCCTATGTTGGGAGCATATGTTGGTGAAGACTTCCCTATAAATAGAGGATGAATTGAAGACACAAGATACAACACATACAAGCTAAACACACAATAAGAAATCTGCAAATTGTTCAAGCTTTCATTTTTACATTCTTGTTGTAATAGCCTAAATACTTTCACTTGCACATCTTTGAGGTCTAAGCTTTTTGATTCTTGATTACACTTGCACTCAATCTTTGTATTGGTTTCATAGAGTTGTAATCTTGAATTTTGTCCATCATTCAACACAAGACATCCTTGTGAGTATTCTTGTGGTAAGAATACACTTGGGTGATCTAGGTGATAGGTGTGTCAAGAGTGTGGTACTCTTGAGGTGTTGAAGAATTTGGTATTCTTCAAGATTGAAAATTGTGGCGGTCTTCAAAGGTACCGTTGAAGGAAGATTGTGGTAATCTTCAAAGGGAGATTGTGGTAATCTCCAAAGGTGGTGTTGAAGAAGGGTGTGGTGCTCTTCAAGGTGTTGTAAGTTGAGTTTGTATTAATTTTGGTAATTAATAAAATTCTTTTTCTTTTTGAAATCCATCCCGGATATACTGGGGTGGTAGAGGATTAGGCCCTAGGTGGGTTGAACCTCTATAAATCGACGTGTGTTGTTTGCATTCCGCTCCTTTGTTATTATCTTTGAGCATTCGGTTCGAAAAAGAGGGTAAAACCAAAAAGATGGAGATAATCTATTCATTCCCCCTCTAAATTATCGTAGCCGCTTGGACTTATAAGTGGTATCAGAGCCAAACTCTTTGGCAAGCTTGTTTCACATCGCGAGTGAAGAGAAACGATCGTCGGCTACGAACGAAGCTCATCTATCCGGCACCTCCACCACCAAGCCACCTCTATTTGATTCCAAAAATTATATATTTTGGAAAGAAAGAATGGAATATTATTTACAAGGTTGCGGGTTCGATATTTGGAACATCGTCATAAATGGAGAATCCATTTCGATGAAAGACACACCACACACCTCCAAAGGCTTCAAAGAGCTCAATGATGAAGAGAAGAAAATCATCTCCTTAAACGGTAAAACTCTCAATATTTTGTATTGTTCATTTACTAATTTGGAATATGAACATATTGAAGGAATTCGATCGGCACATGAAGTATGGCAAAAATTAGAAGCCATCTATGGAGTATTTGCAAATGAAATGAGTCAAACAAAAGCATCTACTTCTCAAAGGGATACAAGTTCAAATCTAAGGAACAAGCCTTTTACAACTTCCAACTATGAAGTAATCGAACAATGTTTTATGGGCATTGGAGAATAAAACGAGGTATGTCTTAAACCCTCTACTTCCTATGATATTGTTATTCAAAATGATTATAGTGATTTGCAAAATGATTTTGATGATCTTCAAAATGAATTCCAGAATTTACTTGTTAAGTACAAAAATTTGAAAAAGGAATTCAATGTTTTGAAAAATGAAAAGGATAGTTTATTTACTTCCTATGAATCACTATCATGTGCTCACACCACCACTCTTGGCAAGGTTAGAAACCTTGAGAAAGAAAATAGTAATCTTGTTGAGGATATAAATTGCTTGAAAATTGATTTATCTAAATCCAACTTGAGTACCGATAGAATGACCAATATTGTTGATTGTTGTGATAATTCAAAACTAGAACTTGATCATAAGCCTAAGGGTGTCAATCACATGAAAAAGAATCAAGTCTCTAAGAACGTTGGTCATTATGCTCCTAGAATTATTATATATTTTTATTGCGGTAAAAAGGGTCATACGGCTAATACTTGTCGGGCTATAAATAGCTCTAATCATTATTGGAGACCTAAAAGTCTCAAAGCTAATCCTAAAGGACCCAAGCATTTGAGGGTACCACAAAATAATGTTGTATTAGGTACCCGGCGAAATAATAATCGGAGAAAATTCATACCGCCAAGAAGACATCAAATGACCAATTCATTTGATCAAAGGAGAAAATATTTTCAACAAAGCCAATTTCCAAGAAGAGGATATAATCAAAAATGGGAAGAACAAAATCCTTGGAAATGGCAAAAACATCATCAACAAGATGATTTTCAAAGAAGAAGAGACTATCAACAATGGGAAGGACAAAAATCTTGGAAATGGAGTAATCAAATGAGCCATCATCAACAAAGTGACTTCTCAAGGGGAAGATATCATCAACAATGGGAACGGCACAACCCATGGAAATTGCGTAATTGGTAACCCGTATCTCCCTAGTTAAATATGCATTTTATTTTGTTATTATGCATGCTTTTATTTGTGTCTTAATTGCAAAATGAGTTTTCAAGTATTTTTTTTTTAATTAAGGTCTTCAATATATATTTGTGCTTTTAAAATATTTTTGAAAAAGAAGACCTTATATGATGTTTTTAAAACTCTTGTGCATTTTTGTAAACTAAAGTGTGTTATCATCTCTTATGGATTTTTATGGCATGAGCTTACTTGTGATATCTCTTAGCCTACACTTTTATCATTATGATTTGCACTAAATTTGTTTTAAGTAGTGTGTAGGATTTACATATTTTCACAAATGGCCATTTACATCATTATTTGTCAAGAAAGGCATAAATTATCGAGGTACGTTTACTTGTGTTATTCTTACTCTTATAGACTCGATATATGTATTGTCACGTGCCTATGTGCTTGTTTTTCATAGTATTTCATACAAGTGCCATTAAGAGGACTTTTAGATTGTTTTTTTTAAAAGGCACTATTGCACATATTTGCTTTGTTCAAATACTTCTTTTAAATGAGGTCTCAACTATATGCTATTGATTATTTCAAATTTCAAAAGAGACCTTTTGTAGCTTTCTTAAGCTTATTTGAACTTGCATGATTTATTAAACTCTTGATGATCTTCTAAATGCATAGTATGTGTTTCTTGCTTCATGGTCTATATATATAGTGTCTATCTCTACTATGCTCTTATTCAAGATATTTTATGATTGATGATTGAGGCATGTTTTTACACTTGAGCTACTTTCTCTTGCTTGTATAAGCGATGCCGGTAATGAGTTTGTCAAGTTGTGTAGATGAGAAATGAAGTACTCCAAATATTAGTTACCTCAAAATATTTTGGATGTAAATGTTCTATTATGAACACCTTAGATCAATTGGATGTCCTATGATGATAGCGATGAAGAAGACAAAAAGGGTATTTCGGAACAAACTCGATGACCAAGGCAACATTGGTCGAACTAAGGCGAGGTTAGTAGCTAGAAGGTACTTCCAAGAAGAAGGTAATTAATTTTGTTGTAACACTTGCACTCATAGCACATTTAGTAGCTATTTGCATTTTACTTGCCCATTCTTGTTTTAAGAAAATTTCAAGCTTTACCAAATGGATGTTAAATCCAATTTTCTCAATGGTTTTATTCAAGAAGAAGTCTATGTAAAACAACCTCCGGGGTTTAAAATTTTTCTAGGCCAAATGATTTTTATAAAAGACCTTGTATGGTTTAAAACAAGTACCCCATGTATGGTATGATAGACTTAGCTATTTTTGCTAAATGATTTTACAAGAGGTAAAGTTGATACTACTCTCTTTGTTTTTTTTAAAAAAAAGGCAAGATTGTTTACTTGTGCATATTTATGAGAATATTTTTGGTGCTACTAATAAATATTTGTACAAGATATGTTTTTCTAAGTTGATACTAGGTGAGCTTGAGATGAGCATGATGGGGGAGCTCAACTTCTTCCTTGGACTTCAAATTAAGCAATGCCAAGAAGGAATTTATATTTCTCAATCAAAATATACGAAGGAGCTTTTGAAGAAATTTGGCATTGAAGAAGGAAGAACCGTCTCTACCCCAATGGCAACAAACGTCAAGATTGACAAAGATGAAAAAGGCAAGTCGGTTGATGAATCCAAATATCGAGGTATAATTGGTAGTTTACTTTATTTAACCGCAAGTAGACCGGATATTCTTCATGTCGTATGCCTAGGTGCTCGTTTTCAAAGCAATCCCAAAGAATCTCATATGAGTGCTGTTAAAAGGATTTTTCGATATTTGAAAGACACTATTCAATATGGTTTATTCTATCCAAAGAATGAAAATTTTTCTCTTAAAGGTTATAGTGATTCGGATTATGCGGGAAATATTGATAATCGGAAAAGTACTTCCGGATCATGTCAATTTCTAGGTGATTGCCTAGTTTCTTGGTTTTCAAAGAAACAAAATTGTGTTTCACTTTCAACGGCCGAAGCCGAATATATTTCCGCGGCATTTTGTTGTACACAACTTCTTTGGATGAAACAAACCTTAGCGGATTATAAATGTTCTTTTGAAAGTGTTCCTATCTTTTGTGATAATATATCCGCTATAAACATTGCTCAAAACCCGGTCCATCATAACCGTACTAAACATATTGAGATTCGACATCATTTTCTAAGGGATTGTGTTTCAAAACGAAAAATTGAGATATCTTTTGTACCATCTCAAGATCAATTAGCGGACATTTTTACAAAACCGCTATCTTCCGAGACTTTTGCGTCAATACGAGCTCGGTTAGGCATAATGCATATTGAATGAGGTCTATGATTGCATTTTGCACGCTTTTAAAACTTATGGGCGAAAAATCGGATTTTTGGTTAAAAACTCGGATTTTGGAAAAACAGAAAGAACACTGGGCTGGTTGGGGGAAGGCCGACCAGTCGCCCATGACGTCGACCGGTCTCCCACCCCCCCCAACCGGTCGCCCCTCACCATTTTATGGTTTAAATCGTTTCTGTTTTCAGTTTCAGCCATTTTGGCTCATGTTGTCTATTTTTCGTCCTCTACGCACTTTTCACACAAATTTCACTTCAAATTTGTTTTATTGCATACATTTTATATTTTGAACTTCTTGAGGCTCGATTATCATCATCATTGTTCATCTTTACCGATTAGATGGTAAGAATTTCTCCTTTTAATCTCAATTGGGTTGAACCCTTGAGAATGTGCTTGTATCTTGATATATTGTTGAAATTCTTGTATTAATATGTTGTTTATGATGATTGATGATGAATGTATATTGTGGTATTGAAATTGGTGATGAAATTTTTTGGCTTAAACGAATCCCAAAGGCGTTATATTTCTCTTGTTTTTTTCAATGCACGTCAAGTGTTCGACAAAATGTTTCAATGAAAAATTCATCACCTACATGATTCTCTTGATTTGAAAAATCTTATAAGTTTATAGAGATCATGTTTTGTCAATCAAATGAGCTTTTACAAATCAAATGAACAATTTTTTCCCTTTTATTCGGAATTTAAGCTTAAATGCTCAATATGCTCGATAAATCTATAAAATTGCGCACTTTGATATAATTGTATGATATTTTTATCGTGCTAACATTATTTTTGATGATTCCAAAGGGGGAGAAACAAGAAAAACGCTCATAAGCTCAAAGAAGCGTAAATAAGCTCGCAAGAAAAGCTATTAGCTAAAGCTCTTAAAAGCCAAAAGCTATGGATTATACTTGGTCCATGTGATGTATTATGGACTTTTATACTTGACTAACTATGGATTATACTTGGTCCATGTGATGTATTATGGACTTTTATACTTGACTAATGATGCTTTTGTGACAGGGGGGGCTTATAAGCTCATTATATTCAAGCTTAAGTTGTAAAAGCTAAGCTTTAAGCTTTTAGTTGTTGCTTGTATACTTGTTCTTGATATGCATATTGATAGGGGGAGCTTGTGAAAAAAATGATTTTAAAAAATCTTTGCTCCTATCCTTGTGTATTTGTACTTATGATAAATCTTGCTTGTAAGGGTTTGATGTCTTAGACCGGAAAATTGATTTTGTTCTAAAATCAACTTCCTAAAATTATTTTGGTTTGTAATCATCAAAAAGGGGGAGTTTGTTAGATAAATATTTTTATCAAGATTTTGATGATTATGTTTAAATGAGTTTTTATACCAAAACAATGATAATAAATGTTGTCCAAATACTCCTAAATAATTTAAAGTATTTTTGCAAATTTTTGGAGTATTTCTTAGAATTTATTTTTTGATAAAAATGGACAACACTTTTGATGGTTTTGTTTAAATTGGTTTTTACACCAAACTATGTTTATAGATGTTGTCAAAATACTCCCAAGTGATTTAAAATGTTTTAACTAATTTTTTGGAGTATTTCTTGAAGTTTATTTTTGATAAAAATCGGACAACATTTAATATTGAAGGTCGACCGATCGCCCTATACATCGGCCAGAATGCACTGAAGAACTCAAAATTGAAACAGAATTCACCTGGGTCAAGAGAAAATCGAAGAGGGGACGATCAAGGTGGAGGCCGGTCGCACCCCGTCGCCTGGTCGACCTCCCCGACGACACTGTGCACTGGATCGCACTAATTTTTTCAAGCGGTCGAAATCTTCAACAGGCAACGGCCGGTCGCCTATGCTATTTTGTGACAACAAAGTTATCTTTGTTTGAAAATTTTTGTGAGTTAAAGATTTACTTTTGATTTTTGTACAATATTTCTACATCTTGTGATCTTCTTTTTGTAGACAAAAGTGAAGATAGAGGAGCCTATGTTGGGAGCCTATGTTGGTGAAGACTTCCTATAAATAGAGGATGAATTGAAGACACAAGATACAACACATCTTGTTATGAAAATTGGCCCGTTGGTTGAGTTGGTCTATTACTTAACAATTAAGCCCAAGTCCAAGACCCAATTGAGCCACCCAAGCCCGAGCCCATTTCTAGATTGTTCATCCGGGTCTCTCACTCGGATCGCGGGATCCGGACTTATCATCCGCGGATCCTTCTCATTCGATCTCAGACGTTCATTATGTTTGGATTAATCTGAGTCGTTCGATTGCCCTATAAAAGGTCGAGATACGAAACCCTAATTCATTCTCGAATGTTTTCTTTCTCTCATCTCTCGATATCTCTCCCCATTTGTGATCGTGCTCTCGTTCCTTTCTCTCTCTAGAAATATCCGATTCTCACTTTGGATCTTTGTGTGTTTCCGTGGGCTGGGATACATATCTGTGTGATACGAGTGTGTGTCCACCATTTCCTCGGTGTACAATCCTACTTCTGAGTGAGTGTTAGGGTTTCCTTGAGTATCGGGGTATTTTCTAGGGTTTTACGAGTGAAACACTTTCGAGGGCTTGTTCGGAGGTTCTTTGTGTGGCAAAATTTGTTCTTGGGTGATTTGCCTTGGTTCTCTGGGTGATTCGTGGTGACTCTTGTGTAGGGATTCTAGTCCCTGAGCCGAATCATTTTAATATTCGGATCTTAGGGTTTTATCCCTTTACAGTTGTTTTTATTCTTTTGTTGTATTTTTTGTATACTTTGAGTCTAGATTATAAACTTGTATTAATAGGTTTCTTTGATTGAGTCTGTAACATTTGGTTATTCGGTACTCCGTGTATCGATCTATTTGGAGGCAGATAGATACCCAACAGTGGTATCAGAGCACCTATCTGCCTCGTGGTGGGTTGGTGCTTCTGGTTCTTGAGCTTCTTGGTGATCTTGTGGCTCCCTGGTGTACTTGGTTGTGTTGAGAACCCATGACAGGCTCCTGGTTGTAAGATTCTCTTTACCTTCTTCTCTCTTATTTCCTTTCAGTCAGTACTTAGTTTAGGGAAACCCTGAGCATTAGCCTCTTGACCCTGTGCCTTGAGTGCAGTGGAATCCTGAGGTGCGAAGAGAATCAACCTAGCTTTACTTTCTGTTGTTCTTTTGGTTCTCTTGGACTCTGTGTGGTCCTGTGTGCCTTTTTCTTGCTTATCTTGATCAGTGTTGGACTCTGTGTGGTCCATTATTTGCCTCTTATTTTCTGTTGTCATTGGACTCTGTGTGGTCCACTTATCTGCATTCCTTCTATTTGTGATATTTGATATTTGTGATACCTTGTTTGTGCTATATTCTTGTGATATCCTCTGTGGCTTTATCTGTGAATATGGCTGGTGCATCTGGTTATCATTTGGAACCCTTTAATGGGAAAAGTGATTTTTCTATCTGGCAACAAAAAATGAAGGGGATTTTAATTCACGTGAGAAATGTTTTAAAGCTATTGATCAAAAGTACTCACGATAAAGGATCTTTTTGAAATAAAATCGAACTTGATGAATTTGCTTACTCATCCATTATCCTTAATCAATACGATCTTTGTTTTGAGAAAAGTTGGCAAGTTAAACGCCAAAGCCCTTTGGGAAAAATTGCAAGAACTTTACACCGAAACTTCCCTACCCTCAAAACTCTTTCTACTTGAAAAGTTTTTAGATTTAAACTTGATTTGACTAAGGATATGGATGAGAACTTGGATGTTTTTACAAAATTGATACAAGATATCAAACTTCTGCGGTGATAAAAATATTGATGATTATACTCTATTGTGTTGCTAAATGCCATCCCGATTCTTATCTTTGATGTGAAATCGCCATTAAGTATGGTAGAGACTCTATTACCCTTGATCATTGTGATTAATGGCCTTAAGAGTAAGGAATTAGATCGAAAATATCAAAGGGAATGAACATGGGTCAGGGGAAGGTTATGCATGTCGGGGGTAGACCTCGAGAATAGGAGGAATGGGAATAACAATAATGAAACTCTAGTAGAAAAGAGGAAAAGCGAGAGGGAGATCGATTAGGCCTAAAGAACAATAGGAAATGTTATAAGCTGTGGTGAACATGGCCATTACATAAAAGAATGTACTAAGCCGGGAATAACGAGAACAATAATCAAAACAATAATCAGAATAACAAGAGCCAAACCAATGATTCTGTGAACTTGACAACTGGTAATGATCACATGGGTGATGTGTTTATGGTGCATGAAGTGCATGATTCTGTGAATGTTGTGCCTTCAAATTCTTTCAGTGAAAATGATTGGCTTATTGACTGCTTTGCACATTTCACATGACACCTTTTAAACACTTATTTGCCTCATATGCTTACATGCAAAATGGATATGTTTCTATGGCAAATGATAAGAAATGTCAAGTGATTGGTGTTGGTACTGTGTGCTTGAAACTTGATTCTGGTTTTGTTTTGACTCTAAATGATGTAAGGCATGTTCCTGATCTGTCTAACAACTTGATCTCATGTGCTATGCTTGAACATGATGGTTATGAGGGAAGATGGGGTAAGGGTTCGATGAAAATCATGAAAGGTTCCCTTATTATTGCTAAAGTGAAAAGAAAAGGAACTTTTGTATGTTTGTAAATCTTTGAGTCTGTCTCTTGCATGCTAAATTCTGTGAACAATGTGAACTCTATGACCAATGTGAACTCTGTGATTGATAAAACTGAACTTTGGCATAAAAGGTTTGGTCATATAAGTTCTAAAGGTCTTGAATTGTTGCATAAAGAAGGATGTTTTGGAAATGATAAACTCACTTGTGTTCCCTTCTGTGACTCATGCATCTATGATAAACAACAAAGAGTTAGTTTCCCTACTTCATCTTATCCTAAACAATCTTCATGCACTGACATTCTCGAATACTTACATGCTGATGTTTGGGGCCCTGCTAGTGTTCCTACACATGGTGGGAATAGGTATTTTCTATCTGTGATTGATGACTTTTCAAGAAAAGTGTTTGTATTTCTCATGAAAAACAAGTCTGATGTTTATGAAAAACTTCAAAATTTGAAAATCTTGATAGAAAATCAGACTGGAAAGAAAATCAAGTATTTGAGAACTGATAATGGGTTGGAATTTTGCAACCAACTCATTGATCAACTTTGTGTTGATTCAGGCATTGTAAGACACAAGTCTGTGCCTTACACCCCTCAGCAAAATGGTGTTGCTGAGAGGATGAATAAAACTCTTTTGGAAAGGGTGAGAAGTATGTTAAGTACATCTGGGCTTTCCAAAAAGTTCTCAGGAGAAAATTTGTCCATACTGTTTGCTTATGTGATTAATAGATCACCATCTGTACCTTTGAAAGGTAAATACCCTGAACAAGTTTGGTCTAGTAAACCTGTGGACTTTTCAAATTTAAAATGTTTTGGATGTTCAGCCTTTGTCCACCAAAAGGGTGACAAACTTGATCCAAGATCTTTAAAATGTGTTTTTTTGGGATACCCCTGATGGGGTTAAGGGTGCAGATTGTGGTCTAAATCGAAAATGGTTTTAAAGTGTTGATTAGCGGGGATGTGGTTTTAATGAAAATGAGTTCCCTGCCTTGATGTTTCTAAAAATGTTTCAAACTCAAAACTCCACTACTCCTAATAAGGTGGAGCTTTCTAATGTGCCTCTATCTCTGTGGATGATAACTCGATATGATTGATCCGAGCATGATCCTGTGAATGCTAATGATGTGCACAATGATATTGAGAATGATAATCTTGAATTAAATGATAATGATCATGATGAATTTCCCCTTGTTGAATCAATTGAATCATGAGCATCTTGAAAATGATAACTTGAATGATTATGTGTTAACCAGAGATAGAACAAGAAGAACATTAGAATCCCTAATAAGTTTGTTGATTTCCATTTAACTTCTTATGTGTTCTCGTGTTTGAATCAATTGAAAATTCCGAGCCTAAAACCTATCTTGATCTTTGTGAATTCGTGAATTCTCGTGAAATGGCCGAGTCTATGCAAGATGAAATGACTCTCCGTATGTGAATAACACACGGGAACTTGTCCCAAAACACATTAATTGTTCCATTGTTGATTGTAAATGGTTGTTTAAAATCAAACAAGAAAATGAAGGTGTTAGATACAAAGCTAGATTAGTTGCAAAAAGGTTTTACTCGAAAGAAGGCATTGATTACACCGAGATTTTTGCACTGTTGTGAAGTTTGTAAGCGTGAGAATTATGCTAGCTTTAGTGGCTCGGTTTTTCGGGAACTAAAGCAACTTGATGTTAAAAGCGCTTTCTTACATGGTGATTTGGAAGAGCAAATTTTTATGAAACAACTGAGGGTTTTGAAGACAAATCCAAACCTAACCATGTATGTCTGTTGAAAAAGTCTTTGTATGGTTTAAAGCAATCACCTAGGACAGTGGAATAAAAAATTTGATCGTGCATGCTTGATTTGAAGTGTAGAAGCAAATTTGACCATTACGTATTTCAAACTTGATGCTATGTCTCTGTTTTCTTCCGATCTATGTGGATGATATCTTTTGATTTGGACCATGCATTAAGGCTATTGATCATGTTAAAAGCGCTTAAGTGTTAAATTTGACATGAAATTCTTAGGTGATGCTAAGAAAATACTTGGAATGAATATTGATAGGGATAGAAATAACTATGTGCTCTATCTTCATCAATCTTCATATGTTGAGAAAAATTTTACAAAAATTCTCTATATGTAATGCAAAATCTGTGAATGTCCTCTTCTTTTTGCTCACTTTGTGTTAAGTAGGGATCGAGTCCCCTAAAAGCGATCTTGAAA